>CM038794.1:141679071-142002203 GCA_021764765.1 Vicia sativa
GAATTAATAATATAATATACTATATTTTGATTTATAAGTATTTTATTAAAGTATTGCATAGATTCTATATGAAGTAATTATTCTAAATACAAATTATATAGTCAATGAAAACTAATTTAATAACAAACATTCTTTATATTTAAATTCTAAATCCAATTCGAATTTTAGAATCGCACTATCTAATATCACTTCTATCATATTAATGAGTACAATTTTCCTAAGAAAATAGTTAGAAATTCATACATTCATCCGAAAGTCATTGAATATAATTATAACCTCAAAGTGGAATAACCTCCTCATCATTATTCAAAACTACAACAACGCATATGGAGAACTCCATATTATACATATTCATCTAAATAGATGAATCAAAGTGTAATTCATTAATCGCCAATCTATTCAATATTAATCTTTAAATGAAATGCATTCTCCTAATAGCAATGTACTTAAGAATACAAAATCAAAGAATGTAGGTCATCACCATTTGAAGAATATTCAACTCGATGAATCACTTAGCGATAGTACATGCGAATTCATAAATGAAAATCTTGACTATGATACAAGTTCAACTTGGATTTAAGATGAATACCATCGTACAAATGTTACACCAATGAATTGTACTAATGCAGTATGTCTAGTTGAATTAATATTATTTATGAATCGTAGTTTAATTCATTGTCACATTACATGTATTTCGTTGATACTTATGATTGTATAATTGGTTATAATACTATGTTGAGTTATTTGTTTGATTTATAAAGAATATTCGATATTGGTGATCCTTCCATTGAATGCACACATTGTGGAGCACTTATATGGTATCAATAAAAGACTACAAAAGAAGAGTAAAGCGCCTAAGTTCCAATTATGATGTGGAAATGGTAAAGTGTGTGTTACCATGAAAACACCATTACCATTAATCAAACAGCTTTTGTCGAACAATAACGATGCCCACTATCAGAATTATCAATAGAATTGCATATTGCACAACATAATGTTTGCATTTACGTCTCCTGGAATGAAGATTGACAATAGATTCAATTATGGAATAGGACCACCTAACATGAGAATTCAAGGGTAGTCTTTCCATAGAATTGGGAGAATGACGCCTTTGGATGGACAAACACCGAAATTTATTTACGACACTGACAATGAGATTCAACATATGATGCAAGGAATAAGTTAATGTTTCGGATACGAATTAACACGCTTACATTATTTTTGTTATGCTTTTGTCATGCATAATAACTGTTTTATTTTATAATGCAGTAACAACCCGAATATTATGGAAGAAACTGTTACCAGTTTGAAGATTATGCTTGATGAATTCAACACACATGCTAAATATTTTAGAATGGAAGTAGATAGGCTAAAGGATTGTCTTGTACCTGACCTCAAATTGAATTTAATAGTCAGAACAAAAGATGGACTTAATATACAACCAACATACTACATTTGAGGTTGTTGCACTTATTGTTGGTGATAACATAAGTTCAAAAAGGGATATTATCCTTGAGAGACAAAGCGGTAGGCTAAAAAAGAATAAGTGAATTTCATACAAGTTATCTTGCATTACAATATCCACTTTTGTTTCCATATGGGGAAGATGGCTTTAGACTTGGTGTTCTACACATAGAAACAAATCCCAATAAAAAGGGGAAGATGAACAAACTTACCATTAGAGAATGGCTTTCTTTTAGGATTCAAACAAGACATAAGCATAATACACTATTGAGGTTAAGAAGATTGTTTCAACAATTTTGGTTGACGAATTCACTATGATGGAGTCACAAAGATTGAATACGTAAGCATAAAAAACTATGAGTATCCAAATACTGCAATTTGTATGGAATAGAACAACAATCATCAACTCAAGGAGAAAACAAAGGAAAAAGAGTGGTTTTACCATCAACATATGTTGGAAGTCGAAGATACATGGAAGAATTATACTTTGATGGAATGGAAATTTATAGCCAGATGGGGTTTTTGGATCTTTTTATCACATTTACTTGCAATCCAAGTTGGCTAGAAATTCAAAGGTTACTTAACAACATGAATTTGCAACCTCAAGATCGTCCTGATATTATCTCAAGGGTTTTTAAAATAAATTTAGATGAGTTGTTGTGTGATTTAACAAAGAAACATATGAGTGTATGTTTACATAAGTTATTATAGTTCATTGTTTCGTTATATATATATAAAACAATTTACATTCATGTTTTGAGACTAATATAACCTTTTTCAGATATATACACAATTGAGTTCCAAAAGAGAGGTTTACCACATGCACATATTCTACTCTTCATGCTTCAATCAAGCAAGTATCCCACTCCAAATGACATAAACAATATCATTTCAGTAGAAATACCATTCGAAGACGATGATAGGCAATTGTATCATTTGGTAAAGAAACATATGATTCATGGTCCATGTGGGTTAGCAAACAGGTCTTCACCTTGCATGAAAAATGGTAAGTTCTCTAAATTTTTCCCCAAAAATTGGCAGCCTCAAACGATTGTCGATCAGGATGGGTATCCCGTCTACATAAGAAGGGAAACTGGAAATACAGTTTTGAAAAAGAATATTGTTCTTGATAATAGATATGTAGTTCCTTATAATGCATATATATTGAAGAAATTGCAACTAAATATAAATAGTGTTATCAAGGGACTTCCTAAGTACTTATTCAAGTATATTAACTAAGGTTATGATAGAATAATCAGAGCTATTTTTCAAATTGAATCGATGGAATCAGTATTTGTTAGAGATGTCAAGAAATCAATACTTGATTAGATGTAATAATTCTATTTCCCCAACGAATAAATTTATAAACCAGAGTGAAATAAAATTTTGAAATAGGATGCCACATCTTTGACATCTTTAAAACCTACTCAAGTATAATAAATGTATATAACACAACAACATTGGTAGAACCAACAACAACCTTCAAAATAGTCTCAAAATTCAACTTTAATATCACAGAGGAAAAGAATTACTAATCATCTTTCAACATCTTAAATCAAAACATGAAACAACGAGCAATCAAATAATAGGAGTTCAATTTGCTCCAACAAAATTTCTCAAATCAAAGCAACAAGTAGAAAACGATGCTCAACCCCCGAGTGTTACATATTAGATCATTGACACCCAATCTAAATAAGAAGAATAACCTCTTAACTCGTATACTTAACTACTCCCCAGTATCTACATGTTACCCACGAGGCAACATAACAATGTAGGTGAGATATCATAACAATATAATAAATCATATAATTATGTCTACAAATGTATATATCATGCAAGAATTTAGTACTCAACATCAACAACTAAGGTTCATCATCATCAACAAGAATGTCTATATGTGCGTAGTTATATAATCACTTCATCTTTATGACAATAATCTGACACCATGAAATGCAAATGACACTGATGCAAGATGCATGTGGTACCATCAAGGAAGAACCCTCATCTTAATAAATTCCATATGTGGGCAGCGCCAATACAGGCCATCTTTCGCCAATACAGGCCATCTTTCATGAATGCATGTGACACTAACATGCAACACCATAATCTTACATTGATTTCTCATATTAAATAAATTACACGCCAATACAGGCCATCATCAACATCATCATCATATAATAGTTTATGCAAAACCCATGAGTTCATCATACAACATCTTCTCAATCAATCAGAACAATTCACGTTATTACATATACCACATACACACGCACATCATAAATTCTTCTAATCAAATATTTTTCTAATGTTATCAAAATGGATTTCATGTTATAGAAAATATATTTAGCTTTCCAACGGTCCAAACGGCACCAAAAACGGACTCACAGTTTGAAAGTTACGAATTTTTAAAATTTTGCAAATCTGCTAGTTTCAAGGTAACTAAGCATCTCAACCAGGTATCTGGTACTTCACCTCTGACGTTCCACTACTGGCCAATTTTTAACTGAGGTAACTGGTTACTTCAGAATGGTAACCGATTACTTCACTGAAACAGTAACCAATTTTTCCAAAATTTTGTATGAGGTATCCGTTATTTGTAATGGTAACCCGTTATTTCACTAAACTAGAGACCAATATTTTCAAAATTTGATGAGGTAACTAGTTACCATAGAATGCTAACCGATTACTCCATCGAATTAGAGCCAAAACTAGAAAATTGTGCTACGATTTTTCACCCAAATCATATTTGTAACCACACAAAACATGGCAAATCATGAGATTATCAACCCACATCAAACATATCAATAAAACACAATCAACATGACAATTTTATTTCAAGTGGTGCCGACAAGACCCACTTACATTGCCACCGCCATTTGGCGGGGCCTCCCACCTAGATGTGTCGTTCGGCACACTCCCTACCTGTGGTATGTCGTCGATAAAATGCTTCGCCCATTTTTTGCAATTCTTCACAATTTTCTCGATTTATTCTAACCAAAGATCTCACACATAAACTCATCCATTACTTAGTGGAATTTAACAATAAGAATGTACTCATTTCCATCGATATTTTCAAACACGATTGATCAAACAACGCCAAAACATCAAACACGTAACAATTTCTCCGAGAAATCAATTTTCCCTCTACCCTAATTTCCACATCATAATCATGTAATATCCTAAGAAGGTTATAACCTCACCCTAACTTGATTGAAGGTATTCTACGGAGTTCGATCGAAAATTCGCTTTGGTTTCATGAAATCTCTCACGGTGGCAAGTTTTCCTCAAATCCTTGTTTTCTCCAAAGTTCTCCACGCCTCACCACCGCAACTTCTATTCCTCTTTTGTTTCTAAACACCTAATACTTTCTACTACTACTTATATAGAAAAATCAAATATTTTATTCTTTTATTAAATCAAATATTCTATCAATAAACTAAATATTATAATTAACTAATATTCTTTATGGGCTAACTAAATGCACCTCCAATTTCGCTATTTCGCATAAACAATCGAGAGCCCAACTAAATAAGTATTATTCTAATATTCAATTATTATTTCTAATAATAATTCTCCAACTAAACCGATTATTAATCATATCCACTTAACTGCCATATCGATATTAATCCAATTATGCCTCTTAGAATAATACCGATAAATCAAAACTTCACTAATTCCAACAAATAACTTTAATAATTCATTTAAATAATTAAATGAATTTTATGGGCGTTATAATATTTTCGTTAGAGATAATATATAATGAATCTCGCCGTAATTTTGCGGTAATATTTTTGGCAACTACCTATAATTAAAATCCAATGCATACGTATTCTCTTCAACTTTATAAACAACAATAATAGTAATTAACGAAGTTCTATCAATGAAACGTGTACCTCTAGTAAGTCTGGTCTCATTGCCGTTGAGTTTCAACCAACGCGAACACTTTTCCACTAGTGTGCGGGTATTGACTGACCCAATGTGTCCCTCTTCACCACAATTGAAATAGGTCATCTCCTTATACTTTACGGTATGTATTTTGCCAGTATGAAACATTTCTTGCCGGTATGATCCATTTAGCGTATAATTATAGTTTGAGCGGCATACTCGATTGTTAAAATGGAACGGTTGATGGACGACCGTTTCGGTATGGCTAATGTAATCCAATTTGAATTAAAATAACATTAAATAATGGATGTTGTTCAACGGGGCATAATCAACGGTTTACCGGTAATAATAGCATTAATAAATTGTTTGGGGCATTTACATTTTTATGCATAATTCATAAAATTCAACTAAAATGGCATCAAAGTATTCCAAACAAAGATATCGAATTTATAATAATCATAGCATCTTTTATAAAACATAACATAATTTAACAAAACAACTAAATATCCAACAACACAATCAAAAATAAATTAAACAAGTGTTACTGTGCTACATTTTAGAGGTATGTGGAACTACTGGCGCAATCTTCAACTGCGGTTATTTTGGCAAGGCATGGTGTCCATAATATATGGGAGTAATATATGGTAATCTGGTGGCAATGGTATTCATACTTAATAATAACAACAAGGCAACTTTAATCAATCAACATAAAAATATACAAGTCATCACCAACAACTTACACAACAATGACTATATATACCGTCAACTAATCGGCAGCGGGGCACGGCCACTTAATATTTCAACAGCACATGGCTAACGGTAAATGATGTACGGACTTACAAATAAACGTAAAATGCAATGTACGGTCATAATAGTCGGCATTTCAACATTGCATGGATAAATTTGTCACAATGTTATGCAATGGTAAGTAACTAAGTGGTGCCTATTAATAAAATTATTGGGATTACCAATGGCATTCACATAATTGTTAATATACAATGCCTATTTATGGTACTGGATTAATATTTCCAAATATGTTTCATGGTAACGGCTAATTTTCTATACGGTTTATGCCTTTTGTGACCATAGGTACGTATTTTAACATGCAATTTATTACGGTTTTTGTTAATGGTTTTATATCGGCAAATAGACAATGAATGGGACAAACCATGTGTAAATAAAAAGAAATAATACCGTAGTGACAAGGGTGCGGGTCCACACCCACTTTTCAAGCTGCTCAATGGCTTACGGCGGTGGTTTGGTGAATAATAACAATTAATCAATCAAGACAATAGATATAATGTAAACATAATGGCATCAATTTTCCTCTACCCTAATTCCACATAATAATCATCATATATTTTAGAAGGTTAGAACACCAACCTTACCATGGATGAAGGTAGCCCTACGAGTTCGATCGGGGCTTTGGTCCGATTGAAATCTCTCATGATGGCAAGTTTTCCTCAAATCTTGTTTTCTCCAAAGTTCTCCATGTCATCGCATTGCAATTTTCTTTTTGTTTCTAAAACCTAATATTTTACTACTACTTATATAGAAAACTCTAATATTTTATTTTTTTATTAATATATATTCTATCAATAAACTAAATATTATAATTAACTAATATTCTTAATGGGTAACAAAATGCACCTCCAATTTTTCTATTTCTCGCACAACAATCGAGCTCAACTAAATAAGTATTATTCTAATATTCAATTATTATTTACCAATAAATAATTTTAACTATATAACTATTTATAAATTTTACAATTAATTTTAATAATAATTTAATAATTATTAAATAATTAAATGAATTTTGTTAAACTTTCCCCAACTCGCCCAACTTTTAACTTCAATTATTTGCAATACTTTTACTAATTTTCCGATATTTACAACTTTTGTAATTAAAATCCAATGCATATGTATTCAACTTTATTAACAATTATATAGTAGCTAACAAAGTTTTATCAATACATGTACTTAGTAAGTCTATCCTTTGCTAAGTTTCAACCAAGCCGACACTTTTTCATTAGTCTTTGGTTTTAATTTACCAATGTGTTCTTATTGAAATATATTTTTATACTTTACTCAGATATTTCATGTCCTGTCTTAATAACATAAACATTCTTGATCTCGGATTACACACGCACTCTTATGACCCATTTTTCCATATTTGAAATACACAACTTTAGCATGAGCGTTCTTCCACTAGTTCTTCACCCTTAGCAACTTTTTACCATGAGCATCATATGGCTTATCACGACTGATTCTTGCTCCTTCTCACTAATGATCGTGTGAGTAGTATTATCCTCCTCATAAATTCGTGAAATCCACCAAATTAGAGAAAATACAAATATTATGATATCCAATTTCCTTCTTGATCTCGAAAGCAACTTGTTCTCAAACTTGATGCACTTCAAAATTTTAAAGTAGTTAGCTTATAGTGCGGATAGAACTTAGCCAACTCCACAAACTTTGTAGCATACTCAAGAATCGACTTATGCCCTTTCGCCTTGAGAAATTCAAATTTTTCTTACCTCTAACATTCTCGTGATAATACTTCATAAAATCTCTATGGAACATAGCCCAAGTGATCTCTTCAGCCTTCCAACCTCGGGTGCGTTTCTAACCACCATTCATCAGTCTCGACCACTAGCATATGAGTCTCATAATGAACCTTCTACACTTGAGTGTAGTCCATCACACTGAAGATCCTTTCAATCTCCTTGAACCAATCCAATGCTCCATCAGGATCATACTTTCCCTTAAAGGTAGGAAGATTCTCCCTCTAAAAAGTCTCCAAACTACGAGATCCAACATCCTCTTCAGCATTCGACTGATTCTACATAACCAATCCAATGCTCCATCAAGATCATACTTTCCCTTAAAGGATGGCGATTCTCCTCTAAAAGTCTCCAAACTAGATCCAACATCCCCTTCAAAGATTCGATCGATTCTACATAGTTTAAGCCATTGCTTCCAGCGAGAGTAATCGCAAGATTGTTCCTTCCAGCCATCTTAACTTATTACTACATGTAACACGGTGGGAGAACTAACTTTGATTGCTTTATGCTTGATCGCAAATGTTACGGATAGCAAGAGTCGCCACCCACTTTTCTTTATCCAATTAGGGAAGGTGAAAATAACAGAAAAGACCTTCGCTTAGATTCGGTAAGGGAGGTGATTAGGGGTATTAGCACCTTTCCATCCGTAGTTATCTAAGGGCTCTTAATTTCTTTAGCTTACTTTACAATTTTCTTTCCGTGTGTGTGTTTGAAAAAAAGTCATTTCGCTTTGACTTCACAATGATTCACGCTGGAATGCATACGAAGTGTTTGAAAATGTTTGCTTTTGGAAAAGAACTTTGTAATGATTCACTGAATGTATACAAAGCATTCGGAAAATGATTTTTTAGAAAGTGTGAGGTGTAAAAAGATGTTTTGATAGAGAAAGCAATTAAGAGTCTATTACCTACTCAGAACGGTCATTTCCGTGTTATTTTACTTTCCTTTAGAATAGTGCTATCCATACCATTAGTTGGTAGGTAACCCTATTCGTTGGATGTAAAGGGACATTCGAAGGGACATCGGATGGTCATAGAAGGCAACTTATAGGTAACCTTTAGTTTGAAAATAATTTTCATGGTCGTGCGTATAGTTCTCCGCCTTGTTTCTGTATTAATCTTTGACCTTTCGCTTGAAAATAATTTTCACTGGTCGCAAATAGTTCTCCGCCTTGTTTCGGTATTAATCTTTGACCTTTCATTTGAAAATAGCTTTACCTGCTGGGGAAATAAATCTTGACAGGATATGGTTAGTTCTATGCAGATTATGATGCATGCGAATGTATGACGATATTATTATGATGCACGTATACGCTGTGACTTTTATGTAGATGTATGAATATAGATTTATTTCAAAACATATCCATCTTGAAGAAGATGGGAATGCCGAGATTTCTGATGCTCACTTGGGGATAGGGTTGTTGCAAATCCAGATTCGGAGAAAAGAGATGCTTCTGATTCCTCCGATGCACTATCTGACCAAGTTTCGAGTTTGGAAGATGGAAGAATAATGTCAAGAAACACTCAACCGAGGACCTCGGTGGGGCGATTATCGGCGGTTGAGACCGATGTAACATGGTAAAGTCGATAGGGGACGTAAAGCGGAGGCTCAAGGACCACTGAGGTGATGAATCAATTTGTTGAAACTCCGATTGGGAATAAGAGATGTAGGTTCCTCGATGCACTATCGATAAAGTTTTGGATATTGCCGCTGTAATGATAATCATCGAGATACTCACTGGGATGAATATCTTTGTGTATAGACCATGTTGGGGGACGATGTGATATGGAATAACCGATTGCTACTTAGAGACTGATGTAACATGGTAACTTGAGAAGGTGTATAAGTTTGATAGGATCACCGCTCAGGGACTAACGTAATGAATCAAGTATTGGAATACTTGCCGAGAAGATTATTGGCGGAGAAGATTTGTCTTTGCAGGAGAGCGATGGCTCTGGGGATTGTACCGTGAAAGTAACTTTGTGAAAGTGACTCTGCGGGGGATGCATTGGTGACTTTTAGTCATCATCTCAATTCCTAGAGCCTGTAGTAATTACTTTTTGTTCGTTCGTTTTCCATATGTTTGTGAACGGATGTTTACTGTCAAATGCATATAATCATTCAAAGCAATCATTGGACTTTATGCAAAAAACAATAAAAGTTAACACTGTAAAAAAGGAATTTGCATTAATTTTGAAAAGTGGCGTACAGCCAAGCAATTTGTATACAAGACACGAATAATAGTAAAAGCTATGCGGAAATAATCTCGTCGAGTTTCGACTATGCTATTGCTCATATATTTCGACTATCTCATCTCCTTGCTATCAGTAGAAAGTGAGTGAATTGATTTTCGCCATTTGAACCTTGAATGCTAATAGTAGTGTAGTCTATAAATAGGTGATCTGGATGAGACATAATCGTACGCTTAAATCCCTAATTTTTTCCTAGACCGCCTTTTTACCACCGGATATTTTTGCTTTTGTTACTTGCCGGTGTACACATTTTTTGTATATCCTTAACTTTTGCCCAAACTTTTGGTTCTCCAGATGCCCTTTTTTTGCCTAGGCCAATCGACCCAGCGGGTCTCGCTCATGCGTAGTATTGACTATGTCTATGTCTCGTTGTGGTATGGGAAGTCTTTCCATTCATGGTGCTAAGTATCATAGCTCCGCCGGAAAATACTATTTTGACTACAAACGGTCCCTCATAGGTGGAAGTCCATTTGCCCTTGGGGTCACCTTGTGGGAGGATGATGCGCTTGACTACTAGATCACCGACTTTGTAGACTCAGTGCTTGACTTTCTTGTTGAATGCTCTGATCATTCACTTCTGGTAGATATGTCCATAGCAGATGGATGCGAGCCGTTTCTCATCGACCAAGTTGATCTGGTCAAGGCGAGTCTGGATCCATTCGTATTCGCCTAACTCTATATCCTAGAGGACTCGGGTTGAGGGGATCTAAACCTCGATCAAGTGGATCGCTTCCATACCATATACAGGAGAGAAGGGGGTTGCCTCTATAGATGTTCGTAATATAGTGAGGTAACCATGGAGAGCAAATGGTAACATCTCGTGCCAATCCTTGTAAGTCACTATCATCTTCTGTATGATCTTCTTGAGATTTTTGTTGGCGGCTTCCATCACTGCTCATCTTAGGCCGACATGGAGAAGAGTTGTGATGCTTAATCTTGAATCGCGCAGTTCGTGATCATTTTGTTGTTGAGATTAGTACCATTGTCTGTGATAATCCTTTCGGGGACGCTGTATCGGCAGATAAGATTATGCTTGATGAATCGAGCCACAACATTCTTGGTAACAAATGCGAACGAAGCTGCTTCTACCCACTTGGTAAAGTAATCAATTGCAACAAGGATGAAACGGTGTCCATTAGAAGCGGTAGGTTTTATTTATCCAATCATGTCGATGCCCCACATTGCGAAAGGCCAAGGAGTGGTCAAAACATTCAACAGTACTGGAGGTACGTGCACTTTGTCTGCATATATTTGACATTTGTGACAAGATCGAGCATAGCGGTGACAATCAGCTTCCATGGTGGACCAATAGTAACGTGTTCTCAGAATTTTCTTAGCCATGGTATGTCCACTGGAGTGGGTACCAAATGCGCCTTCATGTAATTCTTCCATGACCCGTTCCACTGTTTTCTGGTCTACACATCGAAGTAAGCACAAGTCGTGACTGCGCTTGTATAAGATGTCGTTACTGAGAAAGAATTTGGATGTGAATCTTCTTAAGAATTTCTTATCATTGACAGATGCCCCTGCGGGATATTCCTAGGTTTCGAGGTACCTCTTAACTTCGTAGAACCAAGGTTTCTCTTCTGTATCAAGTTCACAACAGTATGCTGGTTCGTCAAACTTTTCGATGATGATTAGGAGAGCTTCGTTGTCCCATCTGACTTTGAACATAGATGACATAGTAGCTAACGCGTCTACCAACTGATTCTCTTCTCGTGGAATGTGATCGAAAGTGATCTCTTCGAAGTAAGGGATTAGACTTAGAACATGCTCTCGATATGGGATGAGATTTGGATGCTTTGTATCCCAATCGCCTCTAATCTGATTGATCACTAAAGCTGAGTCTTCATACACTTGCAAGAATTGATTCTTAAGTCAATGGCAGCTTTGATACCCATGATGCATGCTTCGTATTCGGGCCATGTTTTTGGTGCAACTGAAACATAATCTGGCGGTGAAAGGCGTGTGTCCGCCTGTAGGAGATGTAATGATGGCGCCAATGCCATTGCCAAGTGCGTTTGAGGCTCCATCAAAGACCATAGTCCATCGGGATCCTGGTTCAGGTCCTTCGTCTGGTCCTGGCTCTTCACAATCGGTGACTAGCAAAACATCCTCGTCTGGAAACTCGAACTGCATAGGTTGATAGTCGTCTACGGCTTGATGAGCCAAATGATCGGCTACTACACTTCCTTTGATCACTTTCTGAGTAGTATACTGGATGTCATATTCGGTCAAGATCATTTTCCATCTTGCTATTCTTTTGGAGAGAGCAGGTTTCTCGAATATGTATTTTATCGGATCCATCTTAGAGATCAACAAAGTAGTGTGAGTCAACATATACTGTCTTAGTCGGCGAGTAGCCCAAGCCAAAGCGCTGCAAGTTTTCTCGAGCTGTGAGTATCTTGTTTCACAGTCGGTAAACTTTTTGCTAAGGTAGTATATTGTATACTCTTTTCGACCAGACTCGTCATGTTGCCCCAACACATACCCCATTGAGTTCTCTAATACTGTCAAGTACATGATAAGAGGTCTTCCTTTGGTAGGCGACATCAGGATAGGAGGATTTTGCAGGTACTCCTTGATTTTGTCAAAAGCTGTCTGGCAATCATCGTTCCATTCCACTACTTGATCTTTCTACAGTAACTTGAAGATTGGCTCACAAGTAGCACTTAGATGTGCAATGAATCTGGCAATGTAGTTTAGTCTTCCCAAGAAACCTTTGACTTCTTTCTCGGTACGGGGAGCTGACATTTTTTGGATAGCTTTAACCTTGGCGGGGTCAACTTCAATACCTTTACCACTGACAACAAACCCCAGGAGTTTACCGGATCTGACTCCAAAGGTGCACTTGTTGGGATTAAGTCTCAGTTTGTACTTCTTTAGTCCATCAAATAGTTTTCGCAAATGATCGAGATGTTCTTCTTCAGTTTGTGATCGAGCTATCATGTCGTCGACATAGACCTCTGTCTCGTGATGAATCATGTCATGAAACAAAGCTACCATGGCACGTTGATATGTGGCGCCAACGTTCTTCAGACCGAACGGCATGACCTTGTAGTAGAATGTGCCCTAATGTGTAACGAAAGTAGTCTTTTCCATGTCTTCAGGAGCCATTTTGATCTGGTTGTAACCGGAGAAACCATCAATAAAGGAGAAGACCTTATGTTGAGCAGTGTTGTCAACTAGAACATCAATATGAGGAAGTGGAAAATCGTCTTTCAGACTCGCTCTATTCAGATCTCTGTAATCTACACACATCCGCACTTTGCCATCTTTCTTAGGTACGGGTACCACGTTTGCAACCCACTGTGGATAAGAAGTGACGGCTAGGAAACCGGCACTGAACTATTTCATAACTTCGGCTTTGATTTTCTCATACATCTCAGGAAGCATACGACGAACTTTTTGCTTCACAGGGAGAAAACCTTCTTTCGTTGGTAATCGGTGTGCCACAATGTCAACATCTAAACCCGGCATGTCTTTGTACGGCCAAGCAAAAACCTCGATATAGTCTCGTAGCATCTGGACCAATCTTTCTTTGATACTGTTCTCAAGACCCGCTCCTATCTTGATTTCTTTTTTGTCTTCGTCAGTTCCTAGATTCACAACCTCGAATGGTTCTTCGTATGGTTGTATAACTTGTTCCTCCCATTGTAGTAGTCTGACAAGTTCTCCTGGCACTTCACAATCTTCCTCACCTTTGTCTTCGGCTTGGTATATCGGATTATCGAAGTCATATTTAGCAATAGCAAAGCTGTTATCAACGAGATTCGGAGTGAATCTGCAGTGTATCACGTGGGTGGGTGTAAGAACACATAGCCTTTTGAAAGGGTGGTAAACTAAAAGAAAAGAAAGGAAACAGTATTTAAATGCAAAAGTCCAATGATTTTATTGAATGAAAATATGCAAATGACAAATAATAACCCTCACAAACGAACCGTGATGCCCTGGGCAAGGCACTAGGCTTTTAAGTTTATTGTTCGAACGTAAATAAAGAATTAAAAGCATAACAGAAAACAAAAAGCAATTACTCCTGTCTAAAGGAGATTGGTATGACGTCTTCGGTCTTCCAATTATCGATTCCGCTGTTCTGAGTCAAAGATCCAACGATGTCAAGTTGTTGTTGTCATCTTCTTTAGCATGGACTCCATTCGGCCGATGTGGAAGGGAAGTTTGCGGCATGTTTGAGGCGATCATCTTCGAACTTTGGTGAAGTTAAACCATTCTTATCGATTTGAAAGGAAGATCAAGGAACCTAAAAAGACGACCTTTCTTTAATGCAGCGTTTTCGAGGCCATTCTTGTGGAATTTTAGTGACTTGTGGAGGAGGAGAGTTAATAGGCATGACTCTGGAAGGCTTGACAGGGAGTTTCGAAGAATTCACCTTCCGTTTCGAGGTATCGAAATGACTGCAGATGGCTTACCATGTATTCTTCCTCACCGATAGTAACTTTTTTGGGGTACTTACCGATGCAAGGTAGTGGTAACAACGCCTGTCACATGTATCCAAGGGCATCCAAGTAGGCAAGAGTAAGCTGGACAGATGTCCATGACAAAGAAAGTAGAGTCGAAAGTCTGGGAGTCGACTTTAACTGGCAGGATGAGCTCTCCAAGCATTGTCCGTTTAGAACCATCAAAAGCTCTCACGATTATGTCATTAGGAGTCAAGATCACTCCTTCAACATCAAGTCGGTCGAAAGCACCTTTTGGTAGGATATTTAGAGCACAACCAGTATCCACCAATACATGAGACAATGTAGTGCCCTTGTATTCAATAGAGATGTGCAAGGCTTTGTTGTGTTTCCTTCCGACAGGAGTCAAACCCAAACCGTTGTTGAAATCAAATAGCAATACAACCTTCAAATTGATGTTATGTATGTGACATTTTTAAACTTCACTAAGGCTTTAGCATGAGCCTCGAGCACAATAGCAGAGCAAGCATGGATATCTTGACGGAGTTTGTCCCAACTGCTCCACAACATTGTAGTCGCCTTCTTGATGATCTTCGTAATCTCTCCATTTCTTGGGAGGTACCTCAAAGAACTTCCTTTGGTACTTCTATATGAGAAGGATGAGTTACTGGTTCTTTCCCTCTAGCTTCGGGAATTGGTTCGATAGTTGGAATGCGAGCTGGAGTCGCGGTGTCTTTTAGTGGAGAGATCTCTGGAGAAAATATCCTGTTACCTTGCTTGATCCGGTGATGTTGTCGATGTCAGAATTAGTAACTTCAGCTGTGATGTCTTCAAGGGTCAAAGGTTCTTGCTTGACGCCATGATAGTAAACTTCGGCTCCATAATTCCATGGTATAGCTTTGTTAAAGGAATATGGAATTGGTCTGGGAGAAGTAATGATGAGAGGTGCCACTCCGAGCGCAGGGTCGATAGAGGAGATCCTTATTGTGTTTACATCATAGTCTTCTAAATCGCTCCCATTTGTTTGACATCTTCAATAGGAATCTTGTAGTGTGAGCGTATAATTAACCATGAAATCAAACTTTCCACTTGGTTGTCCCAAGGTATCCCAAACTTCTGGTAAGGCTTCGTCTGTATCTTCGATCTTCAGATTCTTAGAAATGTCTTCATAGAGGTTATCCATAGATGGAGGCTTCAGAAATAGTACTTCACGATTTTCCATCATGCATTGAATACACATTCTCAACCAAACACATCTGTAAGATGCAGATGCACACCAACGACAATCATCCGGGCATCTTGGAGAACCTCCATATGTGAAAGTCATCAGAAGAATAGTCAGATTGTTCACATACACATAAGAGTCTTCACAATAGCATTGGAACTTTTACCGTGGTTAGAATTGGTGCATTGATCACATTCGAGTTTCGTGAGGGTCAAACTCAATTTCCCTAGCTTCAATCATGTCTTGAATCTTGTTCTTCAAAGCCCAACAGTTGTCGGTGTCGTGCCCTGGGCTGTTGGAGTGGTATGCACACTTTGCATTAGGATTGTACTTTGAAGAGGAAGTGTTGACGGTCGGGAGGATCCTCAAAGTAATCACCGCTTTCAACATGTGTTGCAATGCTTGCGACAATGGTATGTTGATCTTCAGAACCGCCTTCGTGGCTCGTTACGCTGCATTGTCTCGTTGAGGTTGCGCTGGTGTAGGATTAAAGATCACAACTGCCCCCACAGATTGGGTACGATCGGTTTTGACACGGCTTTTCTGACCATACACAGCATTGTCTTCTTTCTTACCACCAAAAGATCTCTTCATAGCATTTGAAGATGATTCCACCTGTATTTTCCGCCTTGATTCCAGCCGATACGCTCTCTCGCAAGACGCCGGTGAATCCCAAGAGTTTCCAATCGATGATTGAGGAATGGGCCTGTCAGCGTTTCCATGAACATATCAACCAACTCCCTATTGGACAAGGGTGGTTGAACTATACCTGCTAGATCTCTCCATTTCTGAGCATATTTTTTGAACTTCTCATCACGACTCATAGACATGCTCTGTAGTTGCATGCGGGTGGGTGCTAATTCGCATTGATCGACATCGCTTGTAGAAAGCATCTAAGTCATTCCGTATGAATTTGGGTACTTAGTCGATAATACCTCCAATTGAGTTTTGATAAACTCTCTTGGAAGAAATGGATCCATAGCTTCCTGTCTTCGGTATGAGGATGGATCTTCTGAACATAGGACTTCAAGTGCAGCTTTGGACAAGAGATGCCATCATACTTGCAAAAGTAGGAACTTTGAACTTGCGGGGAATTACCACGCCAGGAACAAGACTCAGATCATCAAAATTCAGCCCGGACATTTTGATACTTTCCACAGCATTCAGACGGTCTTCAAGTTGCTTGTATTTGTCATCATCAAGAGGATATCGCTCACCTGTAGTCTTCTTCTCTGTTTTCAGACCCTTGACGGCTTCCTTCGCTATTCCTGGTGCTTCCCTCAGTTTCACCACTCTTGTCTATGATTTCTAAGCGGCTGACCACCTTAGCTGCACCCTTGTGATTTCTTCCCATGTTGAGAATACCGATGGTCTTCTTCAGGTCCTTCTGGCCTTGGACCAAGTTGGTGAACATCCCTTGGAATTGAGCATTCTGAGCCTGGAGATCTTTGACAGTTTGTTCAAGAGCCATTTCTGCTGAAACAAACAGCGAGATAATAAAAAGACCGATCTTCAATGTACCTGTTATGAAATGTTATGCCATGATATGCAACGTTTATGCAATGCAATGTTTTCAAGGACCTTAGGAATTTAAATTTGTTAAACAAGCACAAACAAAATTTTATTAGTTTCTTTTTTTTCTTTTAAGTACAAAAATAAGAGAACAAATTCCTAAAGCTCTAAGTCTCCCATGGGCGCCTTGGTGTTGAAGTAGGTGTTGATGTTTCGCCTCGTGAAGTAGCTTTGTCAACTCTAGCACTTTCTTCTCGCTTGCATAGATCGAGCTTCAACGTATCCCTTTCTTCTTTAAGCTAAATCCGTGATCTCTTCAAGTCTTCGAAATCAGTAGGCATGTCGGGATAGAGCACGGTATAGGATTCGTCACCTATAGCAACAGGTTCCATGATCACTGGTAGAATAGCTGTAAACGGCATCATGAGGTTTTGAGCTCGAGCTTGCACCCATTTGAGGTAAGGTTCCCAAGGAATGGAATTTTTGTGTCCCAAGGTCTTGGTATCAGTTTTCTTTACCATGCCCCAAGCGTGCACAAATCTTCGACGGTAGTTTTGGAGATCGTGGTTGTAGTTGAACACAACGTCTTGGAGAAGCATATCATGAGGACCATCTCTTCGAGCATAACCAAACTGACGTAGAGCTAGAGAAGGGTTGTAAGTGATACCTACCCTTATGCCAAGGAGTGGTACATTAGGGAATTCTCCACATCTCTCAATGAAAGTGAAGTCCTTTTGAGAGAAAAGACACCAACAGATATCTGAATGAGAGAGTGACATCAGCCTTTGAGACCACTTCAATCTTTGTTCGTTCTTGACTACTGATTAAGGAAGGTGCGAAATAAACCACCTGGAACGTAAAGGTATGCAACATATGATAGTTTCTTGCCTTTTGATGGTACGAATGTGGAGAGAATGCATGATGTCTCCAAGTAAGGTAGGCACAAGATTACGAATGAGGAATATCTTGATGGCGTTCACGTCTATGAACTGATCTGGATTAGGAAATAGCATCAAGCCATATATTACCAAGGCCAAAATGTCTTCAAATTCCTGGAAACTCATAGCTTTGAGGAATTCTCGAGCTTTCTTTATCAGAAACTTAGCAAGCAAACCCTTAACTCCGCTTCTTGTTTCCCAATTAGTTTCAATGTCTGATCGCTTTAGATGTAACGCTGATGCGATGTCTTCGTATTTCGGAGCTTTTTTGAACCGGTGAATGGTATCTGATCAAAGATAGGTATCCCAAGTAGCTTAGAGAACTCTTCCAAGGTAGGAACCAACTGATAATCTGGGAATGTAAAGCAATGGTGTTTCGGATCGAAGAAGTGGAATAAGACGTGCATCATATCTTCTTCAAAACCGGAGATAACCAAATCAAGTAGATAACCATGTCTTTTGATGAACTGAGCATGATCGGGAAGTTTTGAAACCAATTCTTCGAGTTAAGAAGGTATACCCATGAAGTTGATTCGAATAGTCTTCCTAGAAGTCATAATTCCTACAAAACAGAGCAAAGATAAATCTGTAGGTCCTTGAAATAGTTAGAAATGATATGCAATGTTATGATGTCATGATGTCATGTTTAAACAAGTAGCAAGCACAAGCAAATCACACAATAGCCCTAGGTTTAAGGCTTGTATGAGGTATAGGGGTCTACCCTACCAAAGTTTGAGTGGGTTCATCCTGTCCTATAATATTAACCGGGTTCTAGGAATCTCATATCATTGATCTTTCTCGTAGGCTTTATTTCAATACGACTACCAAGTGGCCAACCGAAACATCCCAAAAGTTGGATCTTAATGAGCGTAGCATCGAGTATCAACCAACCTTAGTCTACACCAAAGTCGGCCATCTCACTACCTTCTAATGGCCAAGATGGGTCAATTAGGGTTCTAGAAGTTGAGTTTGTGCTGATGACACCACGCAGAAGCCAAATACTTTCCTCAACTAGACATGAAGAGCATCGGGACATCCAAAGTGTCGCACTAACGTAGCCATCATGTTGACTGTTTCGGTATACGCCTAACGGACTCAACGATTTATTGCTACTTACCTAAGGAAACCTAGATCCGGGTGTAGGATCCCCCACAAGTATAATACCCAAGCAACCCTTAAGATAAAGCATACAAGTCAAAGAGAAAGCAGTAAAAATGATCTTAAGACTCTAAGGTATCCTCTCTTTTAGGGTGTGTCCCCAGCAGAGTTGCCAGTTCTGTAACACGGTGGGAGAATTGATTTTGGATTGTTTTGCGTTTGATCGTAAATGTTGCGGATAGCAAGAGTCGCCACCGACTTTTCTTTTATCCAATTAAGGGAAGGTGAAAAGAACAGGAAAAGACCTTCGTTTAGATTCTGAGTAAGGGAGGTGATTATGAAAAGGGAAGGTATTAGCACCCTTTCCATCCGTAGTTATCTACGGGCTCTTAATTGCTTTAACTCACTTTACAATTTGCTTTCCGTGTGTGTGTTTGAAAATATTTTGAAACAAAGTCATTTCGCTTTGACTTCAGAATGATTCACGCTGGAATGTATACGAAGTGTTTGGAAATGTTTCGTTTTGGAAAAGAACTTTGTAATGATTAACGCTGGAATGTATACAAAGCGTTCGGAAAATGATTTTTTAGAAAGTGTGAGGTGTAAAAAGATGTTTTGATAGAGCAAGCAATTAAGAGTCTATTACCTACTCAGAACGGTCGTTTCCGTGTTATTTTACTTTCCTTTAGAATAGTGTTATCCATACCATTAGTTGGTAGGTAACCCTATTCGTTGGATGTAAAGGGACATCGGATGGTCATAGAAGGCAACTTGTAGGAGTATCCTAGCACATTCATAGGGATGATCATCACTTTTCGTAGGCAAAAATCGAGGGACTAGATCATATATTCGTAGGCAACATCGAGGGTCATTCGAGGGACTATGATCTTTGATTTGAAGGGACTATGATGATATGTTTGTAGGCAATGGTGCTAGGATACCCCTACGTTCGAGGGACTTGACCATTTATTCGAAAGACAGTGAGAGAGAATACCCTAGGGGGTGCATGTGTGAAGAGAGTGTGTTGAATTCAGATAATTTATCTTGTGATTAGAGTTAGCTATGTTGATTTTATCTTGCCATACACACCTAATTTACTAGCAGTTTATAGGTGCGAAAAGTAAATCATGGAAAATATAAAGTGCGGAAAGTAAATCCTACGCTATTACATGGCTTTGGGGCAGTTACATAATATAGGAGTGCGGAAAGTAAAACCTAATTAAAGTTATTACATCCCATGAGCAGTTACATATTATTGGAAAAAGAATGCGAGAAAATAAATAACTAAATAGAAAACTAATCCTAATATTTTTGGATTTTTTGAAATTGTGGAGAATAATCCTAAGTCTAATTGATTTTAATTAATTTTAAAGAAAATATTAGTTAATTCTAACCCTAAATTAATTAATTAAAATGAGAGAAAAAAATAGTGGAAGTTGTCTAATTAATCCTAATTATTTTAACCTAATCACTAATTTTAATTAATTATGAAATAAGCAAAATAATAAAAATATGGGAAAATGATGAAAAATGCTAAAACGCTTCTAGAAGAAGCCATCCCAGAAGCTAGAGCTTCTGGGAAATTCTTTGCTGGAGGCACCTAGAAGTTGGAACTTCTGGGGGTTTTTGCACTGGAGGTGCCCAGAAGTTGGAGGCTTTCTGCCCTGGAGGTACCCAGAAGTTGGAACTTCTAGGGCTTTCTACCGGAAGTGGATCTGAAGTCGGAGCTCGGACGGGCGCCAGTGATGGGATCCGTGTCGGAGCTTCTAGATGTGTTTCTTCCTCTGAGGGGTCTAGAAGTAGGCACTTCTGGAGGTTGTGGCTTCTGGAACCTGAAACATAAAAGAGTTAAGAATTCTGGAAAAAGGCAGGGTTCAAACCCATGCCTTCTGGGATAAACGCGCGTTGACTCTGCCATCTGAGCCAACCTTCTTTGGTGTTAGACATATGAAACAGAAAGAATACAAAGGAAATTGATTTATGGGAATCAATTTATCAGAAAACGCGCGCAGGGGTCTTCTTCCCCATTTGAATTTTTAAACCTATAGCCACGGTTTTTACCTACAGATGGCTTCTGTAGCTAAATCCCTATAAATCAACACATCACGAAATATGCAATATAAATGAAATATGAGGCCATGGGTCAACTGGAAATAAGGTTCTAAACACGATGATGCCCTTGGTTCCTTCCAATTTGTCCTAAATAAGAAGACCCCAATCGGAGCTCTCAAACCCTAGCAATGGTGAAACGATATTCCTAGACTTAAAATTCAATTAAACTATGCAGAAAGCTTCGAAAATTCATCACAAACACAAAGACATGGTTAAATTCAATTGATTACGCATAAAAGTATGAAAACGATTTTGAGTTCAAAGTGTGCAAACCGTTATTTGGATGTTGTGATTCCGGGGGTTTTGCTTGCTTGTGAGTATCTGGATCGACTCAGGGGACCTCCAGCAATCGATTGCAATGCTTGGAATGGATTGAATTGAAGCAAAACTGTGGCTGCTAGGTTGATTGAATGCCACGGTTTTTTGAAGCTTGCTAGGGTTCTTTTAGGTCAGAATTTCGTCCCTTGTGCATGTAGAATCATCATGTATTTATATTGTAAGGAATTAGGTCAAGTATCGTAAGAAAATATCATGCCAATCAATGAAAAATTATTTGATTTGGAATTAAACCAAATATTTCCTTTTTGAGCCAATTTCAATCAAATCAAATTGCCAATCTCAATTATTTTGAAATAATCAGATTAAATGGCTTTCTTGGACCTCAAGGATGAGAGAAAATTCATCTTGCATTTAATTTTTGATTTTATATCTTTTATTTTAATTAAATTGGTTTTAAATGAATACAAATCCAATATAAATTAAAAATAAAAGATAAAAATGTGGCATTGGGCTTGGAGGTTCCAATTTAGATAAGGAACATGTTTGAATCAAGAAAAGTTAGGCCCATTTGGAAATTTTTTGATTTTCTCAAGTATTTCTCTTTGTGCACCTCCTCAAAAATGCTCAACTTGCACAATGTGTATCTTGCTCAACTTTTGATATTTTTGGGTGTTCTTGGACTTTTTAGAAAGCCCAAGATGTCTTCTAAACAGCCCTTTTGGTTTCATCTTCATTGAAGTTTCCATGCTCATGAACACTTCTTTACACAAAGATGACTTTTTGTTGACTTTTAAAAGGACCTGTAATGTTTTGATCCATAACTTCCAAATGAAGCATTTTCTTCCCAAGCTTGTGAGTCATGAAGTTGTAGAGAATTGAATTCTCTTCAAAATGAGCTTTGGTGGACAAATTTCTGATAAAGTATGTGAAAGTTATGCCTGGTCAAAGTTCTGTTGACTTTTGTTTGAGAAAGCCTAATTTAGAAACTTTGACTTTTGATCAAATCTTGACTTTTCTTGAAGAATCATGATCAACCCTTGATCAAATGATGAATATTACATCAAAATATTGGTGTTGACAAAAAATTATGAAGTTTGACTGTATGTTGACCACAGTTGACTTTTGTCCAATACAACTAATTTTCAACCATCTGAACAATTAGATGAGCAATTTTGACTTGTAAGGCTTGAAACTTGACATGGAGATTCTTTGAAGCATATGATGAGGTATGATGAATACTTGAAGCATTGGATGTCCATCGTGACTTGAGAATGGCCAAAACCCTAGTTTGGATTGATTGCTTAGGAAAGGGTTTGTCTGGTCAACCCTTGTGAAATCCTTGAGTATGAATATGTGAATTGTCTTGAGAAGTGGGAGGGAAAATTTTGGGGTATAACACTACAACATAAACAATGGTTAGAAATAATTAACAATACTCAATTGTTAAACGACTCGACAACTTGGTCGGATGGACCGACCTGCTCTGATACCACTAATGTAATACCCCAATTTATACCCGGTAATTATAAATAAAATCAGAGTTACAAAAATTCAACATCAAACAATGGGATGTCACACATTCAACGTAAACAACAAAATCAATCATTCACCTGTAGCTCAGATACATAACACATAGTTTAATAATTTAATAACAACCTACTTAGTCATTCAAAATAATTCAATTTTATTTCTACGTATCGAATTCATAAAATTCAACAAAATTATGCTAGCATCAAGGCCAATTCCAAAACAACTTCAAGATATCCATTTTACAACTTCAAATAATCATAGCATCTTCTTCAGCATAAAACACTTAAAAATAACATGTCTTTAACAAAACAATTCAAATATCCAACAACGGAACAAAATCAACAATAAATAAAACAAGTGTTATCCTCCGAGTGCTACGTATTAGAGCGACAAACACCGACTCGAACTAAAAGCTACTAATGCTTCATTCTTCATTACCTGCACGTTACCCACGTAGAGGCAACATCACAACAGAAGGGGTGAGATATCTAACAATATGGCGTATGCTAACTAATATATCAGAATTCAGACAAGGTAAATCAATGCTTCAGTAATTATTCATACCACCAAAAAACAACTTAATAATAACAACAAGGCAACTTTAATCAATCAACATAACGAATTATGACATACAACTTCGATTCATCACCACATAACAACAACAACAACAACTTCAACACACAACTCAAGATGCGACTCAACTATGCAAATGTATGTGGTACCATTTGGAGCAAAACTCCAAACTTAAAATCTGCCAGTTTATCGAGGCATTAGCAAGACATAAGCCTTCAACTTAATATTTTGCCAATCCAGGCCAACATGGTGCCAGTCCAGGCCAACTTAATAATGCAAAGTATGCCATGCAACCTCAACTTCAACAATAAATACACAACAACGCAACAAAACACAACAACGACAACATAATAACAAGTCAACCGCAATTCAACATTGGCCATAGGCCTACAACATAATATTTCATCAACCACAAAGCAACTTATCAACATTGATCATAAGACCTACGAATCAATTCGTTCCTATACCGAAACAATTCTACACCGAAACAAGTTATTTACTACTACCGTTAATTTATTATCCTATAATATCTATTCACTTTAACTAATTAATAAAACTCAAATACTAACTAATACCCATTTATAAAATTATTGTGATTAAATGTTTCCTGCTACATAATTTCTTCAACTTCCTGTCAATACTATTCTTCTACTATCTGACTAATATTAACTCCATACTATTTGTTTTTATGACCATAGGTACTGCATCTTAATTTAATTCTCATGCCACAGTTTATTACTTTATGTTTCCTACCTATTACTAGTTAATTTAATCCACTTACCATTACCTAAATGAATCACAAATAGACAATGAAATAGCAAAGGAAAAGACAAACCATGTGCTGTACCAAAAAAGAATTATATAATACTCCCTAGTAACAAGGGTGTCGACTGTAACACCCCTTCTAATTTCCCCGCGAATTATATATTTAATAAGAGTTTTAACATAACGAAAGGGCGTCACAATTTAAAAATTTAAAATAATAAAACTCCATAACAATAGTCATTCATTTACTGAAGAACTTTATTAAACGATTCAACCAACAATTATGTTTTACATAGCGGAAATAACATAAAATCCGGAATAAATTCAAATCATAAGTATTCCAAACATAAACCAAAGAAAACAAGTTCAATTCAATGATTCCAAAACAATCGTTCCCCAGTGTTACAACTACCAGAGCATGACACTGACACACGGACAATCTAAATAGCACAACACAAAGCTATCCTCACCAGCTCCTAAGTGGCTCACACTTCAATCTGAAATCATCAAAGTAAGGGTGAGATTTCATCAACAATTAAAATGCATTATACGTTTCTTAAACAATAAAACAATCAATACATTATTCCACCCCCATTAGTATATTTGATTTTCACAACACAAACACCAATAATGCACATAATAACAATCAATGCAATTACAACACTGGAAATCATCCTAACATGTTATAATTACATATGCAATGCAGAACTAATGCATGCGGTACAAAAACGTGAACCAAGTCACCAACATCGATTCGTCCATAATCACCCGGACAAGAATCCAGCCTCACCACCCACAATCACCCGGGTACGATTATTGGCAATACGAGCCAAATTCCACACAATGAGAATTAACTCCACCAGAATGCATATACATGCACATCCAAAAGCATGCCACATTCAATTAACGAAATATGAACACCACATAATTCATAGTCAACACCATCAACAATACATGATAACAGCATAATCATGAATTTATAACGTTAATTACAACACATAGAATTAACACCCATCCAATATACACAAAATTAATGACACAATCATGAATTACAACGGATTCTTCCTATGGAAGCCATAAAAATCCCTCAATATCTCAATTATTGGTTTTAAAAATGCTTGAAATAGATAGTACTCATTCTAAGCTTTCCAACGATACCAACTATGCCTAAATCGGAGTTACGGTCGCAAAGATATGACCAAAACCGTTTTAAAATCATTTCGAAGGTATGCATCGATCCAAAACTCCATGTGTCAATACAAAACTTGTTTGTGTCGACATAAAAGACGCATGTGTCGACTCATACGCAATAATTTTTCCAAATTTTCAAAATCCCTTCAGTATGAATCGATTCATGGCTTCTTGTGTCGATACAAGATCCTCTTGCATCGATGCATAGCATCCTTGTGTCGATGCAAAAACTCAAATTTTCACCACATGAGTCGATGCAAGCAGTTTTGTATCGATACAAGCCTTATTTCCAGCTTATGTTCCTTACACCAATGCAGCTTGCATCGATGCAAAGGCCCTTGTGTCGACCCATGTTGCGCTTTTTCACTAAAAGTCAGTTTTTATTTTCACTGTGTGCAGTTCCAATTAATCCATTCATTACCAACAGCCATGACACAACAGAAACAATAATTCTTATGTATTTTCTCACCTAATCAACATCAGAATTATACCTTCTAATTAGCCTACAATCATTCTACACAAATTTATCATTCTTATCAATTCCAATTAAGGTTTTTACGCCGGATCATATCGTTAGGGCACAACCTAGAATCCTAATTCGAGATTCCTAACGGATTAAATTATTCTATTGATCATCAAAACCTATAAGTCATTATAACCTGATCAAATCACCCCTTACCTCGCGATGAATCTTCGAATTCTGACAATTTGGCTTTTTCTCCTCTTTCTCTTCTCTTCTCAAAAATACGTAGAATGAAGTTTCCAATTCCTTTCTCACTTTTCCTTTCTATTATTCCAATTAAATAAAATGACATAATTAGAATAATTAGAGCCTTTTACTCCATACACCTCCCAATTCCACTTCACACCCCCAACACTCTCATTTATTTAATTAATTAATTAAATTTATTAATTCAAAAATACCAATAATTAAACCTTTAATTAAATTAATAATTAAAATTCTAATTATTTAATAATTGAGTTATTTGGGGTGTCACATCGACCGACACCCACTTCCCTTTCAAGCCTTCCGTTCGGAAGGGCCTCCCCACCTAGGTGTGCTGCTCGCACACCCTACCTGTGGCATGTCATTTGTAAACCGCTTGTTTTTCTACAATTTTTCTCTTTTTCGCAATTTTCTCTGATTCATTCTAACCATCATCTCAACATAAATTCATCTGTTACTTAGTGGAATTTAACAACAGAAATTTACTCGTTTCAATTGAGAGACAATTTTCAACACAGTATTGATCAAGAAACGTCAAAACATCAAACACATAACAATTTCTCTGAGCAATCAATTTTCCCTCTACCCTAATTCCCACATAATAATAATCATACATCCCATTAGAAGGTTAGAACCCCACCATTACCTTGGATGGAAGGTAGCCCTACGGAGTTCCGATTGAAAATTCGCTTTGGTTCTAGTTGAAATCTCTCAAAGTGGTAAGTTTTCCTCAAATCCTTAGTTTCCTCCAAAATTCTCCACCTCTCTCTACTGTAAATTCTATTCCTCTTTTTGTTTTTAAAAACCTAATATTTATCTACTACTACTTATATAGAAAACCCTAATATTTTATTCTTTTATTAAATCACATATTCTATCAATATACTAAATATTATAATTAACTAATATTCTTAAGAGGCTAACTAAATGCACCTCCAATTTCTCTATTTCTCGCACAACAATTGAGCCCAACTAAATTAGTATTATTCTAATATTCAATTATTATTTCTAATAATAATTCTCCAACTAAACCGACTATTTACTCGACTATCCACCTAACCACTCATATCGACATATTAATCCAATTACGCATCTTAGAATAATACCGATAAATTCCAACTTCGACTAATTTCAACAAATAAATCCTTAATAATTCATTTAAATAATTAAATGAATTTCTGGGCGTTACACCATTGATTGTTGGTGAAATTTGTTTGAAGAAAGCTGAAAGTTGCACGTTGTAACACGGTGGGAGAACTGACTTGTTTGTTTTGCGTTTGATCGTAAATGTTGCGGATAGAAAGAGTCTCTACCGACTTTTATTTTATCCAATTAAGGGAAGGCGAAAAGAACAGGAAAAGACCTTCATTAGATTCTGAGTAAGGGAGGTGGTTATGAAAAGGGAAGGTATTAGCACCCTTTCCATTTGTAGTTATCTACGGGCTCTTAATTGCTTTAGCTCACTTTATGACTTGCTTTTTGTGTGTGTGTTTGAAAATGTTTTGAAAAGTCATTTCGCTTTGACTTCGTAATGATTCTCGCTGGAATGTATACGAAGTGTTTGGAAATGTTTTGTTTTGGAAAAAGACTATGCAATGATTCACGCTGGAATGTATACAAAGTGTTTGAAAAGATTTTGAAAATAGTGTGAGGTGTAAAAAGTGTTTTGAATTGATTGGAGCAAGCAAAAGAGACTTATTTACCCACTCAGAACGATCGTTTTCGTGTTATTTTGCTTTCTTTTAGAATAAGGCTATCCATACCATTGGTTGATAGGTAACCTTATTCGTTGGATGTAAAAGAGACATTCGAAGGGACATCGGATGGTCATAGAAGGCAACTTGTAAGGATATCTTAGCATATTCGTAGGGACGATCATCACTTAGTAGGCAACAATTGAGGGACTAGATCATATATTCGTAGGCAACATCGAGGGTCATCGAGGGACTATGATCTTTAATTCGAAGGGACTATGATGATATGCTTGTAGGCAAACGTGCTAAGATATCCCCACTTTCGAGGGACATGACCATTATTCGTAAGGCAATGAGAGAGGATACCCTAAGGAGGTGCATGTGTGAAGAGTGTGTTGTATTCAGATATTTATCTTGTGATTAGGGTTAGCTACGTTTGATTAATTTAATCTTACCATGCACGCCTAGTTACTAGCAGTTAATAGGTGCGGAAAATAAATTGCGGAAATATAAAGGTCCTACGCCATTACATGGCTTTGGGGCAGATACATAATATGGGAGTGCAGAAAGTAAAGGCAGAAATGTAAAGGTCCTACGCTATTACATGATAAAAATTGCATCCTACACAACCTTTCTAGAATTTAAATGCGGAATAATAAACAGTAGAAAAAATGAGAAAATGTTAGTGCAAAGATATTCTGGAAGTTAGTAAAAAAAAATTTAGTTAGCAACCCTAATTACTAATAAAAATATTATTTTTGTGATTGATTTTAAAAGAAAATGCTTTTTTTTAGTCAAATTTTAAATAAGGATGTTCTGAACTTAAATCCTAAAGTTAGACATTTTTTAGGTTTTTTTAGAAAAAAAAAGTTTTAAAGGAAAATGCAAAGAAAATTAGTCAGTAGGAAAATAAATAAAAAAATAAGGGTTTCACGTAGTTTCGATGAAGTTCTCGTAACCTCCGAAACCTATTTTCCGAGCTTTTGAGGCGGCACTAAGCTACCTCTTTTCCGGAATGCCTCTTTCTAAGTCGCATCTTTCCGCACGAAGTCGCCTTCCGGAACTTCGCTGGCGATCCTTCTGGAAATCCAGAAGTTAGAACTTCCGGAGACAGCACTTCTGAGGATCCAGAAGTTGGAACTTTTGGGGATGTAACTTCTAGGGGGTCTAGAAGTTGGAATTTTTGGAGATGTACGCTTCTGGGGGTCCAGAAGTTGGAACTTCTGGAGATGACGCTTCTGGGGATCCAGAAGTTGGAACTTCTGGAGATGTACGCTTATGGGGATCCAGAAGTTGGAACTTCTGGAGATGTATGCTTTCGGGAGTCTAGAAGTTGGAACTTCTGGAGATGACGCTTCTGGGGATCCAGAAGTTGGAACTTCTGTCAGAGACGCCAGGAGAGAAGCTCCGGTTATCTTCTCCGGTCACTCAAACACCCAAACCTGCGAAAATCAAATAAAAAACGAAAAAGAATAACCCAGATCAACATGAAATCACCCCCTGAATCTGAATCAGACGTTACTTTGGCCTGTAATGTCCTACAATTATGGATACGAAAGCTTGAGAGCTTTGTGTCCTACAATTTGATTTTCTCAAGTATTTCTCTTTATGCGCCTCCTCAAAAATGCTCAACTTGCACAACTTGTATCTTGCTCAATTTTTAACATTTTTGAGTGTTCTTGGATTTTTTATAAATCTCAAGATATCCTATAAACAGACTTTATGGTTTCATCTTCATTGAAGTTTCCATGTTCATGAACACTTCTTTGCAAAAAGATGACTTTTTGTTGACTTTTAAAATGACCTATAATGTTTTGATCCATAACTTCCAAATGAAGCATTTCTAGCCAAAGCTTGTGAGACATGAAGTTGTAGAGAATTGAATTCCCTTTAAAATGAGCTTTGGTGGAAAAAATTCTGATAAAGTATGTGAAAGTTATGCTTGGTCAAAGTTCTGTTGACTTTTTATAAAGAAACCCTAATTTAAAAACTTTGACTTTTGATCAAATCTTGACTTTCCTTGAGGAATCATGATCAACCCATGATTAAATGATGAATATTATTGATGTTGACCAAAAATTATGAAGTTTAACTGTATGTTGACCACAGTTGACTTTTTGTCCAATACAACTGATTTTCAACCAACTGAGCAACTGGATGAGCCATTTTGACTTGTAAGGCTTGAAACTTGACATGGTGATCCCTTGAAGCATATAATGAGGTATTATGACCACTTGAATTCTTGGAAGTCCATCTTGACTTGAGAAGAGAAAAACCCTAGTTTGGATTGATTGCTTAGGAGAGGGTTTGTTTGGCCAACCCTTGTGAAATCCTTGAGTATGGAGTTGTGAATTATCTTGAGAAGTGGGAGGGAAAATTTTGGGGTATAACACACGTTCTTGATAAAAAGGAAATCAGAGGTAGAAGAAGGAAAATGTGTGATAAAAAGAGAAATAGGTATTTATAAAATGGAATTTGAATCAGTTACACTTTTAATCATAAAGTGAGTGGGATACGTGGTGGTTTCTGATATGTTGTTGAAAGAGGTAGCTTGTTAAAAAGGCACCTTGGGAACCTATGCTTTGTAGCAATGATGGAACTGCTACACCCACATCTTGATTAGACGTTTTAAAAAAGCAAGGTAATGAGTGCTCTAACGTCATTAACTATCATAACAATTTGCATGTTCGTCGAAATATAACCTTTTTGGCAAGAAATATGTGTTTCTTTGAGTTTCCAAACAAACATTTATTGGGGGAATTTGTTAGTTGTATATTTTGACTTTAGTGTGAATTGATTTAAAGGAGATCCATGATGAATAAAGATTTGGTTCGAATGCAAAAAAGGAACCTTCATGAAGACTTCGATGGATGCAGTTATTGAAAAGCTTATTTTTCTAAGTATTTAGGAAATTGGTACGAATAGGATTTGAAATTTGAAACTATTCGAGGCCTTTGAAGGATACTTCTAACGTCACGTTTTGGCGCTTCAAAGGGTAGGGAATTCAAAATTCAAAACTTGGTCTTATCTGAATGGACGCGTGGAACCTTAAGGTTTGAAGGCACATGCAGACATCGAACGTGACAATTAGTCATTAAAAGACCATTTGATTGAAATTAATATAAATAAGAGTCTTAGTGTTAGGATTAGTGTATTCACATCTTTGTACAAATACTCTATATTACTCAAAGTATCAGTGTTAGAGAAACGAGTTATCTGAGAAATGTACGTATGATACACCAGTTTATGTTCATTGTCTTTTATAATTCAATTGAAGTATTTACAATTTAATTCCAATTTATGTTTAAGAGTCTCTTTACATTTGTTTTACTTTTGAAGTTTATTTACATTATTACTTTTGATAACGGGAAAGTTTTCATTGAAAGGTCCCAATACGCAAGTAAAATAAAAACTAAAACACATCCTTATGATAAATCTGATTGATCCTGCAAGTAACCAAATTGTTTTTTCAATTTGAAGGAGTAGCAGCTGTGTACCAATTTTTAGGGTAAACACGTGGACACATCATTTTTTGTGCGACACAATTTAAAAAAAGAGTGTGACGTGTGAAAGAATTAACTACTCTAAGATCTTGCAATAGATTAAAATGTATTTGCAATTGAGATGTGCAAATTGAGGTGGACTCTCAATGAAAAAGGTGGAGGTGGAGAATTTTCATATGGAACGAGGAATCAGTTATAGAGAACTACTCTATTAAAGATGTTTATCATCTAGACTTTTTGATTTAGTAGACATCACTGATTATGATTGGAATAAAACAATTCTTTTAAAATATCTTTTTTACCGTGATTATTGAAGAAAAAACATCCAAGAAAAGATGATTTAAGTCGGTGTAATTTTTTTACTTTTAATTCTTTACTGTGTAATAGAATTTTAGGTAGGAGACAATTGTTCATTATCATTTATATATTGTATATGTTTTAGAAAGGTGTGAAGTGAGACCCTTCAATAATTTGGAATATTGTATGTATTACCTAATTTTATATTAAGATACTCATCAATTTCATGATATAATGTGTGTTTACTAGTTGATGAACTTGTGGTATTTTTTGAAAGATAGAAATAGTTAAATTAAATTTTTAACAAAAAAGAAATTCAATGTGGTGGTATTTTGAAAGGAAGAAATAGTTAAATCTTTAACTAAAAGAAATTCAATGTTAGAACTCAAGTTGTTATTAAATTTCACTTGAATTGCTTGGAAAATTTCAAATTTAAATCATATAAGAAACAACATTATTGATTAGAATTTACTCCAACCTAAACTCCAAGTTATCATTGATGTTTTCCCAAACAACCAAAAGACTAAAACAAAAGAAGAGAAATGTACATTATCATCATTTACTAAAACAAAACTACAAATTATATATCAAAATGTAACAACGCCATTGTATTTTTTTCACATGAGCATAAATTTTCTTTTTGATAAATGAAGGACCCAACTCTCAAAACAAACTACAAAAACACTAAAAACATCACCAAACAACAAATGTTAAACTAAAATAGAAGCACGCGTTAAAATTTCAAAACACCAATTCAACGAAGCTAACACGAATCTCTTCACAATATTCTCTTGAACCTTCCCTACATTTTAGCCATGTTCAAAAAATACTATTTTCACACCTATTTTATTCCAACTTTAAATATTTCAATGTCAATTTTTTTAAAAATATTTCCTTTCCAAGTTAGTTATCATTCGGTATATTATCTTTTAGAAAACTTTGATTAGTTTATCTTTTAAAATATTCCACACGTTAACAAGAATAAATCTCACGATTTATTTACATCCTTTAATTAGTTTAACCACAATATTTTATTAACTTAAATTGTTCCAAACTCGGAAAGCCACAATTATAAAATTAATAAAATAATTAACCACAACTTTTTTTCAATTATTCAGATTTTTTAAATAAAAAAAGTCTTACTTAAAATTTATTAAACCCTAAAAAAATATCAATAGTGGAGAGCATTAACCATCGCAAATTTGCAAATTGCAAATAGTGGGTCCAGCTAATTGACTGGTAACCTGACGCAGCTGTAAAACACTAAGGCGGTCCATGAAAAACAAGTGGGACAATTGTTACCGACGCAGCCGGTCATAACTTTGATTTTTTTTTTCTTCTCTGTATATATATACATCACACCCATGTGATAAACCCTTTTTCGATATGACTGAAGCTGCATTTCTTTGCACTTCTCCTCCGTCGTCAACCACCGTAACGGAGAGTTTTCTCCGCCGTGATATTACTTATCAGAACTCTTCCTCCACCGTTTCCACCACCGTTTAAGTAAGTTGGTTACACTTTAATTCTCTTGGATCTTGTTTTCCTCGAGTTTCGTTAATTCGATCCAGTTTTTGTGGTAATTGTAATCATTTTCACACTCTTTTGAGTTTCTCTATGCTTTTTGAAATGAATTGTCATTTTTTTTAATATAATTTTTCTTTAATTTTGCAGGTTAAAAACAAGACTTTCTTGGTTTTATTCTCAAGTTTTTAAAAGTTTCATTTTTGAGAAACTCAGATTCTGATTCTTCTTCTTTTTTTCTTTCTTTCTGTCTTCATCTTTTCTTGAAACATTATGGGACTTAAGGTTTTGCAGTTGTCGCATAATGTTCTATCGCATTCTCCATCTTCATCTCAAACACTAGCTTCATCAATTTCCTCTCCTTCATTCTATCCTTCATCCAAACCAAAAAACAAATTTCTTCCATGTTCATGTTCAGCTTTGTTTCGATCTAGAAAATTTGTTCTTCACCAGTCTCGATCCTTCGATGAATACCGAGTTTCGAACACACGAGGAAGAAGTACTATTAGAAGGGCTTTCAGTGCAAGCTTAGATTCATTCTCCGACGAAGAATTCGCGAAGAAAATCGAAGATTTAGCATTCCGGTTCCAGATTTCTAGTGAAAACAATGCGATTATGGATTTGGAAGGACTTGAAGAGAGTTTAAAAGCAAGTTTAGCTTCCTCGGCGGCGGTTAACTTTGCAGCAGAGTTTGAACCGCCGTGGAACGGAAGCCATGGCGGTGAGGAAATCATGCCGGCGATAATTGAACGGAAAGCAAACAGTATAGAGCTTCCGTTTTCGTTGCGGATTATAAAAAAGAAGCTGAAATTGAAACAAGAGTTCAGAGAGGTAGGTGAATCGGCACGTTGTTCGGTGAAGAAAGCTTTCTCTTCCATGGTTTTCATCATCAGAGAGCTTCAATGTTTCACTTTACAAATGAGAGAGGCTCTTTTGTATGAAGATTTACAAGGGATTCTCGAAAGGGTACAAAGGGAAATGCAGGCTTCATTTGTGTGGCTATTTCAACAAGTTTTTTCTCATACACCAACGTTGATGGTTTATGTGATGATTCTCTTAGCGAATTTTACTGTCCATTCAATGTCGAGCAACTCCGCCATCGCCGCCGTTTCTCCGCCAGTTGGGACGGAGTCTATCGTCGAGTTTCGCGAAAACGAGTTTCCGAAATTCGATTCGTCTGTGATTAAATCTTTCTCTGTTTCGAATGGTAATAACACGGCTTCGGTTGATGGAGGAAGTGGCCGAGGCGGGAAATTCAAACCGGTGGCGAGTGGGTTTGACGGGGATGGCCGGTTTGATCAAACCGGAACCGGTTTTTTGGATGGAGGTGTTAATAGAACAGGGGAAAATGAACCGGAGTCGGTTTCAGGAAAAGAAGAGGAAGAAGAGGAAACGAAACTATGGGAGAGTATGGTTGAAGAAGCTTCTAGAATGGAAGTTGATTTAGATCGAGAAGCAATGAAACGATTCATTTCACCGGTTTCTGCTATGATTGAATCTGATGATTATGTTGAGTATTTGAGAACAGAACTTGTTTATCAAACCGCGTTGTCTCAAGAACCAAACAATAGTCTCTTGCTTGCTAACTATGCTCAGTTTCTTTACATCGTTGCACATGAATTTGAAAGGTGCGTATATTCCATGGTATCTTTTGATATTTTTACTGTCTTTTAAATGAATATGTCATCGAAGTCGTAGATATAATAGATATCTCTGGACGACTATCAACTCTGCATCTCTGAAACGTCTCATAGCGCAACTATTAATTATATCGGATATATTTGAGATGTCATTGCACACCTAAATGTCTCCGATGTCTCTGCATTACTATCGGAAGTTGAGTTGATTTTTAGATCTCTCTAGATCATTATTCTTCCCAATTTTGGAATAATATTTGATTTATTATAGTTATATTTTATGGGAAATCTAACCAAAAATGGAAGAAAGAAAAAAACAAAAAATAAGTTTTGGTCGAATTTAATATTGAAAGATGAGTTTGCGGTGTAGTTTCTCTGTACCAGTGTACCACTGATTCATGAGCCAGTTTTGTATCGTTTTCTGCACGTGATGTACTCGTGTATCATACACATAACAAATATCTCACACGTAATTTTATTGACTTTACTTTTCATAGTCGTACTAAGGATTTTATTTTATTTTATTATATGATTAAAAAATGTAACGTAATTTAATTGTATAGTTAGGAAAAGCAATTAACATGTGAAAAGTAGTTGTATTATTGACATTTTTGTACATGGTTTGAAAATTCAGGGCAGAGGAATACTTCAAAAAAGCTATAGAAGTGGAGCCACCGGATGCTGAATCGTTTAACAAATACGCAATGTTTTTATGGAAAGTGAAGAACGATTTGTGGGCTGCTGAGGAGACATATTTGGAGGCTATTTCGGCTGAGCCTAGTAACACTTATTATGCTGCGAATTATGCTCATTTTCTATGGAATACTGGTGGGGAGGATACGTGTTTTCCTCTTGATAATTCTCCAGAAGTTTAAGTTAAAATAAGATGAAAGTTGGAGGGAAAATATATATAGAAGAGAAAAGAGAAAAGAAAATGAAAAATTTTGTAGCTTATATCGATCTTTTTCAATCTTTTGATTTTTTATGGGGTGGATAGGTTGGGGTGAAGATCAGTGAAAGAGATGGAATAATCTTGGGATATTTGTACAATTGTAATTATATAACTGTACATAACTCTTACAATGAATTTTTTTTTTAATCTAATTTATAGTACATGTTAATCTTTGATCAATTGATGGATTGCTTTATACAACCTAAAATTATAGGTAAAACTTTCTACTCGATCATGAGTAAGACTTTTATTATAGGTTAAACTTTCTTGGGTCTACAGTGAGTGATTTTTTTCAAAGACTAATTGTCCCCAAGTTATTAATTGTTCTGTTCGAGAATCGGAAATGAATGATTTAATTTCACGAAGAAATCAGAAATGATAAGAGGATGATAACAAAGGGGTTTTGAACAATGATTTTGATCTTCTTTACGACGAAGTGGGGTGAACTTACATGGATAGCACTTCAAGTTAATTCAAGATTCAAAATGATAATTGAGAAATTGAAGATCAGAGATCGCGTACCTTCTCATTGCATGTGAATTGTTTTTAAATTTTGGTCAAGTAGAGTGGACTTTGAGACGAATTGGGCATTTGTTAATTGGTCTTTTGGCCGGTCCAAAATAATTGCCCCCAAGATTTGGTCGGGCACTACAAGAGTCGGGGATCATTTGGCTGGTCTTTATGTTATAGTCTAGTGTGAAGTAGAATTGAATTACTTGTGATAAGCTTTCTGAAGAAGTAATGTGGAACATGTGCATTTAATGAGGTCTCGTCAAACGCTTCGTTACCCATTCATGAATCGTGTAGTCAACTTAACCAGTTACGGTATGACATAGTTTAGTGAGTACTTGAGTACATTCAATTTGGCATGTATCTATGAGTGGAAATATAATTGTTGATCTTGAGATCTTTGTTCATAGTTGATCTTGATCTTAGCCGCCATTGCTTATAAATAGAGAGTTGAATCTTTGGAAGTTTTTGCAACCTTTTAACTTTCAAGATTTTCAATTACTCTTCTTAAGAAAAGTTTTAAATCATTTTGCTAGGTACCGTTATAACTCAAATTTTACCTTCAATATTTCCTATCTTCTCCGCCAAAATGAGTGATAGTAACATTGATTTGGTGAAGGACTCCGAAATGGAAGCTTTCCCCGGATCATCACATGATTCTCATCATCCTTTCATGAGTAATGATCATGTAAGGCCAGAAATATTATCAGCATCTGACAAATTTGGTTCAGAAGAGGAGGTACGAGCGAATTTGCAAAGAAGTGACCTTGCTAAATTTTTTTTCAGATTCGCCCGCAGACCGTAGGCTATGAGCCTAATGTTAGCCTGAGAAATTTTGGTTTTAGTATTTCAACATAAGGTGTGATGTAAAGGTATGGGATTGCTTAGAATGAGATGAACTAGCTATAGTCTCAACATGTTGATAACTTTAGATAAAGAGGGGAATTCGACTTGCCTATCAAATGTAAGCCTAGTTTGGAGTAATCTTACAAACATATCCACAATATTATGATTACTCTCTTTAAAACGTGTTAAGAATCTCTAAAAGGTTTGTGGTGATTTGGTATGTTTGATAAAGATTGAAATAAGATAAATTTACCAGCTAAGTGCAAGTAACTACATCATTTCGACGTTATGCTCCAATGTTCGAAAGGGAAAACTTTTTAAAAAATCAATGAGATTTGGAACACAATTTTAAATAGCAAAATCAGTTTAGGACGTTCAAATGTCGAAGACACGTTGAAGCAGACTAGAAGGTTGGAACCCCCAAAAGGGAATACATGTCGATTTCTATGAAGGCAATCATTATCCAAGATTAACATTGTAATAGTTTATAAGAAGAATTTAGTCATGTAAACATGGATCTAAATTTTCATTTATTCTCTATAGAAATAAAGTATCCAAGTCACGAAGAAAAAAAATTGTGAGAAGATGTATGAACCTGTTGTTTATCGTGAAATTTGGTAAACACCCACTAGTCTCTTATTAAAGGTTACTTGCAAGATCGACTAGTGAATCCTAGAACACAATGCATACATTTTTCTAAAAATGGTACAAGTTTGTGCAAAGGTAAAATATTTTGACAAAGACGAAATCTGGGTTCTTGAATGCAAGAAATTAAAGTAAAGTTTGCTAGAAAAGGTAAGGACTTCGACATGACTGAAAGTAAACAAAACTGGAACACTGAAAAGGATAAATTTAAAGTAAAAGATTTTGGCATTGGATAAAAATAATGTTTAAATACATACATTGCACTCGATCAACTTGTTTATGGCTTTTCTTGGGTCCTTTAAGGATAGTGATATTTTGTAGTAAATTCAGCATTGAATTCTAACAATAAAATTCTTATTTATACTAGTATCTAAATAACAGTAAAAAATGGCCCTTTATCTATTGATTGACATGTTTTCACATGCATGCATTTCACCTTCAATCTTGCCTCCACACGTCCTTCACAAAGCAGATAAGGCCAAAAGGTATTATTTAGCCACACTTCACATTCCAACTACCTCTGTCAAAATGTTCCTTATGTCGTTCTGAAAATCATTAAGTTCCAAGTACTACTATGTAAACAGGGACTTCGACATTTTCCTTTTGAAACAGGCATGGAGAAAACTCTCCAGCACATCCGTTGAAAAACACCACTAGAATCATCCAAATTCTACTAAGTGTTTCTTCAATATTATTCTTGATGTGCTGAGATTTGAGAGATATTCGACCAACAAAAGATATGGGCATTTTTTAATACATCGCCACTTCAACCAGCACTGTGTCGACGTCATGGTCATCAAACCACTTTCTCAAAAATCACTTCGAGATGCACAGAGTTCTGAACATCTAATCATGGCTCCAATTTTCAAGGAGAACGTGGGCCATAAAAATCAATTGCTTGGCTCAACCCCTAGGCGAGATACACATGTCCTAGAATTAAACTCCAAATGTCAAGAAAGAAAAACTAAAAATTTTCTCTTTATCCTTCTATAAATATTCATTCTTCTCCATTTCTTCCTTTTTCCTTTGTTTTAGCTTTAAACCTTCTTCAAAACTTTTGAATCTTCATTTTCCAGAAACACATAAAACAACCTTTTCTCCGGATCATCCACCATTCTTCACCGTGTTTACTTTCAAGTCATAGAATTCAAAGGGTTCAACAAGCTCAAAAGAATCTCTACCTCATGCTACTAGAATTTTGGCTCCATTCGTTTAGGAACAAGGAGTACGTCACTGAACCTCAACTCCAAGAGGAGAATATGGGCATCTACAAATCCCAAGTATTAACCCCTTTTTCTATTTATAGAGAAACTCATAAACTTATGGGTCAATTACCTAACCCTAAATTAAACACTGAGAAACCGAGGGAATTATTCCTTTGCTTAGCACCGTGCATAGCCCATTGCTAGCTTGAAAAAGCCAACTGCTAGTATAAATAACCTTAGTTCCAAATCTGTTATTCAAGCAAAATCCTCTAAGGCTAAACTTGTCGTTGAGACGAAGAAGCTTAAGGAAAAAACTGTAGTTGACGCAATGGATTTTAAAGACAAATCTGTACTTGATTCAATGAATCCCATAAATTTAGGTTACATGAGAAATAACCTTCGATTATTTCACTTTGCTCCTTCAATAAAAAATCATGAAGACTAAATTTCGTGAATAAAAAAATTCGAAAAGAAGAAAACCCAAACCTGGAAAGATATGAGGATCTATGACTTAATTCAATTGTCGAAAATAGGCCCCTTATTTACAAAAACATGTTTTTCCCTTCCTTGTATTTCTGGGAAAGCACCACAAATACCTTCTAACTCCCTTGTGGTATGATCACAACAACACTTTTCGATATAGCAACCATCACTGACCTTCGACCAACTGAGGAGATTTTTAACTCAAAAAAAATATGAACGAAGATACCATTAACTTCAACACTAATCGAACTAGATTTGGTCACTACATAGATGATCATCATGATAGTGGCGAAACCCACTTTCTTGGCGTTGTGGTTGTCGCGCTACATTTTCTGTTTCAAATCGTTGAAAGTGGAAAAAATATTCTTGACCTTAGCTAACCAACTACATGAAGGTCGAGATATTTGTTTAAGCCAACTAATATTAGGTTCTATATATGAGACTTTAGGGTTAGTTATCGACTCTCTATAGACTATCAAACCTGGAACCAATTTCTTGCTAGCAAGCCCCTATTGACTTATTTATTTATGACTCAATTCCATGTTTGAACCGTCACTAATGAAGGTGTGAGAAACACAAGAATGTGGGTTTGAATTGGGTTTCACCAAAATAATTTTTAACCTTTTTTCGCCGATGAAAGACAAAGATAACTTAGAACATAAAAATAAATGAACACAATTATTTTTATCCTGTGTCACTGTTAACTAAGCTACTCCAGTCCACCCTTAAGGTGATTTTCCTTCAACAAAGACTTAATCCACTATAACCAAATCGATTATAGATGCACGGGAAACCTTCGGTGACTAATAGATAATGAAATATTCAGTGATCGCGACAAACATAACATTCACTGACCCCTTAAGAATTCTGACCAAACTGGTCAGCTAAGAGGATTTCCCACAATGACCTACAACCATTGTCTTCTTGATATCAAACCTTCACTTAGTCTCTCAAGGAATCAAGAACATTTTAACACTTTCAGTGTATTACTATTTACTTCTTTTAAGCAGATTACACAGACGTTTCAGTACAAAGAAAAACACCTAAATGTTTTTACAACAACATACGAGCCACAACTCCTTTCCTATTTACAAAACTATACACAAATGATTTCTCAAAAGAGTTGCCTAGCGCTTTGGTGTAGTTTTTTTAGCTTGATTTAATCCGATAAATTTTTTGTTATAATGTTGATTCTTACATTTTTCCAGCTTCCAGGTCTTCCTTTTATAGCTTTTAAAAGAAATCTATTGGATGGGTAGAAAGTTAATTGGAAATCTAGCTGTTTGTTCCCAACGGTCACAATGAGAGTGGTTGACAATACAGTACGAAATGACTATCCTTACGCCACCTTATTGGGTAGAGGTCACAAAGCACTTTTTGTACCTTTTGTACAACATCAAAAATTAACCATTTTGAATTTCTTCTTAACTTTAGAGGCTTCAGATAATTTGAATGTTTGAAGCTTGTTGAAGAATACTTAATCTTAAGTATTATAACCTAAGTCTTAGAGTCTTCAGAACCTGTTCCAATAGAACCTTTTCTTCAGAGTCTTCAGCACTTGGTTGTAAGAATTTGTTTGTATTCGGATCATCAGAACTTATTTAGTGGAACCTCATCTTCAGAATCTTCATAACTTGGAACACATAGAAGCAAATCTTTAGAAGTCCTCCAAAGTTTAACCAAAAATTCATGATTATAACCTATTATACTAACATTCTTAAGAACCGTTGCATAAGATGAATTCCAAAATCTTGACTTCAACTGTAACATGTAACCAAATGTTTTCTTCCAGTAGTGTTTATGTTCAGAACCTGATGACATCACATGCATTGATTCCAGAGTTAGAACATTACAACAGCAACTAAACACTAAAACTAAACCATTAGAGTATATAATTGTTCTTTATGATACCATGTACAATTATCATCAAAATATTAATGCCAGATGTAGAAACACACATTGAATACAACTATTCACAACTTGTGAATAGAACATATGTTGCAGAAGCACACATTGTCGAAACATATGTTGCAGAAGCACACGTATTAGAGAACATCTTCTGAGTGGCATCTCTGTATCATAAAATGAATCTTGAATGTTGACTTTGACTTCCTTTCAGGAGATCACAACTTTTGATAATTCTAAATTCCATATTTTCATAAAGTTCACAACTTCTGAACACTATGATATCAAGCAAGATTACCTTACTTTTAGAAAGTTTACTACTTCTGAATAGTATAAGTACATCTATTTGAATATACATATATTCACAAAGTGTGCAACTCTTATATATGAAATAAGAGGTGATTTCATCCATAAGGTTCACAACCTTAGTCATCAGGATCTTCATATTCAACCTATCTTAGAATACTCAATGAACTTATTTAAAGTTCCTGGATTGAAACATCAAACACATAGTTAGTAGAAACAATAATTTATATGTTTGAGTTTAAGATTTTGAGATTAAATATTATCAAAATCATTTTACTTTCTCCCCTTTTTCAGAAATAAAAAAAGATAATAAAGAGACAGAGAAATAAACTTTGATACCATAACCGATTCAAATATATAATTGTTTGAATAAAATTCACAAGATTAAACATTCTAAATCCTTTTTATTTTTCATGAAAGTTTACTTATAGAAAGTTTTAATTTTTGTCTTGAAAGACACGGGTTTTAAAAGAAATTTTTTTAAGACTTTATGGAAACGAGAGTATTGAGTTAGCACACATGTATCCAAACAATCCAATCATAAGAAAACATTTTTTTTAAATTAATTTAACAGGGAACGATAAGTATGACACAAAAATATTAAGATTAGAAGACAAACACACATCTAGCATAAACATTCCCTACTACCTAAACTTAAAGAACTTCACATCGAGCTTCCTCAAGAACGTCCTCAGGTCCATTACAACGAATGGCTCCAACAATCCTTGCCCTGGTTAAGAGTACAAAGAGAAATATTGAAAAAGTTATAAAGGATTGGTGTCGAGATATGGAATCAATGATTGAGTCCCTTAGATAGTTAAAAATGGATTGAGGTAAGTTGACTATACATTGATGAATGAGGAAGTAGATGAAAACTCTGTCATCATAAGTTAGATTGTTCAACATTGATCCTTTAGGTCTAAAGTTTGACACCATAAGCTAAAACCAAATTGAAGCAGGCGAAAGAATATTGGAAAGATTGGTGTGCCCATATTCATCATATTCATCATGAATAAAGAGGAGTCTATCAATAAAAGAGTATTTGTTACAGAAAGCTTCTACAATAATTCCAACTTGGGCACAAGCAATAGCAACTGCAATAGATAATGAGGTTATGACGATGGGGTTTCCAAAGACGGATGAATGGATGGAAGTTCCATTTGACCTAACATCTACATGCAACCAAAAATCCCTGACCAGGTTAAGATAGATTGGTCCAAACAACACAACAAAGTAATTAGACCAACTTTGTGCAGAAAACATATAAGCACTAACTTGATGTATTTTGTCTTGTGATGAGATCACATTCATCTTGGATGAAATTTTGGTTCCATCAGACTCAGGATGTCGTGACATATGATCCGACATTGTAAAATAGACAAGGTAGAGTATAACAATTAACAATGCAGGAAACAAAAAGAACACACAGAATTGTTCACCCAGTTTGGTTCTAACCAACCTACATCTTGGGGCATACCAATCCAGGAATAAATTCCATATCAGCAATATTAATTCAGAGGGAAACCTTCCATGTTTACACTCCTCACTTAATTAGACTTCCCAGTTTCCCTTCTACCTAAGATACCTCACTTAGATATGAGAACCTCTGCTCTCTTCCAACAACCTCAATGATGTCTAGAAATTACATCCCAACAATTGCATCAACGACTTGGCTCCTAACACAATCAGCTTAGAGATATCTCACTCCAAACACAATTCAAAACAGTTTGAAGATGCCTTACTTCAAACATAAACCAGTTAACTTGTGACACAAACTAACTTGGAATTACTTCACAATTTCTTCCAAGGACACAACTACACTCATTACTTCACAGCTTATGAGTGAGTAAAACTATCCTCTTGCCTACAGGATTCGAGGTACAAATTAGTGACAATCCCACAATCCGGGTGGTTCACCTAGAAACCAACTCTCCTAGAGAGTTCTTACAGACTACGCCCTAAAAACTACATCATTACTAAATTTGGCTGGTATCAAACTTAAGTTACAAAACTTCTATCTATAACCTATTATTGATAAGTGCCAAAATGTAGTTATTTCGTATATATGTTTTGTGGCACTTATTTGTTCTTGTTTGTTAATAATCGTTGAATAACCCCACTTTTTGTTGTAAATGCATTTTATTGTGTTTTGTGTATATAATGTACTGTTTGATTAGTTTTAATGTATTTTTGTAGGTATTTGTTGCATATTTGGAGCATGGAGGAATAAATTGTCAAAGACATGGCTCCGAAGACGCAATTTTGGCCAGAAAACAGCAACTTTCGCGCTTAGCGCGATTTTGAGTGCGCTTAGCGCTTTAAGGCAGTTTAAGTAATAAGGTAGATCACGCTTAGCGCGGCTAGCACGCTTAGCGTGATCTGCGGAATTTTGTTTTATAAATTCATTTCAAAATATAATTTTAGGTTATGGTTTTGGGGTGGATTTTGATCCCCATTTTCATCAACCTTTATTTTTGGTAGTATAGCTTAGAAAACAACATTAGGGCTTGCTCATGGATGATTGAAGGTGGATTTCTCTTTGATAGGTGTTGACAAACCGGTGTAAATGAGTGGTTTATCTCTTCTCCTCTTTGTATATTTCTCTATTTGTTGGTTATATATGTATATCTACTCTTACTCATGTAAATACAATCACCAACACAGATTTATAAAGCAAACTTTATACAACGCCAAGGGCGACAAATATACATGAGTAAGAGTAGATATACATGCATAACCAACAAATAGAGAAATACACAAATAGGAGAATAGATAAACCACTCATTTACACCGGTTTGTCAACGTCTATGGAAGAGAAATCCACCTCCAATCATCCATGAGCAAGCCCTAATGTTGTTTTCTAAGTTATACTACCAAAATTAAAGGTTGATGGAAATAGGGATCAAAATCCACCCCAAAACCATAACCTAAAAATATGTTTTGAAATGAATTTATAAAACAAAAACAAAACCCCGCAGATCACGCTAAGCGTGCTAGCCGCGCTAAGCGTGATCTACTTTATTACTTAAACCGCCTTAGCGCGCTAAGCGCACTCAAAACCGCGCTAAGCGCGAAAGTTGCTGTTTTTTTGGCCAAAATTGCGTCTTCGGAGTCGTGTCTTCGACACTTTATTTCTACATGCTCCAAATATGCAATAAATACCTACAAAAATAGATTAAAACTAATCAAATGGTACATTATGTACACAAAACACAATAGAACGCATTTACAACAAAAAGTGGGGTTATTCAACGATTAACAAACAAGAACAGATAAGTGCCACAAAATATATATACAAAATAACTACATTTTGACACTTATCAATTACCCAACTGGATTTGGGACTTCAAATAATAGCTTGAAGTTATAACAAATTGCAGTAACAAACTTTTTGCAGACAATGAACAAGCAGATAACTTCTGCTACAATCAAGGTCCTTGCTGATTTTTCTCCTTAGCTCTTGGACCTCCACAAGTGTCTTCAGGATCACGCCACATATGATGCATAATATTCCCAGAATATTATACATAATTTAAAATATAACTGTAACAAACTTTGACAATTCAGTAGTGTGATGTCTGATGTCTGATGTGGTAACATCTTCTTCGACATGTTGGTCCAGATGTTGAAACATTTCAACACAACATGTTTCTCCATTAAATAAAACTTCAACCTGCTTTCTCCTTACAAGTCACAAATTCTATTTAACCTATTAATTCTAAATTAGTTTTACCAAACATAAAGCCAATCCTAAAAATAGAGAATCAACAATCTCCCCCTTTGGCTTATTTTGGCTAAAACTAAGTTACATAACCTTTGTATTATAGAAGCATAATAAAATATACAAGGGTTTAAACAATTTAATTCAGCAGCAGCAACTTAGAAGTCTTCAGTAGTCATTGTTTATGATATTTCAAACTTTACACGTGACAGTCTTCAGTCTTCTTTTAAGATGTTGAAACATCATACTAGGACATCTTTCTGGAAGGTCCAAATCCATTTACAGACACTATCCATATACAGATATATTGAACCAGACCTCAATATTAGATAACTCAGAACACAAGACATAATTTGTGTTCATAACTCAAAAATAAGACATAGAACAAAAATACTTGCAGAAAATGCAAGAACCAACAAACTCAGAATATGACATCCTATTTAATATCTTTGCAAAAACAACTGCAAAAATTGACCTCAGACTTAACTACGTCTGAACACTACCCTTTTTCCCTATGTTTTCCATAATTTGACAAACGCAACCTTCACAGACTCTAAACGTACCCATATCTGAACGAAGGACATGAGAGTAAAACAAACAAAGACACAAAAAAGTGAAGGGAATAAAAAGAAACAAAAAGACACTCTAAATACCTGAGCAACTAAACTATAACAATTGTCTTGGTCAAGAAACTCTACTTCAATAAGAACCGTATCAGGTGAATTTATGCACTGGATGAAGGCAATGAATGCATTTAATACAACCTGTTTATTTTGGAACTAAAAATTTCCAAAACATGCACTAAGTTAGAACACGTGATACATACCATCAATACACGTCTTAGATGAAAAGTTTAAGCATTATCCCTGCTGGTCTTTAAGGATAAAACATGTCTTGAGATATGTCCTGACTTCTTGTTCGACATTTTTCTTTTGGCTTAAAGAGATTAGTCTTTAAAAGGCTTTCCATATGATTAGAAATAGAATTACACTATCTTTGATGATCTCAATACCCCTTAAGGCATTAGGAGTCTTACTTTTTGAATTTTTATTTGTATTCACTAATCAAACTAATAAAATTTTTGTTCTTTCTTGTTTACTAAATTTAAATTCCTAAGGTCCTTGAAAACATTGCATTGCATAACATTTCATATCATAGCATATCATTTCATAACTGGTACTCTGAAGACCAGTTTTCTCATTCTCTCGCTGTTTATTTCAGCAGAAATGACTCTCGAACAAACTGTCAAAGGTCTCCAGGCTCAGAACGCTCAATTCCAAGAAATGTTTACCAACTTATCCTAAGGAAAGAAATATCTGAAAAAGCTCATCATCAAGAAGAAGAAGAAGATCACTGGTATTCTCAACATGGGGAAAAGGTTCAGAGGTCCGGTCAAGGTAGTCAGACAACTTGAATTCTTAGAAAAGAGCGGCAAAATTAAAGGAAGTGTCAAGGTCAATGAAGGAAGCCATCATGGGTCTCAAGAAGAAGAGGAAGAAGACTATATGAGTGAGCAGTATCCTCCTGACAACAAGAAGTATAAGTAACTCGAATACCATCTGAATGCTATGGAAAATCTGAAAAATGTCAGGACTGAACTTCGACGACTTAAGCCTGGTTCTTGGAGTGGTGATTCCTCGTAAGTTCAAAGTTCTTGCCTTTGCGAAGTATGATGGAAATTCTTGTCCTAAACTTCATCTAAAGTTCTATGTTCAGAATATTCAACCACACACCGCTGATAGGAAGTTGTGGATGCATTTCTTTCAAGAGAGTTTGTCTGGAGCACAGTTAGAGTGGTATTACCAGCTAGAAAATACCCACATTTATACCTTGAATGATTTGGCAGATGCTTTCTACAAATAGTACCAGTACAATGCTGAATTGGCACCAACCCGTATGCAACTATAGAGTATGTCTATGGGCCGTGATGAGAAGTTCAAAGAGCACGCTCAGAAATGGAGAGATCTAGCAGGCAGAATCCACCCACCCTTATCTAATAGGGAACTGGTTGACATGTTCATGGGAAGACTGACATGCCCATTCTTCAATCATCTGATTGGAAACTCTTTAGCTAAATTCACCAAACTGATATTGACAGGCAAACGTATTGAATCTGGAATCAAGAGTGGAAAGATTCAAGTCGAGACATCTTCAAATGCATCAAAGAGATCTTTTGGTGGGAAGAAAGAAACCAATGTTGTGTATAGCCATAAGAACCGTGATAAAATTGATCACCATCAATCTGTAGGGGCAGTCCTGATCTCCAATCCCATGTCGGTGTAACCTCAACAAGACAATACGCGTAAGTAGAACGTGCCAAGAAGAAAGTTTACGAATATCAACATGCCTTTGTCTCAAGCATTGCAACACATGTTGAAAGTAGAGCTGATTACTTTGAGAGATCTTCCTCAGCATGTCAACACATATTCTCTGAAGTACAATCCTAATGCAAGGTGTGCATACTATTCCAATAGCCTTGGGCACGACACCAACAACTATTGGGCCCCGAAGAACAAGATCCAAGACATGATTGAAGCTCATGAAATTGAATTTGACCCTCCTGTCAAAACGCCGAATGTGATCAACGCACCAATGCCTGATCACGGTAAGAGTGCCAACGCCATTGATAACGACTCTTATGTATTTGTTGTGAATCAGTTAACCACTCCCTTAATGACTGTTAAGAAGAATCTGCTACAAGTTGACTTGTTTCCAGGATGTTTTGACAACTTATGTTATTGCGCATCTGAACCCAATGGTTGTGCCTGGTTGAAGATAGATGTTCAACGCATGATGGATAACCGAGAAGTGTTATTCATGAAAGCTCCGTCTGTAGAAAGTTTGTGCGAAGATGTTTCCAAAAGCTTGAAAATTGAAGACGTAAGCGTAAAAGAAGCCATACCAGAAGTCTGGGATACCTTTGGTTAGCCAAGTGGGAAATTTGATTTCATGGTGAAATATATCGCCCCCGAAAGATCCAATATTGCAATTGAAGACATCAAAGCAACTAGATGGGGAGAGAATGACTATCCCGAAGAATATGCCAACGTAAACACAATAAGGATCACCTCTGCCGATCTAGTATCTAGAGTGGCACCTCTAATTATTACCTCACCCAGACTAGTTCCATATTCCTCTGACAAAGCTATACCTTGGAATTATGGAGTCGAAGTTTACTACCATGGAGTAAAACAAGAACCATTGGCCATCAAAGATAACATAGTTGAAACTGCTAATCCCGATGTCGACAATATCACTAGATCAAGCAAAGTAACCAGAATCGGAAAGTGTTTTCTCTAGATATCTCTCCTTCAAAAGACACTACTGCACCAGTCCGCATCCCTGTTGTTGAATCGGCCACTGAAGCTCGGGGCAAAGAGAAAGTGACTAAGCCTTCTCAAATAGAAGTACCAAAGGAAGTTGCTGAAGATACCTCGAAGCAAGAGATGGAGGAAATCCTGAAGATTATTAAGAAAAGAGATTATAATGTTGTGGAGTAGTTAGGACAAACTCCGTCCAAGATTTCCATGCTAGCGTTGTTGCTATGCCCTGAGGCTCATGCTAAATCCTTGGTGAAATTACTGAAGAACGCTCATGTACCGCAAGACACTTCTGCTGACCAATTTGAAAGCTATAATTCTAGCCTGACCGCAAACAATGGTTTTGGCTTTGCTAATGCTGATTTGACTCATACCGGAAGAAAACATAACAAAGCCTTGCACATCTCTATAGAGTGTAAGGGTACTACATTGTCTCATGTGTTGGTGGATATTGGCTCTGATCTGAATGTCCTATCAAATAGTGCTCTAGACAGACTTGATGTTGAAGAAGTGGTCATGAAACCTAGTGACATAGTTGTAAGAGCCTTTGATGGTTCGAAGAGAATAATACTTGGAGAGCTCAACCTGCCAATCAAAGTGGGTTCCCAAACTTTTGACTCTACTTTCTTTGTGATGGATATTCGTCCAACTTATTCTTGTTTGCTTGGACGCCTCTAGATACATGGGGCATGCGTTGTTACCTGTACTCTACATCAGAAGTTGAAATACCCAGCAAAAGGGAAGATTGTTACCGTCTGTGGAGAAGAAGAATATATGATGAGCCATCTCCAATCATTCCAATAGATTGAAATGGAAGGAGAATTTATCAAAACTCCTTATCAAGATTTTGAAGTAGTTCCACGAGTCATGCCTGTTGACGCTCCTTTCACTCCTAAAATTACTAGAGTTCCACCAAAGATGGCCTCGCTGAAGGATGCCATAATTGTAGTAGAAGGAGGAGGTTGTACTATTTGGGGTCAGTTGCCCAATTTTCCATTCAAATCTGATAAGACTGGTTTAGGCTTCACTTTCAAAGGTTAGAAGATGATACCTTGCGAACATGTCGGCGGGCCCCCATTCCGCATCAACAAGAATGAAGTTCATTCTATAGAAGACGATGATGGTGAATTCGACATCAACAATTGGATCTTCCGTACTACCGACAACGGGTTCAACAATTGGAGGGATAAGGATGTTATGCCAATCTCCTTTATTCAGGAGTAATTGTTTTTCTGTTTTTATGCTCTTGAGTTTTATAGCTTTGAATAATAAGACTTTAAGCCTAGTGCCTTGCCCGGGGCACAATGGCTCATTTGTGAGGGTTATTATTTGTCATTCGCATATTTTTATTCAACAAAGCATTGGACTTTTGCATTCAAATTTTGTGCTCTTTGTCTTTCCTTTACTTTATCACCTTTTCAAAAAAAGCTATGTGTTCTTACACTCACCCATGTCATAAAATACGTATCCATGTTCACTCCGGATCCCATCGAAAATGCCTCTACTATTACTAAATATGACTTTGATAATTCGATCTACCAAGCCAAAGGCGAGAAAGATTGTGAAGTGATAGGAGAACTTTCCAGACTACTACAACAAGAGGAAAGGGCCATACAGTCGCACGAAGAGCCGATCGAGGTCGTGAATTTAGGTACCAAAGAAGACAAAAAAGAAATCAAGATAGGAGCTGGTCTTAAGAACATTGTTAAGGAAAGATTGATCCAGATGTTGCGAGATTACATCGAGATTTTTGCTTGGTCCTACGAAGACGTTCTAGGTTTAAATATGGACATTGTGGTACACCGACTACCAACAAAAGAAGGTTTTCTTCCTGTAAAGCAAAAGGTTCGTCGTATGCATCCTGAAATGTCCGAGAAGATTAAAGTCGAAGTCATGAAGCAATTCAATGCCGGTTTATTAGCCGTTACTTCCTATCCACAATGGGTGGAGAACGTGGTACCAGTACCTAAGAAGGATGGAAAAGTACATATGTGTGTGAACTAACGAGATCTGAATAAGGCGATCTCGAAAGACGATTTTCCGCTTCCATATATCGATGTCTTGGTTGACAACACCGCTCAACATAAGGTTTTCTCTTTCATGGATGGTTTCTCAAGTTACAATCAAATCAAAATGGCTCCCGAAGACATGGAGAAGACTACTTTCGTTACACAATGGAGAACTTTATGTTACAATGTTATGCTATTTGTGTTGAAGATTGCTGGCGCAACATATCAGTGAGCTATGGTAACTTTATTCCATGATATGATCCATCACGAGATGGAGGTCTATGTCGACGACATGATAGCTCGATCGCAAACTGAAGAAGAACATCTTGATCATTTGCGTAAGTTGTTTGATAGACTAAAGAAATACAAATTGATACTGAATCCGAACAAATATACCTTTGGAGTCAAATTCGACAAACTCTTGGGTTTCGTTATAAGTGGTAAAGGTATCAAAGTGGACCTGCTAAGGTTAAAGCTATTCAAGAAATGTCAAATCCCTGCACCGAGAAGGAAGTTAAAGGTTTCTTAGGACAACTGAATTACATTTCCAGATTTATTGCACATCTAATTGCTACTTGTGAGACAGTCTTCAAATTATTGAAGAAAGATCAAGTAGTGGAATGGAACGACGATTGGCAGAAAACGTTTTTCAAAATCAAGGAGTACCTTCAAGAACCTCCTATCTTGATGCCACCAGTTGAAGGAAGACTTCTAATCATGTACTTAACGGTGTTGGAGAATTCAATGGGGTGTGGGTTGAGGCAACATGACGAGTCTAATCAAAAAGATACTCATTACTCGAGAAAACTTGTTGCACTTTGGCTTAGGCTGCTCGCCGAATAAGACAATATATGTTGACTCATACTACCTTACTGATCTCTAAAATGGACCCGATAAAATACATATTCGAGAAACCTGCTCTCTCCGAAAGAATAGCAAGATGGAAAATGATCTTGATCGAATATGACATTCAATACACTACCTAGAAAGAGATCAAAGGAAGTGTAGTAGATGATCATTTGGCTCATCAAGTTGTAGATAACTATCAGTCTATGCATTTTGAATTCCCGGACGAGGATATTATGTTAGTCACCGATTACGAAGAGCCTGGACCAGACGAAGGACCTAAGCTAGGATCCCGATGGACCATGGTGTTCGATGGAGCTTCTAACGCACTTCGTAACAGTATTGGTGCCGTAATTATATCTCCCAACAGTGGCCATACATCCTTCCCTTCCCGATTATGTTTCGACTGCACCAACAATATGGTTGAATATGAAGCGTGCATCATGGGTATCAAAGCTGCTATTGACTTAAGAATCAAATTCTTGCATGTATATGGAGACTCAACTTTCGTAATTATTCATATTAAGGGGAACGGGACACGAAGCATCCGAATCTCGTTCCATATCGAGAACATGTGTTGAATCTGATCCCCTACTTCGAATAAATTACTTTTGAGCACATTTCGCAAGAGAATTAGTTGGTAGACGCGTTAGTTACCATGTCATCTATGTTCAGAGTCATATGAGACAATGAATCTCCTCGAGTTACTATTGAAAGACTAGAAGAATTGGCATACTGTTGCGAACTTGATACTGAAGGAGTAGAGGAGAAACCTTGGTTCTACAAAGTAAAGAGGTATCTTGAGGCTCAAGAATACCCTGAGGGGGCATCTGCCAATGATAAGAAATTTCTGAGGAGATTCTCTACTAACTTCTTTCTAAGTAACGCTATCTTATACAAACGCAACCATAACTTTGCCTTACTCTAGTGTGTAGACAGGAAGACATCCGAAAGAATCAGGGAAGAGTTGCATGAAGGCGCCTTTGGTACTCATTCCAGTGGACATGCAATGGCCAAGAAAATTCTGAGAGCAGGTTACTACTGGTCCACTATGGAAGATGACTGCTATCGATATTCCCGATCTTGTCACAAATGCTAGATATTCGTAGATAATGTGCATGTGCCTCAGTTCCGTTGAATTTTCTAACCACTTTGTGGCCTTTTGCGATGTGGGGCATTGATATGATTAGAGAAATCAAGCCGACCGCTTATAATGGACACTGTTTCATCCTCACCATTATTGACTACTTTACAAAATTAGTAGAGGCAACTTCATTTGCGTCTGTTACCAAGAATGTTCTGGCTCGATTCATTAAACATAATCTCATCTACCAGTACGGCATCCCTGAAAGGATTATCACAGACAATGGTACCAGTCTCAACAACAAAATGATCACCGAACTCTGTACGCAGTTCAAGATAAAGCATTACAACTCTTCTCCATATCGGCCAAAGATGAACAACATAGTGGAAGCCGCCAATAAGAACCTTAAAAAGATCATACAGAAGATGAGAATGAAGTATAAGGATTGGCATGAGATGTTGCCATTTTATCTCCACGGTTATCGCACTTCAGTACGAACATCTACAAGGGCAACCCCATTTTCTCTCGTATATGGTATGGAAGCGGTTCTACCCATCGAGGTCCAGGTTCCTTCGCTTAAAGTTTTAAGAGACACAGAGTTAGACGAAGACGAATGGGTCCAGACTCAGCTTGACCAGATAAACTTAATCGATGAGAAACGACTCGCAGTCATCTGACATGGATAAATATATCAGAAACGCATGGTCAAAGCCTTCAATAAGAAAGTACAACACTAAGTATACCAAGTTGGCAATCTAGTAGTAACGTGCATCATCATATCACAAGGTGATCCCAACGGAAAATGGACTCCCACCTATGAGGGACCATTTGTAGTCAAGACAATATTTTCTGGCGGAGCCATGATATTGAGCACTACAGATGGAGAAGACTTCCCGCACCCTGTGAACGTAGACATAGTTAAAAAATACTATGCATAAACGAGACCCTCTAGGTCGACTGGCCCAGGAAAAAATAAGGGCATCCCTGCGAACCCAAAGGGTTTGGGCAAAAATTAGGGACATATAAAAATGTACGACAAGTCGAAAAGGCGGCTTGGGCAAAAAAGGGTATCTCGGTAGACTAAAAACCTGAAAGGGCGGTCTAGGAAAAATTTAGGGATTAAAGTGTATGACTATGTCTTGACGAATTATCTACTTACAAACTACACTACTATCAACTTCAAGATTCAAATGGCACAGATCAGTCCAATCACCTTCTTTTGGCAGCAAAGAGATGAGATAGTCGAAAATATATGAGCAATAGCAGAGTTGAAACTCGACGGGATTGTTTCCACATAGCTTTTATCACTTTTTCAGTCCTTTCAACGATTTCCTCTTACTAGGATATTCATCTCTTTGTACCCAAACTTTGCCTATAGGCCCACTTCTCACGATCAATACAATTTCTCTCCTAAAATTCAAATTTTTTACTTTATCTATTTTGTCTGCATAAGTCCAATGATTTCTTTGAATGACGATATGCATCTGACAATAAATATCTACTTACAAATACATGAAAAGTAAACAAAAACAACAATTACTACAGGGTCTAGGATTTGAGATGACAACCCAAGTCACCAACATATCCCCACAGAGTCAATATCACAAAAATACTTCCACAAATCTCAAAAAGTTATCACATCTTCAAGAATACTATACCACCATCTCATCTGCAGTAGGATGGTTCACTTACAACATCTACACATTTTATTGTTACATCAATCCCCGAGCAGTAGCAGATCAACTTTCAAATTCATCACACCAAGAGGACACGATGCGATTTGGGTGATTGTTGATAGGCTCACAAAGTCGTCTCACTTTATTCCTATTAACATCACTTATCCCGTATCGAAGTTGGCGGAGATTTATACGCATGTGATTGTTAGATTACATGGTATTCCATTGTGTATTGTTTCGGATAGAGATCCGAGGTTCACTTCTGAATTCTGGAAAAGCTTGCAAGAGGCTTTGGGTTCTAAGTTGAGGTTGAGTTCGGCTTATCATCCTCAAACTGATGGTCAAACGGAAAGGATGATTCAATCGTTGGAAGACTTGTTACGATCTTGTATTCTTGAACATGGTGGTTCATGGGATACATATCTTCATTTGATTGAGTTTACCTATAACAACAGTTTTCATGCTAGTATTAGAATGGCACTGTTTAAGGCGTTGTATGGTCGGAGGTGTAGAACTCCTTTGTGTTGGCACGAGTCGGGTGAAAGTGTGGTGCTTGGACCCGAATTGGTTAGAGAAACTACTGAGGCGGTGAAGATGATTAGAGAAAAGATGAGAATTTCTCAAAGTCGACAAAAGAGTTATCATGATAAAAGGAGGAAAGACTTGGAATTTCAAGAGGGTGATCATGTGTTTTTGAGAGTCACTCCTACAACCGGCGTTGGGCGAGCATTGAAGTCGAAGAAGCTAACTCCTCGCTTTATTGGTCCTTATCAAATTACTAGTAAAGTGGGAAAAGTGGCTTATAGGGTGGCGTTACCGCCAAATCTTTCGAATTTGCACGATGTATTCCATGTGTCGCAACTTCGGAAGTATGTTCCGGATCCTTCGCATGTGATTGAGATGGATGATATTCAGGTTCGAGAAAATCTTACGGTGGAAACGATGCCTTTGAGGGTTGAGGATCGTGAGATAAAGTCTCTTCGTGGCAAAGAGATTTCATTGGTCAAAGTTGTTTGGATAGGAGCAGCTGGTGAAAGCGCGACGTGGGAGTTAGAAAGTAAGATGCAGGATTTCTATCCCGAGCTTTTCGAGTCAGGTAATTTCGAGGACGAAACTTTTTAAGTGGGGGAGAGTTGTAACGCCCGTTTTATTTAATATTATATTAATATTTTTGAATTACCGTTTGACGATTGTTTTGGCGACGTTCCGTTCCGTTCGGTAAAATATTATTCGGACCGATATTTAATTCCCCAGAATTATTTTAATTGATTGAGTTAATGATATAATTAGATACTATTAGTGTATTAAGAATAGATAGGGGTGTGAGGATCAATTTGTTAGAATTGAGTTTTTCACCCTTAACCTTACTAGTAAGACACACCATAAATACACTTTCAATTGTTTTCTTTTCATTTTTCAAAACACAAGCCAAATAGAAACTTGGAAGAAATCGAGAGGGTTTTGGAAGAAGAGCAAGGTGGGGTTTGTAGAATCATCAAGAACAATCAAAGCTTTCAAGGTAAGGGGTTTGATTTCTATCTCATATAGTTAGGGTTTGATAGTTATAGTTTGGATTGGAGAAAAATTGGTAGTTGGTTTATAGGGTTTGGTTGGTTGATTGTTGAAATAGTTTAGAAAAGCTGGATTAGGAGTAGGGATTATGGGTGTGTTGTTATTATTATTGTAGTATATGAAGTTATAGAATGAAAATGGAAAAGAAAAACTATAACAGTAAAACAAGAAAACCAGAAAAACAAGAAACTGTAAGATGCAGGGAAGGAGATGAAGAAGTGCGTGGAGGAATGATGAAGGGGGAGGCGCCCACCTCAAGGTGTGGGGCGAACGTCCCCCACTTAGAGGCACCCGCCTCCTCTTCACTTGAAACCAATGGGACGTGCGTCCCTTATGTAGGAGGAAGGCGTGAATTTTTTCTGTAATGCGTTTTTCTGTTTGCAACATTTTTCTGTTTTCTGTAAACATGGTTTTCCTGCATAATTTTAAGGAAAGCTTTTGTTTGTTTCAATTATCCTAAATTCACCTAGTAACACTTAATATCAATAAAATATAATTAGGACATAAGTTAGCCGATTAAATTTAGAACCCGATTATGTTCCGATTTTCCGATTTCGGTAAATTCGACGACGGAGCAAGTTGCTCTGAATTCAACGAAAATTGACGTGCTAGCTAAGCTCGACGTGTAGAACGTAGTGGTGAGGTTAGTTTTTAGAAATTGTGATTTTTTACTAAACGACCCGAAATAGGCCAAATTACGGTTAAATTGAATCGGATAACGTTTTAGTCGATTTAAGACACGTTTGAACTATCCGATTTCGATGTTTATAATTAATGCCGGTTATTAAGAATGGATTTCGCGACGATTATTGGTGTTTTTGACTATTTTTCCGTTTTTGGAATTTGGTGAATTAATTGATAATGATGTTGTGTGAATAAACATAATGTTTGCGACGGTGTATTTATTAATGAATAATTGTTAATTATGCGATGCGATGATATGTTTATTTGATGTGAATAAATATGGCGACGTGGACTTTATGTCAATTTTGATGAGCGATGATGATGTGTTGTTGTGTTGTCTTTATTATCGAGTCACATACATTGCATTGGCGACGAGGGCTTTTATGCCAAGCGACGATGGGCTTTATGCCAAGTGTTCCTAAATATGGACAAAGCGACGGGTACCACATGCATAACATAGTCGTGTCTCATGGAGTCGGTTGTGTTTATGTTTGAGTTGTTTGGCGTTGGATTTTAATTGATTAATGATGTTGAATTGCGATGGTATATGATGTTTTGTGTTTATGCGAGTATAATGATTATGTGATGAAGTTCAAGTGTTAATTTATACACTAAATGCTAATTTAAAGTATGTAAGCTTTTGATACATGATGACACACTCTATTTAACTTATATCATTTATAATTCCAAAACTATTTATATATTCGATCATGCTTTTAATTATATGTTTTGGAGTATCTCACCCTTTACTTGTTTCGCCGTTGCCTATATATTGGTAACGTGCAGGTGATCCCCGAGGATGATGAGGATTAGCTCGAGTCTCTTTATTTTGTGTCGCTTTGCTCTGGTCGTAGTAACACTCGGGATTTGGGCGACGTCATTATTTTGATAGGATAGTTTATGTATACTATCTTATGATGTTATAACCTTATGTATTGATGATAACATGATGTTATGTATATTTTGTGAACACATCCGCTATGCTGTGAACAATCATATGTGTATATGATGAATTATGTATGAATCGGTATATCCGACTTTTGATGTTTATGATGTGCATTATTATGCGAGTTGATGAAAATGTGAATATGTGATGCCTCAATCTTGTTAGATGAAATTTTGAAACTCTGATTTTATTATTAATTACGAGGGGTAGAATTGGGGTCTTACACAGTGAACGTCAACTTTGTTACATTGGTCCCCGAGCAGTAACAGATAGTCAATTTTCAACTTATCACGTCAGTCCCCGCACAGTAATTATCTACATTCTCAATTTATCACGTTAATCCCCGAGCAGTGATCATCTATATTATCACGTCAGTCCCGATGCAGTGAACGTCAAATTTGTTACGTTGGTCCCCGAGCAGTAACACCAACTTTCAATTTATCACGTTAGTCTCCAAGCAATGATCATCTACATCGTCACGTTAATCCTCGAGCGGTGATTATCTAGACATTTCTCCTTGCTACATCGGTCCCCGAGCAATAACAGATCATCATCAATTCATCATGTTATCCCCCGAGCAATGATCATCTACAGTCATCACGTTAGTCCCCGAACAGTGATCATCAGCTTATCACGTCAGTCCCTGCACGGTGGTCGTCTATATTTCTAACTATTACATTGGTCCGCGAGCAGTAACAGATCAACTACTAAACTTTTTATGTTAGTCTTCGAGCAATAATAAGTTATTCAAGGTCACATCATTCCCCAACAAGGGCTTATTTCCTCAAATACAATACACAAGATATTCATCCCCAGCTAAGTGTCACTCAAAGATTATCACTCTCCAATAGAATCAGTATCCCGACCCGAAACTTGGTCAGATAGTGCATCTGGGGAATCTACATCTTTTTAGTTCTAGTCAGGATCACCAATGGTTATCTCTTCACCCCGAAGTAGAAGTTGAAGATCCCTAGCAGAGCTTTCTCGTCTTCTTCAAAATGGACATGTTTTGAAATACCAGAACATCTACATTCATACATCATTTATAAAAGTCATGACATGCACATACATCATTCTCGTTTATTTCGAGAGCATCATTGCATAATCGCATGCATCATAATATGCATAGAACTAACCCCATTCTTTCAGGTTAAATCCTCAAGTAAGCGAAAATTATTCTTCCAAATAGATGGTCAAAGATTAATGCCCGCAACAAGACGGGGAAACTATCTATACGGCCAAGTGAGTATCAATTCACAGAACAAGACAGGTTTATCAATTAAGCAGATTTGTAGATCAATTCGCGAAACAAGACGGGGTGACTATCTACATCCTGACGAATACTTATCTCAGATAAAACCAAGATGAACGTTTATTCTGACTCTCTTATCATTAATATCTCTAGATGGCATATTTAAGCCCATCTCCAACTACATGTCCTCATCTCTCCAGATGGCATCTTTAAGCCCATCTCCGACTACATGTTGTTATCTCTCCACCTGTAGATTTCTACATATCTGGTTAAAAATCAAAGCATACTAATAACTTCATTCATTGTGGGATACATTTCCCTTTCCTAGAAAGTTATCATAGAGTCTAACGTACGACTCATATATCAACATTAGTTCCTCCAAATGGCATGTATAAGCCCATTCTAGTACATCGTCAGCTGGCAATCTCATTCCATACACCAACGAGTGCAAATTTTAGGGGTACTCGAGTGTTCAATCATCTTCTACCTTCAGGTCACAAAAGGCAAACATACCAATCTAACCCTTCAGGTACAAGAAGATTGAACAGGGTCAACTATTATACCCCAAAATTTGCCCTCCTATTTTTCAAGTCAAGATGCATCTCCATACTCAAGAATTCCTCAAGGGTTGATCAGATAAACCCTCTCCTAAGCAATCAACCCATAACTAGGGTTTTGTTTCTCTTAAGTCTAAGTTGAGTTATAATACCTCAAGTGGGCATCATGCCTCCTCATATGTTTCAAAGTGTCACCATGTCAAGTTTCAAGCCTCATAACCTAAGTTTGCTCAGATGGTTGAAAATCAGTTGTATTGGACAAAAAGTCAATTGCGGTCAACATACAGCCAAACTTCATCATTTTTGGTAAACATCAAGATTTTGAAGTTACATTCATCATTTGATCAAGGGTTGATCATTATTCATCAAGAAAATTCAAAGAATGATCAAAAGTCAAAAGTTTCTAAATTAGGGTTTCTTAAGGGAAAGTCAACAAAAGCTTTGACCAAGCATAAATTTCACATACTTAATCAAAATTTTTTCCACCAAATCTCATTTTAAAGGGAATTCAATTCTCTACAATTTTGTGTTTCACATGCTTTGCCCAAAAATGCTTCATTTGAAAGTTATGAGTCAATACATTATAGGTCCTTCTAAAAGTCAACAAAAAGTCATCTTTTTCCAAAGAAGTGTACATGAGCATGGAAGCTTAAATGAAGATGAAACCAAAAGGAGAATTTAGAGGACATCTTAAGCTTTCTAAAAAGTCCAAGAACACTTCCAAATGATAAACATTTAGCAAGTTATGGCTTGGCCAAAATTGGAAAGTTTGAAGAAGTGCATGAAGAAAGTATTGATCAAACTTGAAAATTTTCCAAATTGGCCCATATTTCTTTGATCTAAACTTGCTTCTAACATTATCCATAGCCTCTAAGTCCAATTACACGCCTTCATTCTACTTTATTTTATTTCTTTTGAATTAAATCATTAAAATTCAATTTTAATTAAAATAAAATGCAAGGAAAGGCTTAAGGGCGTGTGGGCTTGGTTTCCAAGTTGCTTGAGGTCCAAGATAGTTATAGCAAGCTAGAAAATTAGTGCAAGGAAGAGATTGATATGAAATTGAGAAATTTTGGAAAGATTGCATTTGATTTCCAATCAAATATTTTTTCAATCAACGCAATATATTCCAACACAAATGTTAACCTAATTTGCTTCTACTATATATGCACAAGGTTTCCAGATGCCAAAGACGAAATTTTGCAGGCTGATGAACCCTAGATAAACTTGAAAAATTTGTAAAGAACAAGCAATTGGAAGACCAATGATTCGATCGATTCAAGCTATTCCAAGGGTTCCAATCGATTCATCGGTGCTCTCTAAAGCCAAGTGCATCATCACCATCGACCAAAGCACCCAGAATCAACATAACATGATTATAGTTTGAGCTTTTATTTTCAAAATCGATTTCAATGATTCATGCATATTTAACATAATTTGATTGTATGTTTGTGTTCATGATGATGTTTGCAAGCTATCTGAGTTGTTTGAATTGAGTTTAAGTGCAGGAATCGTGATACGCCATGGCTAGGGTTTTTGAGCTTCGATTTGGGGAAACATAGTTACAACTAAAATTGGACCAAATCGAGGGCATTATCATACTCAGAACGAAATTTCCAATCGAACCATGCCCACACAAATAATTTATATTATGTATTCTGGATTTTTGATTTTTGCAGGTGATGTAGTGACAGACGAAGTTGTCACTATAGGCTTTAGTGACGAAAACGTTTGTCGGTAAAAACCCCAGAAATTCAAATCGGGGAGGAAACCCCCTTCGCGCGCGTTTTGGTTTTAATATATTTTAAAATTTTATTTTATTATATATTGTTTTGTTTCCGTTCCATGACAACTCAGACACTCAACTCAGATGGCAAGTGGCGCGCGCTGGTGACCCCTAGGTCCTGGGTTCGAAACCCAGGGGCTACACATATTTTTGGCTATTTTTCATGTGTTTTCATATTTTTCTTATTTATTTCTCTTTTATTTAATTCCTTTTCAAATATTTTCTAAATACAATAAAAAATCATAAAAAATATTTTATTTTTAGAATTAGGTAATTAAAATACTTATTTAATTTTTGAAACCAAAAAATATTTATTTTTCCTTTTATTTTAATTAATTGTTTAATTAACCATAAAATTATTTTCTCAAATAAAATCAATTCCAAAGAATCCAAAAAAAAAATTCTTTATTAAATTAGGTTTTCTACTAACCTTAAACTTTTTCTACTAACATCAAAAATCTTTTACTAACGTTATTTCCTCTTATTCCGATTTAATCCTTCTCGCGATATTTTTCCGATTATTGTATCGCTCATAAGTTGTAATAGTTTGGTTTAATTTATCGCATTTTTCAATATTATGTATCTTCTCACGGGATGTAATAGCTTAACTAGGATTTGACTTTCCGCACTTTTACTTTACGCACCTATTATATAACTGCCTCAAAGCCATGTAATAGCGTAGGATTTATCTTTCCGCACTTATACTTTCTGCACCTCTACTTTCTGTATATATTTAACTGCTAGTAACTAGGGTTTGTATGGCAAGACTAAAAACAACATAGATAACCCTAATCAAAGATAAATATCTGAACGAAATCAACACACTTTTCACAATTGCACCCTTAGGGTATCCTCTCTTGTTGCCTTACGAATACAATGGTCATGTCCCTCGAACGTAGGGGGTACCATTAGCAAAAGTCCCTCGATTCAAAATCATCACAAAGATCATATTCCCTCGATGATCCTCAATGTTGCCTACGAATATATGATCTCGTCCCTCGATGTTGCCTACGATTAAGTGATGATTGTCCCTTCGAATTTCTAAGGTATCCTTACAATGTTGCCTTCGATACCATACGATGATCCTACGTATGTTCCTTCACATCCAACAGATAGAGTTACCTACCAACTAATGGTACGGATAGCACTGTCCTAAAGGAGAAGGAAAATAACAAGAACAACCTTTCTAAGTAGGTAATAAGACTTTTAATTGGTTGCTCCAATCCAATCAAAAATACTTTTCACACCTCACACTCTTTTCAAAAATATTTTTAATCAACACTTTGTATACATTCATACGAGAATCATTACAAAGTTAAACTTTCAAACAAATATTTTAAAACACTTTGTATACATTCTTGAGGACCGATACAAGAATCATTACGAAGTCAAAGCGAAATTCTTTTCAAAATATTTTTTCAAATCACACACACACAGAAAGCAAGTTTTTAAATAAGTGAGCTAAAACAATTAAGAGCCCGTAGATAACTACGGATGGAAAGGGTGCTAATACCTTCCTTTTTCATAATTACCTCCCGAACTCAGAATCTAACAAAGGTCTTTCTTGTTCTTTTCACCTTTCCTTTATTGAATAAAAGAAAATTCGGTGGCGACTCTTGCTATCCGCAACATTTGCGATATAACCCAAAACAAACAAGTCAGTTCTCCCACCGTGTTACAAATATATTTTAAAATTTATTTTATTATATATTATTTTCTTTCTGATTCCATAATAGATCAAGCAAGTGGCACAAATGGCAAGGAGGCAAGGCTGGTGACCCCTGGGTCTTGAGTTTGAAACTCAGGGGCTGCATATATTTTTTTGACATTTTTACTAACCCTTATTTTCTCTTATTTTTCTTATTCCTTTTTCTATTTTCTTTTCTAACTTACTTTCTCTTCAAATATTTTTTTTAAATACAACAAAAAATCAAAAAAAATATTTCCTTTTTAGATTTAGGTCATAAAAATCCTAATTTAATTTTTGACACCAAAAATATTTATTTTTTTACTTTTATTTTAATTAAATGTTTAATTAAACATAAAATTAAACTTTAATTTATTTTTTTTCTTAATTAAAATCAACCACAAAAAACAAAAATATTTTTCTTCTAGAAAATTAGGTTTTTTACTAACCTCAAACTCTCTTACTAATTTTAAAACTTTCTTTTACTAACACAAAAATATTTTATCCTAACGTTATTTTCTCTTATTCCGATTTAATCCTTATCTTGATGCTTTTTCCGATTATGTATCTGCTTCCTAGTTGTAATAGCTAGGGTTAATTTCTCACATATTTTTATCATTATGTATTTGATCATAGGATGTAATAGCTTAATTAGGGTTTACTTTCCGCCTTTACTTTTTGCACCTCCTATTATGTATCTGCCCCAAAGCCTTGTAATAGCGTAGGGTTTACTTTTCCGCCTTTACTTTCTACACCCTTATAAACTGTATATAAACTGCTTATATATATGGCTGATAGGATTGTATGGCAAGACTAATCAATCAATCTTAGAATAACCTAATCTCCAAGATAACATATCTGAATTGAACACACTTTTCACCCTTGCACCCTTTAGGGTAATCTTTCTTGTTGCCTTACGATATAAAATAGTCATGTCCCTCAAACGTAGGGGTACCATTAGCAAAAGTCCCTCGAGTCAAAAATCATCACAATGATCATAGTCCCTCGATGACCCTCGATGTTGCCTACAAATATATGATCTCGTCCCTCAGTTGCTGTCTACAAATAAGTGATGATCGTCCCTTCGAATTGCTAAGGTATCCTTACAATGTTTCCTTCAATGACCATACGATAACCTTACGCATGTCCCTTCATATCTAACAGATAGAGTTATCTACCAACTAATGGTATGGATAACGCTATCCTAAAGGAGAAGGAAAATAACAAGAACGACCCTTCTAAGTAGGTAATAAGACTCTAAATTTCTTACTCCAATCAAAACAAATACTTTTCATACCTCACACTCTTTTCAAAATTACTTTCAAAAACCACTTTGTATACATTCATACGAGAATCATTACAAAGCGTTTGAAAATAAAGCAATTAAGAGCCCGTAGATAACTTCGGATGGAAGGGATGCTAATATCTTCTCTTTTCATAATTACCTCCCCTACTCAGAATTGATAAAAGGTCTTTCCTGTTCTTTTCACCTTTTCTTTATTGGATAAAAGAAAAGTCGGTGGCAACTCTTGCTATCCGCAATATTTGCGATAAAACGCAAAACAAACAAGTCAGTTCTCCCACTGTGTTACACATTGTTTACATATAATATTAATAAAATAATTTGCTTACAAACTACAGTGTTTATCCAGAAGATTACATTTTTTACACAAAAAAATTAATTGTCTATGAAGATCATATGTTGGGTCTTCAATTCTTTGATATTCTGGGCAAGATCAAATGTTGGGAAACTCTTTTCTCCCAACATAAAAAAGGGTAGACAAAAAAGGGTTAGATAAATAAATAATTTTATGTTCAAATAAATATTTAAGAACACAAACCTTAAACCCAAATAATTTTCCCGAGGTATAGATTTTAGGATAGATCAAATGATGGGTGTAGGTAGGGGTAGCAAAACAGGCCCGGCCCGTTGGGCATGCCCGTTTTGCCCTCACTTTAGTGCGGGGCGGGCTAAGGATTTAGACCTCATCCTCTAATGTGACCGCCCCGTTTTCGACGCGGGCTTTTGTGGACATGTGCATTTTCATAAATTTTTATGCTTTTAGGCTTAAAAGGTGCAATGCTCGTAGGCTTTCCCTGCCCCGTCCTCACTTTTTGCGAGACGGGGCTAGGTTTTAGGTCCACATCTTCAACTATGCCCGCTCCGCCCTATTTTTTGTGGGCTTTTGCGTGGCAGGCCTAAATGGGGATGGCATGCCCATTTGCCACGCCTAGGTGTAGGATATTCCCTATGGCTTTTTCTTGCATTTGTTTCTGATATGAACAGAAAAAGGGTTAGACAAAAAGGGTTATATAAATAAATAATTTTCTTATTTAAGAACACAAACCTTAAACCCAAATAATTTCTCCAAGATATAAATTATAGATCTTCAAATTATATAATTTTAGGGTAGATTAAATGTTGGGTAAATGATATTCTCTATATATTTTGCTTGCATTTGTTTCTGATTGGAATAAAAAATGGTTAGGTAATTTGCTACTCAAATAAATATTTAAGAGCACAAACCTTAAACCCAAATAATTTTCCGCTCTTGCAATCAATCATATATAACTGTTCATGGAAAAACTCTTGCAAACCTTAAACTATTCATGATGTAACTTGCTTGAGAGGCACAATTCTTGATATTCATAATGCTTTTATAATGGAAGTTATTTATGTTTCACATACATCACTAATGATAATGTCTCGAGCGTTGATAGTCATGAAATAGACGACAAGGATTTGATTAAATATTTGATAACTATCCTTGATTTTAACACTAAATATTCCATTGGTTTTTAGAAAATTTGAGGAGTTAGAACATTTAATCTACAAATAAAAAATACAATTAAAATAGAGGTTCAAATTTTAACGCTCAATTTTCTCTCAGTTTTTAATAACACTGATGGGTTACAACATTTAATTTACAAATAAAAATACAATTAAAGAGAGGTTAGAACACCAACGTGGTACGCCTGCATTGTAATCATATCACTAGAATAACAATTATCATCTATATTCAAGTTGTAACATCTCTTTTGGATTATCAAGGAGGCTTTTAAGCTATTTAAACGTCTAATTACCAATTCGTCGTGTCTTCAAATATTTTTTAAATATTTTTTTTCCTATTTTCATAGTCTCATTACGAACTCTGTGTGTCTTGTTTTCTTGTTTCAATCACTACTATCGTACAAGACCTTAGACAACATTTTTTTTGGCTTTAGGAAGCGCTTTAAAGCACTGCCTAAGCTTGCGCTATAAGTTTAGGCAACGCTTTTTTTTAATGCAAAAGCGCTGCCTAAGGTTGCCCTTAGGCAGCGCTTTTTAAGTCAAAAGCGCTCCTAACGTGGCCCTTAGGCAGCGCTTTTTTAGGCAACAAAGTTTACTTTAGGCAGCGCTTTTGACAAAAGCGCTGCCTAAGAGCAACCTTAGGCAGCGCTTTCTTAGTCAAAAGCGTTGCCTAAGGTGGCCCTTTGGCAGCGTTTTTTTAGTCAAAAAAGCTGCATATTTTTTACTTTAGGCAGCGCTTTTTTTCAAAAGCGCTGCCTAAAGTAAACGAAATATTTTATATATTTGATATATTTTTGATGTAATTCCATAATCCTGTAATTCCATTACAAATATTATATTATCATTATTGGCGTTTAATTTATTTCAACACACAAGGTTTATAAACATAGGCATTATAATCAAAAATATGTACACGATTATAAACAAAAAATCTAAATTATATACCCCATTAATCAAAAATATATATCATTATATTATAGTTCAATATACACATAAACCGTTTGTTACAACATAACCGAAATCAACTCTAACATATAACCTAATTTTTCTTAACACTTTTCAACTACGAATACCTTATATGATTCTTTGCTCAATAAAATATTCACATAATTTCTCCTTGATTTCTTCCATCTTATTATTCGTGTAATGAGCACGATTATATTCATTAAAGTATTACATAACAAAAACATAATATGCACGATTTAGTTAAAAATAATAAATTATAAGAAAAATTTGATAAATAATAAAACAAATCCTAAATTATAAATCTATACCGTGATTGGAATCTTTATTCGATTCAACTGAATGATTTCTCTCATAAACCTCAAAACGAAGTATCCGCAATCTATACCGTTTTGCTGTTGAGGACACTACATAGAAAAATAAATAAGAATATATAATTGTCTTGTTTTATCAAGTAGCATAACCATTATAAGCAAAATTGTGGAAATTAATATGCCTGCACTTTGATCCAAGTAATGTTGCTTGATTTAGACCGTGGTACCCGAGCTTCTCTTTGACATCGGAATACTTGTATTGCTCTAACAAAATAAAAACATATATTTAGAACAAGGTCACATAAATATTTAGAACAATCTCACTTACGTACCAATCATTAACTTCATTTTCGGATAATTTTTCCAATCACCATCAACCGAATTCAGATAATAGACCACTTCTTTTATAGGATCCACAACAACCAACAATCAGTGACGTCTATAAATTAAAATAAAAATTTAGATGGAAATTTTCTCTATTAATAATTAAAACAAAAGTGTCGAATAAAGATCTAACCCTATAGGAATAGTATTATACGCCCAAAGATACAAGCTTTTTGTATTGCCGACTATGAATCTCTCGACTAAGTGCTCTCTTACTGAATCCAGATCGTCAATAATAGACTGTTGGTTGACACGGGAGAAAGACACAAAATGGAATCTGTTTGACAATTGATTTCAGAGCATCAATTTGTCATACAAGAACCTTAAATAAAAACATAATAAACATTAGACTATTTTCATTGAAATGTGTAAATAAATTGTTCAGCTAATTAAATAATAGATTTATCGCATTACCGGATGTATAAGTGTACAACACCGACGCTAATTCTTGATGCAAGTAAATTTGATCCATGTCCTCTTTTGCAATTGTTTCGGTGGAAGAAAAACCAAAGATACCTTCCTCCTTATCCAATTGAAGAATAACATCATTCATCAAATCTGATGTTCCCACTAGTGTTTCAAGACACATCTGGAATCGAGGTACTATTTTTCTTGGCATGGTTCTTGAAAGATCTCTTTTCTTGCTGGGTACGCTACTAATTTTTTGGCTCACTTGTTGTGACTCTTGAGCAGGTACCTAAAAATCATATAACTTAGGTAAATTATAAAATTATGCGGTTTTTGAATTCAGATCATAGAATTATGTTAACACTTTCAATTTACCTCTTTTTGTGATGCAACATACTCGTTGTGCTGCAAAACCCATTTATCCTTAGGTGCGGGTTTTGTAGGAGTCTAAAATTACCATGTAAAAAAACGTAACGTAACGGTTCAAAATTGACATTTGAATACTTACAGATGCATAATGTTTTTCAACATACCTGGTCATCTATGATAATAAGGTCTGAGGGTCATGCAACAAACGATCCTATTGCATCTCGCAGCAAGGTTGTCTCTGAGACAATGTCAGGTATCGGTAGCAAGGAATCCAAATCTAATGCAATATAAACCGATACTTTCAGATGTCCATCAGGGACCCGCCTATGGTGAAGTAAATCTCCCATAGTATTATGCACTTTTCTCTTGTCGACCATGCGATATGTCGGTGACGACAAATATAGCTGACATGATAAAATGCCCTAAATCAAAATGCAATAATTTAGACAAGCATGTATCTTATCATAGCTCATGCTAATAGAGCATAACATTTTTTTGGCCTCGTAGGTTTGATTAGGAAGAAAATTATCCTCAGGAAGCATATCTGTCAAAAGGGCTAATAAATCTGTGAAACTTTTATCCGACCATCCATTGCGCGCCTTTAAGTTGTACAAATTTAATACCGCAGACAGTCTTGTGAATTTGGTGCAATCTTTATACAACGGTTTCTCTACATCGCTTACCAACCTCTCAAACATTTTGCGACAATCCTAAAGATCTTCTTCAAGTGCTTCTGCAATCTCTTCCACTCGATCACAATCGTATGTATCTGTGACAGTATCGTATGAAGCATAGGTCGCATTACTTTTCACCCCTGGTTCAACATTCTCGTCGCTTTTCTCACCATGAAATATCCAACACGTATAACTTCGATCAATTCCACGCATCAGTAAATGTGATTTCAATCCATCTGCGTCAACCCGACCCACATAACAACAACCCAAGCAAGGACATTTCATTCTAATGGGGTCTTCAGCATGTTCAACAAAAAACTTAACGAACTCTATTACCCCATTCTCGTACTCTTTTGACAATCGATCGATAAACATCCATTTTTTATCCATGATTTTACTACTAAGTAAGCTAAACAAAAACACTAATTAGGGCACAAAACGGTATAATGCGTTTATGCCAAAACGCAAAGTATACACGGAATGGATCTGAATCTAGAAAACACAAACATGTTCACGCAATTCCAGATAAATTCATCACAATACCAGTAATTTGAAGAAGAAATTTACCTCGGATTTACCGAACAACAACGTGGAGAAGTTGAAACGAGAAGGTCGAACTCACGGAAACACATGAATGAGCGATGTACATATAAAACAACATCCAGGATAAGTCATAACATATAAAACAACATCCGAGATAAGTCATAACCTCTAAAACAATATTCGAGCAGCCACTTATCTTACATGAGAGATTTTAATAATTTCGACTAAAAAAAACTTAAAATAAATGGAAACCGATCGAATAAAGGCCCTATAATAGGTTGAATAAACTTGACCATATCACTTTCTCAACTAGTTATTACATATAAAATTTTGATTATTATTAATAAACAAAAAAATTTCACATAATAGGATGGACTACAAACAACAAAACTTTTAGAACAAAACTCAGACAGCCACCCTATAAATTTGATTATGATCAATAGAAACGTCTTGAACACTTCAACTGTTTACAAAATTCCTAATATGGTTATTTAGATTTTGTTAATTGTGTTGGGTCTTATGGTTGGTAGTGATCACTGTAGTGTTGTTGTATTTGTCTATTCTATCATGTTAGGTAACGAGTTGCAAGCATTGGGATATTCATACTTTCACATGGTTTTTGGTATAAATTTCTTTATTAGTTATCTTGTTCTTGTTATAGAAAAGTAAAAACTATTATTATATTAATAATAATAATGATAAATAAATACTCTCTTTTTCTTGTTTTATGTGAATTTTTATCTCGCAGGTAAAACTGCAGAAAAACAAAGTATTTTTAGTAGTGGTCTCCAATTAATTTTATTTGCTTTGATTCATATTGAATAATGATCTGATAGGTCTCTTTCACCAATATCAGGAGTGATCACTCCTCATTATTCTTTTAAATCATGGGACACTAATAATATTTCAATTCTACTCATAGTCTTTTCATCTAATCTGAACCAAGTTAATTTTTTACCGACTTCCTGCATATCAATAAGTTGTAGTTCATTAATTAGTTCTACAAATTCCATAAACTCTCCTTATCTTCTTGACTGACAGCTCCCCTTTCTTTAATTTATGTTTAATATACAACTAAAGTCACCTCTTATAATCCAATCACTCCCTCCAAATATTTCTTTGAAGTTGCATAAGCTCCTCCAAATCCGTCTCTTATTTGGAATAAGGCATGTAGAATCTATGAAATACTCAGTAACCTTCCACTTAGGGTTAATTCCAATAAAACTATATCCCACGAAACTAAATTTAACTTGACAATAATATCCTCTAGATATCCTTCTACTCCTTTTATTTCCCTTTATATTTCCTCTTCTCCCCACAAACTAGCTATGATTGTATCTTTGTATTTTTGAAGTTTTCTTTCTTGTAAAAAAAAAAAATCAATCGAAGTTATCTTTAGATGATCTTGTAGTCTCCTCCTCTGCATATAACTAATGCAAGATATTCATTGTATTCTTCATTTTGTTTTATTCCTCTTTTATTTTGCTATCTTGTTCTCCATCACTTTAAATACTTCTTGATAATTATTGCTATCCTACAAACCAGTAACTCCCATTTGCACTTATAAGTCGCGCACTTTGTTAGAGACCTCCAAGTTTTGTTGACTCCAAAACCTCATATTTCAGCATTCAACACTTGAATCTGAATTTGATTTCTAGCATATAATCGTTCTTCCAGATAATTATTCATTTCTTTTTTATACTTTAGAAGATATTGCAATGTTAACAAAATCTAAATAACATAAATCTGCTAATACAAAATTCCCATTATGATTGTAGGTTAGTAGTAGTTTTATTGATCACATGAGACATGACTTCATGTATGTTTATTCCACATAACCCTAACCAAAATATAATAGCACAATGTTCTTTTCACTTATATTTCAACATTGCTTCTTTGACTAATTTAATTTAATATTTTATTGTTTCTTTTGTACCTATAATGTTTTTTTTGTGTTATTTCCTCATACAAAAGTGATGTTATCTATCTGTTCTTTACTTTTTCTTATTCTAAACTTTTACTTATTTTTTCATATGGAAAATCTAAGGACAACTAACAACATTTATGTTTCAGTTTTGTTCACGGGATGCTTTAATATGAGGATATGAAAGTGCTAGATGTGAATATCAAAATTGAAAGTCCTACCATGTCAAAGAGATACATAATATTAAAATATTGTCGTTTATATAATATATTTGGTCATAAGTGTTAAATATTCTATTAGTTATTTATAAATTTATATATCATGGTTAAATGTATTTCTACCTCTCTCATCACTCTGGAGTCAACTAATGGCCTTTAATTACTTTTCTTTTTGGGGGTCACTTATTTATTATATTTTAAGAGTTGTAATGGGCTGTTGGAATTAGAGAATTGTGAGAAAGAGATAGAGGAGATGAAAGGGATTGTAGTGTTGGTGAAAGAGAAGGGACGAAAGGAGTAAACGAAATGAGTTCATGTATGTTTACTCCACAAACAAGTAACTTAATAAAATCAAATTAGTTAAAGTCAACAATTTGCTAAAAAACTTACAGTTTAGTAGGAGAGGAGTTTTTCATGTAATATAAGTGTTGTGAATATATCCAAGTAACTAAAATTGAAATAACTCCCAGCAAGAAAGACACCTGAATACATAATAAACAAAACCCCATAATAAACACGCAGAACATTTGTAATGTAAAAATCACATTTGTGCAATTCTTTTTTCTATCGTTTATCACCATTATAGAGGAAACAAAGTACTAAAAAACCAAGATAGGATTAAGTAGAAACAACTTACATAATGGTTTATAATACTTGCAATGTTTCCCTTATTTGTTGCATCTATTACCACTTCTTTACCTATTTTGAACAACTGCATCATACATTTCATTTGGTATTAAGATCCAAAGTATAATGAATCTAAATGAAACATGATAGAGTTTTGTATGACCCTGTGAAATATATACTACCTGATTTATTTTGCTTTGCAAAACAAACATCAATTTTGAAACTTAGGATTTTGGATTGTTTTAGAAATCATTCTTTTCAGTTTCAACAATATTGCTTCAATTTGAAATCTAATACAATTCATATTGTGTTTTGTATTTTGCAAAATAAATTTGAGCGGATGTTTAGGCAACTTGAATATCTTAAAAACAATGGTATGTTAAAAAATAGAGGCGATGAATCTCTACTAATTTGCAAAGAGAGATTCATAAACCCTAAATCATCATCCACATTCAAAATAAGATTTAAAAACAAACAAAACAAACCAATTTATTTCAACAGGGGTGAAATCAAACTTACAATCGTGGTTCCGATGACTGCGTGCAGAAACAACAGTGTTTGTGAGGTTGTTTTGAGCTGAGAGCAGAGACGAGGGGGTACCGGTGAGAAAGGTGATGAACAAAAGTTTGTATGGTATAATGGAGAGAGGTCGAAATGGAGAACGATGAGAGGTGCAGAGGTAGCTGGTGATGATGTGTGAGGAAGAACGCGTGGTGAATATGATGGGCGGAAGTTGTTGTCGCGGAGGAAGAACGATGAAGGTAGCTGTTGAAGAGAGACGGTAGTTGGGGTTTTATAGAGAAATAAGAGGAAGAGCGTAAAGAGAGAATGAATGAAAACAAGGTTTGTTTTATTTTTAAAAAAATTAAAGGCCATAGGCAGGGCTTTTGAAAAGCGGCGATTAAGGAGGGCCCTACAATAGCGCTTTCTGAATAACCTTAGACAGCGCTTTTAAAAAGCGCTTTCTAAGGGGGTCCTTTAGCAGCGCTTTTCCAAAGCGCTGCCTAAGGTCCCTTAGAAAGCGCTGTCTAAGCCCCCCTAGACAATGCTTTTAAAAAGTGCGTTCTAAGAGGGTCCTTTAGCAGCGGTTTTTCAAAGCGCTGTCTAAGGTCCCCCTTAGAAAGCACTTTTTAAAAGCGCTATCTAAGGCCCCCCCTTAGGCAGCGTTTTTTCTGTATCTTCCGTATATTTTCGTGTTTTTTTTTTTGCTTTAGGCAACGCTTTCTGAAAAAAGCACTGCCTAAAGTGCGCTGTCTAAAGTACTTTTTGGCATAGTGAATGTCCTTTTTTTCTTATAAATAATGGATGGAAATATGTTGTTCGTTATCAATGAAAAGTATGTTGATTTCAATGATTTTGATTGTTTTCAACTAAGGAAAACTGTTAACAAACAAAGGTTGGCTGATTACTTCACATTTTCATGGCCCCATATACACTAATCTCGTTAAAGAGTTCTTAATGAATGACTCAGTTGTACTAGCTGATCATGATAAAACATCCAATATTATGTCAATGACTCTCATTTCTTCATTATTTCATCACTGATTGCTATAACAATCAACTATGAAGAGTTCGGTAGTTATATTAGATATTATTTAATTTTAGGTTAATAATAATTTTTTTATACCATTTGTTTAATAATACTTCAATAAAATGATATTTGTTTTAAGTTCAATTTAATATATTGTTCCTACTAAATTAATGTATTTCTATAAAATACATTGGTAATTTTTTTGGCATTCAATGATATATTTATTTATTAAAAATAATTTTTATTTTATATAACAAAATTATACAAATAAAAGAGTTTTCAACAATAAATTTGAGAGAATTAAAATATTTAACAATAAAATATTTAATTAATATTTAACCACATACATGAAAATACATATTTTAATAACATTGACAATAAAATAAATATATTATAATAATTTAATTAAAATATATTTACCCCACATGTTAAAATTTTTCTAACTAGATTCACAAATATATTATTTTGCTTATTAAAAAATGTTGCTATTTGTGGATACACTTTTCGCAGGATAATATTAAAGGCAATATGTCCTTTAATAACAATGAGAAAATTGTTTATCAAATGTTGAATTCAAACGTATAAAATAGAGTTTTCACTAATATATATGATTTTTACAAATAATTTTCTTAAAATTCATAGGTAAATTCGTTAGAAATTATATAGAAATAATGGTTATAGATAAATCTGCACGAAATAATAAAATACATTTGGAAATCGGTCCATTCATTTGGTCGATGTGTTTAAAAGTTTTTTTATTTAAAATATAGTATTTTAGAATTTATATTGAAAAGTATGATAGTTTGGTATTAAAGTTTGAAAAGTGGTATATTTGTAAAAAAAATAAAAGGCAATTAGACCAATATTGACATTAAAAATGAGTGGATATCAAGCACACTTCGTAGGATTTTCTTTTGCACATATTAATTATCATGTTCCTTATTTTTTTTCCGATAGCAAAATCACAGAACAGGTGTAATTAAGTGTTTCTAGCATTAATTACAAAACAAAAAATATCTAAAATAAAAATGATTTTTTTATTGACGATGAAAGGATTATGATTCACGTGGGATATTGACATTAAGATGCTTTTTTAATTTTAATTTTTAATATTAAATTGATTATTTCATCTGCTTATGTAAGCAAGTTAGCAACACTTTTGAACAGTGTTTGATTGGTGCGTTCTGTGATTATTTCTTTCTATTTTATCTTCAAAGAATCAATTATGATGACATAAAGCAAACGGTGAATGACTGGCCAAAATTGAAGCAGGGGATTTCGTCTTTTATACTTTTATTTGTTTCTTATGCATATTTTTAAGTGGAAGGTGGGGACGATTAGTAGTTCCTTTCAGCACTTATATTTGAAAAATCGAGGAAGAAATTAATTCACTAAAATTTGTAAGGAATAAAAGGTTTTAATACTATATGAGATGATATATTTCACATCATGTTAGTGATGACATCTATTAACAGATGAAAGAAAATAAGTTGTGTTAGAATTTTTGGTGATGAATCAGAAATAAAATTTTTGGAGATGAACTTCTAGTGATGAACAAGAAACAGAACTTCTGAAGATGAACTTTTGGTGATGAATCAGAAACAGAACTTCTGGAGATGAATTTCTAGAGAGTGAACTTCTGGAGATGAACTTCTGGAGAGTGACACTTCTATTATGTAGTTTCTCTTTTTCTGTTTTGGCAGCTAGAGTTAGGTACGATTTGTAACTATATATAGGACACTTGTAACAAAATTTACCAATTGAATGAATAACAATTCTTTTACTCTCTTCTTCTTGCATACATGTTATTTACTCTCTCTTTCTCCTCTAATGGAGTCATTCAATTGCTTAGATGGTATTAAAGTAGGTTAAGCCTGTTCTGTTTTCGCTGCGATCGTTTCTTGAAGCTTGTGCTTCAACATTATTTGTGAGGCTTGGGTTTCAATCCTTGCTTCGCTTTTCTTTCTTTCGTTCTTCCGCTGAGAGTTCGTTTTATGTGAATCGTTTATACGACTCTTTCTTTCTTGATTCGTTGTTTCGTAATCTTGCTGTCATACCCCAAAATTTGCCCTCCATCTACTCAAGAGATTTCATACATCCATACTCAATGACTCCTCAAGAGTTGATCAGACAAACTCTCTCCTAGACAATCAACCCAAACTAGGGTTTGGTATCTCTAAAGTCAAGATGGATTTCCAACATCTCCAATGGCCTTCATGCCTCCTCATATGCTTCAAAGATTCTCCATGTCAAGTTTCAAGCTTCACAAGTCAAGTTTCCTCAGACAATTGTTCAGATGGTTGAAAATCGGTGTATTGGACAAAAGTCAATGTGGTCAACATACAGTCAAAACTTCGATTTTTGGTCAACATCCTCATTTTGAAGTTACATTCATCATTTGATCAAGGGTTGATCATGATTCATCAAGAAAACTCAAGATTTTCCCAAAATCAAACTTTCTAAATTAGGGTTTCAGAAGAAAAGTCAATGAACTTTGACTGGTCATAACTTTCTCATACTTTCTCGAAATTTTTCCACCACCTCTTGTTTTGAAGGAAATTCAATTCTCTACAACTTCATGTCTCACAAGAATGTCCAAAAATGCTTCATTTGAGAGGTATAGCTCAAAACATTACTGGTCATTTTCAAAGTCAACAAAAGTCAACTTTTGTTTTGAAGATATTTTGAGCATGGTAACTCCAATTGAGATGAGACCAAAGACATTGGTTAGAGGGCTCTTAGAGCTTTCCAAAAGTCCAAGAACACTCAAAATGTGGAAAATTGAGCAAGTTACACCATCTACAAGTTGGGCAATTTTGGAAGAATGCACAAAGAGATACTTCAAAAATCAAATCTTTTGCAAATGGGCCTACTTTTTCTTCATCCTAACTTGTTCCTCAAGCAATCAGAGTGTCAAGCCCAAAGCCACGAATTTTTGATTTATTTTTCTATTTAATTTGTAATTTATTCATTTAAATGCAAATTAAATCTTAAAATAAATTATAAAATTGAAATTAATTGCAAAGATTGATTTTATTCTTTCCTTAAGGTCCAATTAACTCACAAATGCCAGCAAATTCGAAATTGGAGCAAGAAAGGCAAGATTGGATTGAAATTGATCAAGCTTTGAAGATTTGATTTTCATGGAAATATCAAATTTGATTTCCATTGAATATTGATTGATTCTTTCCAAATTCAATCCCAAATCCATCCAGTATAAATACATGATGCATACCTATCAAGAAAGAACGAAAAAATTGCTCTACAAACCCTATTCCAAAGCTCAAAAAACCGTGGTGCCCAAGCAAGTACAAACCCTACTTCCAGCCGTTTTCAATCGTTTTTGAGGTGTCCAACACATTGCTTGACATCTCCTGAGTCGATCCAGACCCTCACATTGCACAAATCCATTCAGAATCGTGAAATCAGTGTTTGGTTTGTTCTTGAAAATCTCAAATTCGATTTCTCATATTCATGCATTATTAACTTGTTTTGATTGTTTGTTTGTGTTTAGAATCAAGCTTGCAAGCTTTCTGGGCAAACCAATTGGATTTTTATGACCGGAATCGTGTTTCACCATAACTAGGGTTTCTGAACACGATTTGGGGTTTCCTTTAAACGGAAAAATTGGACCATGAGACCTATACCATTGCGTTCGGAATGCTTCAAGGAATCGAACCATGGTCTTAGAACTTATTTATATTATGCGTGCTTGATTTTCAGTTTTGCCAGGAACATAGCGTCGAACCATGGCCGACGCAGACTTTTTAAAAATTCAAATTGGAGAAGACGAAGTCTGGCGCGAGTTCGTGGCAATAGGAGAACGACGCGTGCTTGTATTTCACTCGTTCCAATTTTCAAACACGGATGCACACATAGCGGTCGAGTGAAGGATCTCAAGGTTTGAAGGCCAGGACGCGGGTTCGAACCATGCCAAGACCAACTCTGGTTTCTTTTTTTACAAAACCCAATTATTTTCATATTTTCATTATTTTTAATATTTTCATTACATTTTAATTATTTTCATGATTTTTATTTTGCATTAAAAATTACCAAAAACATTTTTCTTTTTGCATTATTTTCATAAAACCTTTATTTAATTTAATAAATTAAAAATATAATTTTGCAGGCATATTTATTTTATTTTTATTTTGCATTTAAATCATTATAAATTGCATTTTAATTATTAAATCTTTTCCAAAAATCCCAAAAATTATTTTAATATGTTTATCTTATTTCTAGCATATATTAATTTTCTTATATTAAAAATTGCATTTTTTCTAACATTTCATCTTATTTCGATTTTGTCATATTTCCCGATTTTCTTGTTCTTTCACAGGTTGCTCCGATTCGGACGTTTTTCTTTTATCATTTTAATTTTTTTCAATAATGTAACTGTTTATGGGATGTAATAGTTAATTTAGGATTTTATTTTCCATAAGTTAAATTATGTATACCAAAGCCATGTAATAGCGTAGGTTTATCTTTCCGCATCTTTACATTCCGCATTTTTATTTCCGCACCCTATAAACTGTTAGTAACTAGGCGTGTATGGCAAGATAATAATTGGACATAGCTCACACTAATTTCAAGATAATATATTCGAATTCAACACACTTTTTTCACACGCACCTTAGGGTAATTCTCTCGATGCCTTTCGATTCAAAATGGTCATGTCCCTCGAACGTAGAGGTATTCTAGCACCGTTGCCTTCCAAACAAATCGTCATAGTCCCTTCGATACAAAGATCATAAGACCCACGATGTCGCCTCCGAATACATGATCTTGACCCTCGATTGTCGCCTACGAAAAATGATGATAGTCCTTTCGAATGTGCTAGGATACTTCCTACAAGTTGCCTTCTATGACCATCTGATGTCCCTTCGAATGTCCCGCTTACATCCAACGAATGGAGCTACCTACTAACTAATGGTATGGCTGGCGCTATTCTAAAAGGAACGTAAAAGTATGAAAACGACCAATTCTGAGTGGGTAAATAAGTCTTTTAGTTGCTTGCTCTAAACAAATGCTTTTCACACCACACACTCTTTTCAAAATTCAAATTCTTTTTTCAAAACAAACACATTTCTGAACACTTTGTATACACTCCCACATGAGTCATTACAAAGTCAAAGCGAAATGCCTTTTTCAAAATATTTTTGTCAAACACACAGAAAGCAATTTTTAAAAAAGTGATCTAAGAGCAACTAAGAGCCCGTAGATAACTACGGATGGAAAGGGGTGCTAATACCTTCCCTTTTCATAACCATTCTCCGAACTCAGAATCTAACGAAGGTCTTTTTCATTACTTTTACCTTCCTTAATTGGATAAAAATAAAAGTCGGTGGCGACTCTTGCTATCCGCACATTTGGATACAAAAATCCTAAAAGTCGAGTTCACCGTATCACGAGGCGACTTTGGGAATAAAAATCCAAAAGAGAATTGCCTTAGGGATTTCTAGATCGGTTTTGCTTTTTGTTTGACTTGTATGCTTTATCTTTAAGGGTTGCTTGGGTATTATATTGTTGGGGATCCTACACCGGATCCGGGTTTCCTTTTAGGTAAGTAGCATTAGATCATCGCGACCGTTGGGCGATAACTACGCGGTCAACATGATGGCTACGTTAGCGTGACACTTTGGTTGTCCGATACTCTTCATTCCCAAGTTGAAGAAAGTATTTGGCTTGCGTGGTGTCATCAGCGCTAACTAAACTTTTAAAACCTTAATTGACCCATCTTGGCCATTAGAAGGTAGTGAGATGGCCGGCTTTGTGTAGACCGAGGTTGGTTGATACTCGATGCTACGCTCATTGAGATCGACTTTTGGGACATTTTCGATCGACCACTTGGCGTCGTATTGAAATAAGCGCCTAGAAAGATCGATGATGTGAGATTCCTAGAACCCGGTTACTATTATAGGACAGGATGAACCAACTCAAACTTTTGGTGGGGTAATCACCTATACCTCATGCAAGCCTTAAACCTAGGCTCATTGTGTGAATTGTTTGTGTGTGCTAAACATGACATCATGACATCATTCGCATTGCATATCATTTCTAACTATTTCAAGGACCTAGGGATTTATCTTTGCTCTGTTTTGTAGGGATTATGGCTTCTAGAAAGACTATCCGAATTAACTTCATGGGTATCCCTTCTCAGCTCAAAGAATTGGTTTCAGAAATTCCCGACCATGCTCAGTTCATCAAAAGACATGGTTATCTACTTGATTTGGTTATCTCGGTTTTGAAGAAGATATGATGCATGTCTATTCGTTCTTTGATCCGAAGCACCATTGCTTTACTTTTCAGATTATCGGTTGGTTCCTACCTTAGAGGAGTTCTCTAAGCTACTTGGGATACCTATTCTTGACCAAATGCCATTCACGGTTTGGAAAAGGTTCCTAAGTTCGAAGACATCGCATCCGCCTTACATCTTAAGCGCGGATATTGAAGCCAATTGGGAAACTAGAAGTGGAGTTAAGGGTTTACTTTCCAAGTTCTTAATCAAGAAAGCCGAGAATTCCTCAAAGTTATGAGTTTCCATGCATTTGAGAACATTGTTGCCTTGCTAATTTATGGTTTGGTTCTATTCCTAACTCGGATCAATTCATAGATGTCAATGCCATCAAGTTGTTTCTTACCCGATCCGATTGCCTACTTTGCTTGGAGACATCCTACATTCTCTCCACACTGTACTACTAAGCGACAAGGAACTCTCATGTGTTGTATACCGTTACTTTCAAGGTGGTTTATTTCGCACCTTCCTCCATCAGTTTTGAAGAATGAACAAAGGTTGAGATGGTCTCAAAGATTAATGTCACTCTCTCATTCAGATATCCGTTGGAATCTTTTCTCTCAAAAGGACTTCACCTTCATTGAGCGTTGTGGAGAATTCCCTAATATACCACTACTTGGTATAAGGGGAGGTATTACTTACAACCCTTCTCTAGCTCTACGTCAGTTTGGTTTTGCTCGAAAGGATGGTCCACATGATATGCTTCTCCAAGATATTGTGTTCGACTACAATCACGATCTCCAGAATTACCGACGAAGGTTTATACATGCTTGGGGCATGGTAAAGAAGACCGATACCAAGACTTTGGGGCACCCGAACTCCATTCCTTGGGAACCTTACCTCAAATGGGTGCGAGCTCGAGCTCAAAACCTCATGATGCCATTCACGCCTGTTTTACCAGTAATTATGGAACCTGTTGCTATAGATGGCGTATCTTTGTTCTTCATCACGATATGCCTACTGATTTTGAAGACTTGAAGAGATCCGGATTGATTAAAGAAGAAAGGGATACCTTTGAAGCTCGTGTTACAAGCGAGAAGAAAGTGTTAGAATTGACAAAGCTACTTCACGAGGAGCGAAGCATCAATGCTACATCGGCACCAAGAGGAAGCCCATGGGAGACTTAGAGCTTTAGGATGTTTATGTTTTCTTTTATTGTTTGAACTATCTCTTGTACTTAAAAAGAAAAAGAATAATAATGAGAAGTACTAATAAATGTTTGTTCATTGCTTGTTTAACAAATTTAAATCTCTTAGGTCCTTGAAAACATTGCATTGCATTCGCATAAACATTGCATATCATAGCATAACATTGCATCACAGTACATTGGAGATTGGTTTTCTCATTTGCTCGCTATTTATTTTAGCGAAATGGCTCTTGAGCAGATGTCAAAGATCTCAAGCTCGAATGCTCGGAGATGTTCACCAACTTGGTCCAAGGCCAAGAAGATCGAAGAAGCTCATCAACAAGAAGAAGAAGGTTGTTGGTCTCCTCAACATGGGTAGGCGTTTCAAGGGGTCCTAAGGTGGTCATCGATTGAGCTCTCAAGGAAGTGTCCATACCAGGGGAGTACCAAGGGTGATGAAGGTGAGCGTGAGCCAAAGAAAGGAGGAGAGGATCATTCGATTATGGCGACTCGAGGAAGATGACAAGTACAAGCAACTTGAAGATCGTCGAATGTGGAAAACACGAAGATGTCCGGCTGAATTTTGATGATCTAAGTCTTGTCCACGTGTTGTGATTCCTCCCAAGTTCAAAGTTCCTACTTTTTCCAAATATGATGGCATGTCTTGCCCTAAGTGCATTTGAAGTCCTATGTCCGAAGATCAACCCCATGATGAGAAAGTTGTGGATGCACTATTTTCAAGAGAGTTTGTCCGAACCCAATCGGAATGGTACTATCACTAGAGAATGACCGTATCCGTACTTGGGTGACTTGGTGATGCTTTCTGATGTATGAGTACAATGTGAATTGACACCCACCGCATGCAACTACAAAGCATGTCTATGGGTCGTGAGAAGTTCAAGGAGTATGCTCGAAGTGGAGAGATTTAGCAGTGAGTTCAACCACCCTTGTCCAATAGGGAGTTGGTTGATATGTTCATGGGAACACCGACAGCCCGTTCTTCAATCATCGATTGGAAATTCTTCATCCGGATTCACCGAAATGATATTGACAGCGCATTGAAGGGTATCAAGAGTGGAAAGATTCAGTGAGACATCTTCAAATCTTGCGAAGAGATCTTTTGGTACTAAGAAAGAAGCTAATCGTGTATGGTCGAAAAGCCGAGCCAAGTCCGACCGTGCTCAACTGTGGGCGGTTGTGATCTCGATCCTACATCGGACAACCTCGGTGAGACAACGTAGCGCAGCGCCACGAAGGCAGTTCTGAAGATCAACATGCCTTTGTCGCAAGCCTTGCAACACATGTTGAACGCAGAGCTGATAACCTTGAGGGATCCTCCTTAGAATGTCAACACTTCCTCTCCGAAATACAATCCTAATGCTAAGTGTGCTTACCATTCCAATAGCCCAGGGCACGACACTGACAATTGTTGGGCTCTGAAGAACAAAATTCAAGATATGATTGAAGCTAAGCAGATTGAATTTGATCCTCCTGTTGAGACTCCGAATGTGATCAACGCGCCTATGCCTAACCATGACAAGAGTTCCAATGTTTGGACGATACTTATGTTTTCAACATAGATGACTTGACCATTCCTCGATGATGTTAAGAAGAATTTGTTGCAAGGTGTCAATCCAGGATGCCCAGAGAATCGTTGGTGCCCATCCGCACTGATGGTTGTGCTTGGTTGAGAAGGCGTGTTCGATGCATGATGGATAACCGTGAGATACTATTTCGAAACCACTGTGCGAAGTGTGAAGAAATGTCTAAGTTGAAGATCGACAATGCGAACGAAACTGCCATCATGTGGGATACCTTGGGGCAGCCAAGTGGAAAATATGATTACATGGTGAAGTACACCGTCACGATAGTTACAAGATTCCTATTGAAGATGTTAAGGCGACCGGATGGGGTGACGATTTCCGAAGATTATCTTGATGTTAACACAATAAGGATTTCCTCTGCGATCCCGAGCCTAGGGTGGCACCTCTCATCATTACTTCTCCAAGACCAGTTCCATATTCCTCGACAAAGCTATCCCTTGGAACTATGGGTGATGTTTACTATCATGGCGTCAAGCAAGACCCTCGACCATTGAAGATCTTATGTTGGAGCTTCTATTCGACATCGACAACATCACCGGATCCAGAAGGTGACCGAAGGAAGGGTATTCTCTCGATATCTCTCCTCCAAAAGACACGACTCCACTCGATTCCAACTACTCAATCAATATCCCCACTAGAGGAAAGAACCGGTGACTCATCCCGCCAAGTACCAAAGGAAGTTCTGAAGACACCTCAAACAAGAAATGGAGGAAATTCGAAGATCATCAAGAAGAGTGATTACAATGTTGTGGAACAATTGGGACGACTCCGTCCAAGATATCCATGCTCGCTTTGCTCTTGTGCTCGAGGCTCATGCTAATGCCTTGGTGAAGTTTCGAAGAATGCTCATGTACCGCAAGACACTACCACCGATCAATTCGAAGTTTGTATTGCTAGCCTGCTGCCAACAACGGCCTAGGCTTCTCGTTGATTTGACTCCTAGGAAAGGAACATAACAAAGCCTTGCACATCTCTTGAATGCAAGGGTACTACTCTCATGTTTTGGTGGATACGGTTCGCTCTGAATATCCTTCCAAGGCGATTTTGATCGACTTGATGTCGAAGGGTTGGTTCGAGACCGGTGACATTATTGTGAGAGCTTTTGATGGTTCTAAGCGCAGACTTGGAGAGCTCACTCATTAAAGTCGGTTCCGGACTTTTGATTCCACTTTCTTTGTCATGGACATCCGTCCCCACTCTTGCCTACTTCGCCCTTGGATACATGGGGCGACGTTACCTCTACCTTACATCGTGTCAAGTACCGGTGAAAGGGAAGGTTGTCACGGTATGTGGTGAAGAAGAGTATATGGTCGGTCATCGGTCATTCCGCTATCTCGAGATGGAGGGTGAATTCTTGAGACTCCTGTCAAGCTTTTGAAACAATACCAGTCGTGCTGTTGACTCTCCCGTCACTCCTAAAGTTACGCAAGTTCCGCCTAGGATGGCCTCGCTAAAAGATGCTCAAGCTGCTGTTGAAGAAGGAAAGAGCACTATTTGGGGTCAGCTCCCTGATCTTCCCTTCAAATCTGACAAGACTGGTTTAGGCTTCACTATCAAGGGTCGAAGATGATACGCCACGAACGCGCGGCCAACTTCCTTCCGCATCGCCAAAGTGGAATCCATGCTAGAAGGCGACAACAACGGCCGACATCGCAAGTGGATCTTCCCAACTCGGATCATGGGCTCGAATTGGAAGGCGAAGGCGTCATACCAATCTCCTTTAGTCGAGTAATTGCTTTTGTTTTGTTTTACTTTTCGTATTTCTTTATGTTTTGAACAATAAACTTTGAAAGCCTAGTGCCTTGCCGGGCATCATGGCTCGTTCGAGGTTATTATCTCGTTTGCGTATTTTCATTCAATAAATTCGTTGGACTTTTGCATTCAATTGTTTGTTTTCTTTTACTATATCACCCTTCAAAAGCTATGTGTTTACACACACCCACGTGATACACTGCGAATCACTCCGAATCTAGTTAATAATAGCTATGCTAGTGCTAAATATGACTTGATAATCCGATCTACCAAGCGAAGGCGAAAGTGAGGAAGATTGTGAAGTGCCGGAGAACTTGCTGCTCAGCAAGAAGAGCGAGTTATACAGCCACATGAAGAGCAAGTTGAGGTTGTGAATTTGTACCGACGAAGAAAAGAGATCAAGATAGGAGCGGGTCTTGAGCAGTGTTAAAGAAAGGTTGATTCGGATGCTACGAGACTACATTGAGGTTTTGCTTGGTCATACGAAGACATGCTGGTTTAGACATTGATATCGTGGTACACGATTGCCGACAAAAAGGTTCTCTCGGTGAAAGCAGAAGGTTCGTCGCGTCACGAGATGTCGAGAAAATCAAAGCCGAAGTTATGAAGTTCAACGGTTTCTTAGTGTTACCTCTTATCCCGATGGGTTGCAAATGTGGTACCCGTACCTAAGAAGGATGGTGGTACGAATGTGTGGATTAGAGATCGAACAAAGCGAGTCGAAAGACGATTTCCCACTTCCTCATATTGATGTTCTTGTTGACAACACCACTCGGCATAAGGTTTTCTCCTTCATGGATGGTTTCTCCGGTTACAATCGATTAAAATGGCTCCGAAGACATGGAGAAGACTACTTTTGTTACGGTGGGGCACTTTCGCTACAAGGTTATGCGTTGACCGGGTGCCACTTATCATGGTATGGTCATGATTGTTTCATGACATGATTCATCACGATAGCTCGATCTATGTCATGATTCGATCAGAGATCATATGCATTTATTGAAGAAGTAGACTAAGACTAATCTAACAAGTGCACCTTTGGAGTCGATCCGGAAAACTCTTAGGGTTTGTAGTCGGTGGAAGAGGTATTGAAGTTGAAGCTATTCAAGATTCGAGATCCCTACGAGAAAAGGTCGAGGTCGTTTCCCGAAACTACTTGTATTGCAAGCAAGTTGAAAGAAAGATCAAGTAGTGGATTCGACGATTATCGCTTTGAGAATCCTATCCCATTGAAGGAAGACCTCTTATCATGTACTTGGTGTTAGAGAATTCAATGGGGTGTGTGTTGGGGCAACATGGCGAGCAGTCGAAAAGAGCATGCAATATACTACCTTAGCAAAAGTTTACCGTGTGAAACAAGATACTCACGACTTGAGAAAACTTGCAACGCTTTGGCTTGGCTGCTCCGACTAAGGCAGATATGTTGACTCACACTACCTTGTTGATTTCAAGATGGATCCGATAAAATACATCTTTGAGAAACCACTCTCTCGGAAGAATAGCAAGATGGCAAATGATCTTGACCGAATATGACATCCGGTACACTTCTTAAAGCGATCAGAGGAAGTGTAGTAGCCGATCATTTGGCTCATCAAGCCGTAGATGACTATCGATCTATGCGGTTTGAATTTCCAGACGAAGATGTTCTACTAATTCTGATTGCGAAGAACCGGACCAGACGAAGGACACGAACAAGGATCCCGATGGACCATGGTTTTGATGGAGCCTCAACGCACTTGGCAATGGCATTGGCGCCATCATTACATCCCTAGGACATCGCCTTTCACCGCAGATTATGTTTCAATTGCACGAATAATATGGCGAATGAGCGTGCATCATGGGTCTTAAAGCTATTGACTTAAGAATCAAGTTCTTACAAGTGTATGGAGACTCGACTTTAGTGATCGATGATTAAGGCGAGTGGGATCGAAGCATCCGAACCTCATTCCGTATCGAGCATGTTTTGAGTTTGATCCCTACTTGAAGAGATTACTTTTGATCATATTCCACGAGAAGAGAATCGCACGCATTGGCTACTATGTCGTCTATGTTCAAGGTTAGATGGGACAACGAGGCTCCCGGATCATCATTGAGAGGTTCGACGAACCGATTGTCGTGAGCTTGGAGAAGAGAAACCTTGGTACTATGGCGTGAAGAGGTATCTTGAGGCTCGGGAATATCCAGCAGGGAATCATCAATGATAAAAAGTTCATGAGAAGATTTGCATCAAATTCTTCCTCAACAATGGCATCTTATACAAGCGCAACCACGACTTGTGCATCTCCGTAGAAAGCGACAATACGTATCATGGAAGAGTTACACGGCGAATTTGGTACCCACTCCGGTGGACACACTATGGCTAAGAAGATTTTGAGAACAGTTACTATTGGTCCACCATGGAAGGCGATTGTCACCGCCGCTTCGATCTTGTCACAAGTGCGGTTATGCCGACAAAGTGCACGTACCTCCGGACCTCCGAATGTTTTAACTTCTCCGTGGCCTTCGCAATGTGGGGCATTGACATGATTGGAGAGATTAAGCCCACGACTTGGACATCGTTTCATCCTTGTGGCAATTGACTATTTCACCAAGTGGGTAGAAGCCTCGCATCATTACCAAGAATGTTGTGGCTCGATTTATCAAACATAATCTTATCGGTATGGCACTCCGAAAGGATTATCACGGATAACGGCTCTAATCTCAACAATAAGATGATCACCGAACTCTGCACGCAGTTCAAGATCAAGCATCACAATTCATCTCCTTCGGCCTAAGATGAATGGCGCGATGGAAGCCAACAAGAACATTAAGAAGATTATAGAAGATGACGGTGACTTACAAAGATTGGCATGAGATGTTACCATTTGCTCTTCATGGTTATCGCACTACAGCGAACATCCACAGGGCAACTCTCTTATATACGGTATGGAAGTCTTACCCATCGAGGTTCGGATACCCTCAACGAGTCCTCCGGAGGCGAGTTAAGCAAGGACGATTGGGTCCGGACTCGGCTTGACGATTAATTTGATTGATGAGAAGCGACTCGCATCCATACGCCATGGACAGATTTATCGAAGCGAATGATCGAGCATTTAACAAGAAGGTCAAGCACCGAGTCTACCAAGTCGGTGATCTAGTAGTCAAGCGCATCATCCTTCCACAAGGTGATCGAGGGCAAATGGACTCCCACCTATGAGGGACCATTTGTAGTCAAGACGATTTTCCGGCGGACTATGATACTTAGCACCATGGATGGTGAAGACTTCCCACACCCGTGAACGTAGACATAGTCAAAAATACTACGCATAAAGAGACCCGCTAGGTCGGTGACCTAGGCAAAAATAAGGGCATCCGGCGAACCAAAAGGTTCGGGCAAAATAAAGGATATATACAAAACATGTACACCGCAAGTCGAAAACACGAAAAGGCGGCTTGGGCAAAAAGGTATCGGTGGTGAAAACCGAAAGGGCGGTCTAGGCAAAGTTAGGGATTTAAGCGCGACTATGTCTCTTCGGATCATACCTTCGGACTACTATCGACATTCAAGATTCAAATGGCGAAGATCGGTCTACTCACTTTCTCGAGCAAGGAGATGAGATAGTTGAAATATATGAGTACTAGCATAGTTGGGACTTAACGAGATTGTTTCCGATAGCTTTTACCTTTCTTGTGTACAAACTACTTGGCCAGCCACCTTTCAAATAATCTCTTATTTTGTTGTTATTTGCAATAAGTCCAATTTGCTTTGAATGACTATCCATTGACAATAAGAATCGACAAACATACGAAAAGTGAACAAAAGTACTTACTACGGTTCGGGAATTGGGATGACAAAGTCAACAAATAGTTCCCCAAGAGCATAAAGGTATCAGAGTATATGTTAAAGGCACCACAACACAACATCTAGCGGTTATCCAACATTTCATCAATCCGAGCGTATCCACTCAAAACTTGGTCTCAGGAGGAAGCATACACCTTTATTGGCCTACGGAGACTCTTCAAGCGGAGGAAGAATCAAATGCTCTCAGAGATCTACACTCGAAATCCGAGAGCACCTCCTCATCAGTGCATACAAGGTCCCCAACGGATCCCAGCGGATCTATATGAGATCTCCGACAACGAGCCTCTCAAATCTCTACCTTCCTCAACAATGTCTAGGTCCGAGGACTTGGTCGGATAGTGCGTCGGAGGAATCCGGATATCTTCCTTCTCCTTCAAGCGGGGTTCTCACCTACTCCCAGGTCGAAAAAATATCCGCATCTTCTTCAAGATGGATATGTTTTGAAATATCACAACATTCATCATTCATGCATTTCTCATAAAAGTCATAATTCATGCATATGTCATTCATCATCATCATACTTTGCATAAGACTAACAAATATTCTATCAAAGTTTTTGTTTTCTCCAAAGCAGTAATCATTCGGCAAACAGGTCCAGATTAAGCCCGAGCCGGCGGAAAACTATCGAAAGACCGCCAAACAGGTCGAGATTAAGCCCGAGCCGACGGAAAACTATCTCGAAAGACCTCCGACGAGGTCGAGATTAAGCCCCAAGCGGAAAACTATCCAAAAGACCACCGGTTATCCTCCGATATGAGGCAATGGATCAACACCGACACAAAGGGAAGCTATCCACATTTTGCCAACTACAATCTCTCCGAGTAATCGGCGAAGATTTATTCTGATTATCAACAGCAGCTACAGAGTCTAGCGTACGACTCAGTTGCCTTGGATGGCATCTTAAGCCCATCTCCGACTATTTGTCAACGTCTCTTCACTTTCAGAATGCTGCATATATGGTTAAAAATCAATACAAACCAATAACCTCATTCAAGGTGAACACGAATTCTAACGTACGACTCCCTTCGGATGGCATTTTAAGCCCATCTCCTCTCCATTCCAGGAACATCTACAGAGTTTAACATACGACTCACTCCCCAACATCGACCTTTCCAGATGGCATCTTAAGCCCATCTCCGTCAGCTCTCCTATTTAACGACTCCGAGTCTAGCGTACGACTCGTTCCCAGTCTCCAACTTCTCCAAATGGCATCTGTAAGCCCATTCCGCATCATCATCCACCAGCGAGTGCAAATTTTCGGTGTACTCGGTGTTCAATCATCTTCTACCTCCGGTCACGAAGACAAGCATGTCAATCTAACCCTTCCAGTACAAGAAGATTGAGCAGGGCAGTGTCATACCCCAAAATTTGCCCTCCATCTACTCAAGAGATTTCATACATCCATACTCGAGGACTCCTCGAGAGTTGATCGACAAACTCTCCTAGACAATCAACCCAAACTAGGGTTTGGTATCTCTCAAGTCAAGATGGATTTCCAACATCTCCAATGGCCTTCATGCCTCCTCATATGCTTCAAAGATTCTCCATGTCAAGTTTCAAGCTTCACAAGTCAAGTTTCCTCGACAATTGTTCGGATGGTTGAAAATCGGGTGTATTGGACAAAAGTCAGCTGTGGTCAACATACGGTCAAAACTTCGATTTTTGGTCAACATCCTCATTTTGAAGTTACATTCATCATTTGATCAAGGGTTGATCATGATTCATCAAGAAAACTCAAGATTTTCCCAAAATCAAACTTTCTAAATTAGGTTTTAGAAGAAAAGTCAATCGAACTTTGGTGGTCATAACTTTCTCATACTTTCTCGAAATTTTTCCACCACCTCTTGTTTTGAAGGAAATTCAATTCTCTACAACTTCATGTCTCACAAGAATGTCCAAAAATGCTTCATTTGAGAGGTATAGCTCAAAACATTACGGTCATTTTCAAAGTCAACAAAAGTCAACTTTTGTTTTGAAGATATTTTGAGCATGGTAACTCCAATTGAGATGAGACCAAAGACATTGGTTAGAGGGCTCTTAGAGCTTTCCAAAAGTCCAAGAACACTCAAAAATGTGGAAAATTGAGCAAGTTACACCATCTACAAGTTGGGCAATTTTGGAAGAATGCACAAAGAGATACTTCAAAAATCAAATCTTTTGCAAATGGGCCTACTTTTTCTTCATCCTAACTTGTTCCTCAAGCAATCAGGAGTGTCCAAGCCCAAAGCCACGAATTTTGATTTATTTTTCTATTTAATTTGTAATTTATTCATTTAAATGCAAATTAAATCTTAAAATAAATTATAAAATTGAAATTAATTACAAAGATTGATTTTATTCTTTCCTTAAGGTCCAATTAACTCACAAATGCCAGCAAATTCGAAATTGGAGCAAGAAAGGCAAGATTGGATTGAAATTGATCAAGCTTTGAAGATTTGATTTTCATGGAAATATCAAATTTGATTTCCATTGAATATTGATTGATTCTTTCCAAATTCAATCCCAAATCCATCCAGTATAAATACATGATGCATACCTATCAAGAAAGAACGAAAAAATTGCTCTACAAACCCTATTCCAAAGCTCAAAAAACCGTGGTGCCCAAGCAAGTACAAACCCTACTTCCAGCCGTTTTCAATCGTTTTTGAGGTGTCCAACACATTGCTTGACATCTCCTGAGTCGATCCAGACCCTCACATTGCACAAATCCATTCAGAATCGTGAAATCAGTGTTTGGTTTGTTCTTGAAAATCTCAAATTCGATTTCTCATATTCATGCATTATTAACTTGTTTTGATTGTTTGTTTGTGTTTAGAATCAAGCTTGCAAGCTTTCTGGGCAAACCAATTGGATTTTTATGACCGGAATCGTGTTTCACCATAACTAGGGTTTCTGAACACGATTTGGGGTTTCCTTTAAACGGAAAAATTGGACCATGAGACCTATACCATTGCGTTCGGAATGCTTCAAGGAATCGAACCATGGTCTTAGAACTTATTTATATTATGCGTGCTTGATTTTCAGTTTTGCCAGGAACATAGCGTCGAACCATGGCCGACGCAGACTTTTTAAAAATTCAAATTGGAGAAGACGAAGTCTGGCGCGAGTTCGTGGCAATAGGAGAACGACGCGTGCTTGTATTTCACTCGTTCCAATTTTCAAACACGGATGCACACATGGCGTAGCGGTCAGAGTGAAGGATCTCAAGGTTTGAAGGCCAGGACGCGGGTTCGAACCATGCCAAGACCAACTCTGGTTTCTTTTTTTACAAAACCCAATTATTTTCATATTTTCATTATTTTTATTTCATTACATTTTAATTATTTTCATGATTTTTATTTTGCATTAAAAATTACCAAAAACATTTTTTATTTTTGCATTATTTTCACAAAAACCTTTATTTAATTTAATAAATTAAAAAATATAATTTTTGCGTGCATATTTATTTTATTTTTATTTTTGCATTTAAATCATTATAAATTGCATTTTAATTATTAAATCTTTTCCAAAAAATCCCAAAAAATTATTTTAATATGTTTATCTTATTTCTAGCATATATTAATTTTCTCATATTAAAAATTGCATTTTTTCTAACATTTCATCTTATTTCGATTTTGTCATATTTCCCGATTTTCTTGTTCTTTCACAGGTTGCTCCGATTCGGACGTTTTCTTTTATCATTTTATTTTTTCAATAATGTAATTGTTTATGGGATGTAATAGTTAATTTAGGATTTTATTTTCCATAAGTTAAATTATGTATCGCCCCAAAGCCATGTAATAGCGTAGGTTTATCTTTCCGCATCTTTACATTCGCATTTTATTTCCGCACCCTATAAATGTTAGTAACTAGGCGTGTATGGCAAGATAATAATTGGACATAGCTCACACTAATTTCAAGATAATATATTCGAATTCAACACACTTTTCACACACGCACCTTAGGGTAATTCTCTCGATGCCTTCGATTCAAAATGGTCATGTCCCTCGAGCGTAGAGGTATTCTAGCACCGTTGCCTTCCAAACAAATCGTCATAGTCCCTTCGATACAAAGATCATAAGACCCACGATGTCGCCTCCGAATACATGATCTTGACCCTCGATTGTCGCCTCGAAAATGATGATAGTCCTTCGAATGTGCTAGGATACTTCCTACAAGTTGCCTTCTATGACCATCCGATGTCCTTGAATGTCCCGCTTACATCCAACAAATGGAGCTACCTACTAACTAATGGTATGGCTGGCGCTATTCTAAAAGGAACGTAAAAGTATGAAAACGACCAATTCTGAGTGGGTAAATAAGTCTTTTAGTTGCTTGCTCTAAACAAATGCTTTTCACACCACACACTCTTTTTCAAAATTCAAATTCTTTTTTCAAAACAAACACATTTCTGAACACTTTGTATACACTCCCACATGAGTCATTACAAAGTCAAAGCGAAATGCCTTTTTCAAAATATTTTTGTCAAACACACAGAAAGCAATTTTTAAAAAAGTGATCTAAGAGCAACTAAGAGCCCGTAGATAACTACGGATGGAAAGGGGTGCTAATACCTTCCCTTTTCATAACCATTCTCCCGAACTCAGAATCTAACGAAGGTCTTTTTCTGTTACTTTTACCTTCCCTTAATTGGATAAAAATAAAAGTCGGTGGCGACTCTTGCTATCCGCACATTTGGATACAAAAAATCCTAAAAGTCAGTTCACCGTATCACACTTGCTACATTTCTTCTTTGATTTTGTGCTTCTGCAAGAAAGAATAACAACAATGAGATGCAGGATTAGCTTGATCCATATTATGTTCATCCATTTGAAAACTCTTCAACAGTTTGCGTTACACCAACGCTATCTGGAGAAAACTATCATGCTTGGTCTATGAAGATGAGAAGAGCGTTGGCAATGAAGAACAAATTTCAGTTTGTTGATGGAATGATTGAAGTGCCTGATAGTGATGATCTCAACTATGTTGCATGGAAAGATGCAACAATCTTGTTCATACGTGGATTATCAATTCAATAACACCTTCCCTAGCATAGAGTGTGGTGTTCTTGATTGGCTTGAATGAAGAATTCCATGAAGTTGTTTCTCAAGTGCTTCTTATGGATCCATTGCCTCAAATTAACAAAGTATTTCCTATGATGCTGCAGCAAGAGAGAAAGATATGTGGGACTGGAAATGTTCTGTCTGGAAATAGTAGTGCTGAGGATGGAGTTGGTATGGTGAATGATGTTGATAGCACAAAGCAATTTGGAAGAGGCAAAGGAAATATCAACATTGGGAGAGGAAATGGTAGTGCTGGCAGAGGCAGAGGCAATTTCAAAGTCTGCACGCACTGTGGCAAGAATGGGCATGTTTTTGACAATTGTTATAAGAAGCATGGATAGCCTCCTAATCTTGCTCGAGGAGGATCAACATCAGCATACATCAATCAAGTTGAAGCAAATGGTGAAGTTACAGTTGAACCTTCCAATGACAATGGAAGTATGACTCTGACTAAGGAGCAATACAACAACTTGATGATGCTTCTTGAGAAGAACACAACTTCAGTAAATATGGAAAAAGGAGGTAAATCTTATATTGCAAGTTTCAGTATTAGTGGTGGTGTTAGCTGGATCTTAGACACAAGTGCAACCCATCACATATTCAATAACCTTGATTGGTTCTTGAAACATGATAAAATTAATCCTATTATGGTAAATCTTCCAAATGGAAATTCTATATCTACTTTTGTATGTGGAGATGTGAAAATATCCAAAGATTTTGTCATTCAAGGGGTTCTATATTTGCTACAATTTGAAGTTAACCTAGTTTCTATTTCAAAACTATGTAGAGAACAAAATTGTAGCCTAGTTTTTGAAACTGACAGATGTATTATACATGCAAGGATGGATTTGAAGAAGATTGGTTCAGCTAGTGTGCTGGATGGGTTGTACTACTTGGAGCTGCAGAAGGATAGTTCTCATAGAACTAGCAGTGCAGGATTTGTGTCAAGTATATTCATAAATAAGAGAAGTGAAGAAACAACACCTACTATTATATGAAATTTAAGATTAGGGCATCTATCACATGACAGAATGCAATGTATGAGCACCATGTATAGTTACATACCTAATAGTTTTCATAAAGCTTCTGATATGTGTCAACAAGCTAGACAAAAACGTTTGCCTTTTCCTGTCAGCAATAATAATGCTTGTAATCCTTTTGATATGATTCATATTGACATATGGGGTCCTTTTAATACAGTTTTTGTACATGGATTCAGATATTTTGTCACCATCTTAGATGATCATAGTAGGCATGTTTGGGTTGTGATTATGAGATCTAAGGCTGAAGCTAGTGAAAAGATAACAAAGTTTGTCAATATGGTAGAAACTCAATTCAATAAAAAGGTCAAGGTTATTAGAAGTGACAATGGAACAGAACTTATGATGCCAAAAGTCTATGCTTTGAAAGGCACCATACATCAAAGAAGTTGTGTGTACACGCCTCAACAAAATGGGAGAGTTGAGAGGCGACATCAACACATACTCAATATCAGTTGTGCCCTTATGTTCCAGTCACAGTTGCAACAAAAGTTCTGGTCTTATGCTGTAAATCATGCAATATATCTCATAAATATGATTCCTACAAAAATACTAAATAACAAATCCTCCTTTGAAGCGACGTATGGAATAATTCCTGATTTAAGTTCATTGAGAGTATTTGGGTGTTTGAGCTATGCTTCCATATTACCAACAAATAGGCACAAATTTGACTCAAGAGAAAGAAAGTGTTCTTTCTTGGGGTACAAGGCAGGTATGAAAGGCTTCATACTCTTAGATGTTAATACTCATGACATATTTGTGGCTAGAAAGGTCAAATTATTTGATATGGCTTTTCCTTTCCTTGATTTGTCTAACCCACAAATACACACAAAAATATACATAGACCAATCCAAAGTTGATAATGCTGCAAAAGAGTCAGCTCATATACCTGTACCTAATTCTGATCCAGAACTTCTGCATGGCTCAGAAGTTCTGCATGATCCAGAAGTTCTGCATGACTCAGAAGATGAATCTGTAGTTGATCATGTATCTTTAGATGATGAATCCATGTCAAATTTTGTGTCCACACCCATGCAATACCTAATGTCCCTTCTTCATCCATAAATGAAATTATTGACATACCTCATTCATCTCTTGAGTCCACTAGAAAATCTAGTAGAATGACACAACCACCTGTTCATCTAAAAGATTATGTTTGTGACTCTAACATTATATCTTGCCATTACCCCATTGAGAAGTATATGTCTCTTTCCAACCTTCACTGAGTCATCAGGCATATATTATGTCTCTTTCATCTGAAACTGAGCCAAGTAACTATGTGGCTGCTTCTAAAGACCCCAGGTGGGTTCGTGCAATGTAGGCAGAAATAGAGGCTTTGAACGAAAATCATACTTGGGAATTCGTTGATCTTCCTCATGATGCTTCAATAATAGGAAGTAAATGGGTTTACAAGATTAAGAGACATTCTGATGGAACAATAGAAAGATTCAAGGCACGGTTAATGGCTCAAGGTTTCAACCAAACATAAGGTTTGGATTACCTTTAAACTTTCTCTCTAGTTGCCAAGTTATCTATAATTTGTGTGTTACTTGCCTTAGTTTCCATTCATGGTTGGCATTTACACCAATTGGATGTCAATAATGCATTTCTTCATGGTGATTTAAATGAAGTTGTTTACATGAGGATTCCTTAAGGTGTTACTGCTCCCAATTCTGGCCAAGTATGCAAGCTTACCAAGTCTTTATATGGCTTAAAGCAGGCCAGCAGACAGTGGTTTGAAAAGCTCACTACATTTCTTAAGGCACAAGGATTTAAACATGCTACTACTGACCATACACTCTTTATAAAATCAAGTCCTACATCTTTTACTGCTCTACTGGTGTATATTGATGATATCATCCTTGCCGGGACTTCCATAGGTGTGTTTGCAGATTTGAAACAAGCCCTGCATCACACATTTCACATCAAAGATTTGGGGAATTTAAAAATTTCCTTAGGGCTTGAAGTTGCTTGACCTTCAAAAGGTATTACACTTTGCCAAAGGAAGTATTGCCTAGATCTACTTGGGATTTGGCGTGGCGGTTGTAAGCCGCCACTCCCTGGATGCCTCTATTCGCCTTCACCAAGACACCGGTGCTTTACTTTCTGATGTTACAGCATTTTGGAGACTTGTTAGGAGATTGACTTACCTTACTAAAACGCGTCCTAACATTGCTTTTGCTACACAGCAGTTGAGCCAGTTTATGAGTGCTCCCACTAAAGCTCACTATCGTGCTGCTATACGTGTCCTACAATACCTAAAACGCTCACCTGCGCGAGGTATTCTTTTATCATTTTCTTTTGACTTACAAATTCTGGGGTTTAGTGATGTTGACTAGGGTGGATGCATCAAAACCAGACGTTCCATCTCAAGATATTGTTTCTTTATTGGTGCATCATTGGTGTCTTGGAAATCTAAGAAACAACCAACAGTTAGTTGCTCATCCATAGAAGCTGAATATCGAGCCTTGGCGTCTGCTACTCGTGAACTTCAATGGATGTGTTTCCTGCTACACGATCTCCAACAACATCCATCTCGTCTTTCCGTTTTGTATTGTGATAATCAAAGTGCTATTCAGATTTCTTCAAATCCGGTGTTTCATGAGAGAACGAAACATCTTGACATTGATTATCATTTGGTTCTTGAGAAAATTCAAGCTGGTGTCATGCGTTTGCTTCCCGTTCTTTCTCATGATCAAGTTGCTGATGTGTTCACAAAAGCGCTTAGTCCTCGTCCTTTCACCGATTGTTTGGTCAAGCTTGGCTTGGTGGATATTTACCCACCTCAAGCTTGTGAGGGGGTATTAACAGATGAAAGAAAATAAGCTGTGTCAGAACTTCTGGTGATGAACCAGAAACAGAACTTCTGGAGATAAACTTCTGAGGATGAACCAGAAACAGAACTTCTGAAGATGAACTTCTGGTGATGAACCAGAAATAGAACTTCTGGAGATGAACTTCTGGAGAGTGAACTTCTGGAGATGAACTTTTGGAGAGTGAACTTCTGGAGATGAACTTCTAGAGATGAACTTCTGGAGATGAACTTCTGAAGATGAACTTCTGGAGAGTGACACTTCTAATATGTAGTTTCTCTTTTTCTGTTTTGGCAGTTAGAGTTAGTTACGATTTGTAACTATATATAGGACACCTGTAAAAAACTTTACCAATTGAATGAATAACAATTTTTTTACTCTCTTCTTCTTTCATACATGTTATTTACTCTCTCTTTCTCCTCTAATTGAGTCATTCAATTGCTTAGAGCATCCACTATAATTCTAGTTTAGTCTCGTGTCTTGCACATTAAAAAATTATAATAGAATTTAGAATGAAGAAATAGTGTCAATCTAAGACAAAAATATATTTTAAAATTGGAAAATATTTGAAAAATAAATATTTATTTTTTATCTTTAAAAATTTATCAAGGGTTGAAATTCAAATTTTTTTAAATTTAAAATATGTTCTTTGTAGTTATGTCAAAATTTATAGACATTTGATGTAGATACCCTTCCTTTTAGGTATCTCGATATCTCCATGTCGAGATAGAAGATAACAATTCATGACTATATGGTTTTTGTAGACAAAATCATCGGGAGAATTAGGCACTGGAGCTCGAAACTCCTTAGTTTTATGGGTAGGGTCCAACAGATAAGAAGTGTTTTATTCTTCACTGCTAATTATTGGATGTAGTGTATTTCGTTGTCGAAAAAAATTATCAAAGAGGTGGAAGTTAGATGCAGATCCTTTTTATGGCCTAAGATAGATAAAATGACAATAAAGGTCCATATCTCTTGGAAGAAGGTGTGTAATCTGATACAATCTGGTGGTATGTACCTCATCTCGCTTATGGAATGGAACAATGTAACCATTCTGAAAAATCTATCGATTCTTACTAAGAAAGTTAATAACTTATAGATTAAATGGGCCCATATCTACTATACGAAAGGAACAAACATAATAAACTCCCCTGTCAAGACCAATTGCTCATGGGTTCTTAGAGCTATTCTCAAACACAGAGATAAGAGCCAAGTGATTTTCAAAACTAGAGCCCCTGTCAAGATCACTTATAGCAACTCAGTGTGGGACATTATGAAGAGCTAAACGATTTTCAAAACTAGAAGCATGTATCTGAAGCTGAAAGTGCATCAACCAAATATTTGTTAGAGAATGAGAGCAAATTTGGTTTTATTGCTAATTTTGAGTGTATTTTCTGCAAGGACACTAAAACAATTGACCATATGTTTTTCAGTACCACTAAGGCTATTTGGTTGAAGGTGCTTAAGTGGTTGAAGGAATACCATGATCTGAAGTACTAGGAAGAAGAGCTAATTTGGGCTATTCATTCTTGTAAAGGGAGGTGTAAAAATATCCATTCTGAAGTGTGCGCTAGCTAAGGCTATTTACGATATCTGGCGTCACTGTAATAATGTTTTCTTTGGTAATAATGTTAGTAATAAGAATGTAGGGGAAAATTATAGAGAACATAATTAGTAGATGTTGGATGAGACCTAACTGTAGGAAATGTCTTAGTCGACGAATGATGCCTTAGTTGTGTTTTAAGGTTGTTTGTAGGGTAGCTGTGGATCGTCTTGCGTTGTATATGTTTTTTAAATTAATAAATAAGTTATTTCTTTAAAAAATAATAATTTATAAACACTATATATATATATATATATATATATATATATATATATATGTGTGTGTGTGTGTGTGTGTGTGTGTGTGTGTGTGTGTGTGTGTGTGTGTGTGTGTGTAGTGTATTACTGAAGATAGAATAAATGTCTTATTGGAGCCGTGGAGTGAGGAAGATATGGAAATTTGACTATATCTCGGGGATCAAGGGACTTGTTCTTCTACATGTATATGTGTGTTATTAATTATATAGGAGCAATGATTTCATTTAATGTGTTTGAGTCATAAGTCTTACAAATTGTTATTTTTGGGAACTAGAAATGGAAGATCTAGCTCTTTGAAGGAACCTGAAATAAAGAGAGTTGGATAGCTGCTGATCTAGAAAGGTGGCTCTGATCTTTGTTATAGCGGTGCAGGGTGGACCTGCATGGTTATCACTCTAACATCCAAGCCAATTCGAGATTCAAGATGGGTATATTGAAATTGGAGATCAGGGGTTGTCTACATGAAATCCTCTTATAAATGTATTTATACCTTAGGCTCAATGAGCGGGCGAGATGAATGAGTCTTATCTTATTGGGCCTTTAACCGTCCCAAAACAATTTCATCTAAGACTCTTCGGGTACTCTAGATGTCGGGGGAGTCCTTTAACAGTTGTGGCCAGCCTTCATGAATGGTTGTTCATGTGTCAGCGTACAGGCATTACTTTGATTTTGGCTAGGAGTGATGTGAAACATAAGTATTAAATGTAGTCCCATCATTTAAACATTTTTCTATTTTTCTCTTGACATGTGACCTGAAAAGTTAGAGGGTGACATGGTGCTTATTATTGTGCACTTGAGTATGCTTGAGTTCGATTGTGTTTCCAAGATGAAATTTGGCCATTGGTTTGAACTTGCTTATTATATCAAGATCAAAAGACTAAGAGACACTTTAAAGCACAAGGAGTAAGCATCAATAACCTAGAGAGTCAAGTGGAGAAAATTGCACAACACTTAGTTCAAGAAATATGGGTGATCTCCTAAGCTATACTAAAGCTCCAACCTTTACATCTGGAGTTAAGAATGTTGAAACCTATCAGGCTATTAAGCTTAATAAGTGGGAAGGAATATGAAGGGTCCACACCAAGAAATAAAGAATCAAGTGAAGAACTTCTAGCTCCACACAGTTTAGAAGAAAAAGAAGATTCCACTAAGGAGCCTTCCTCAAAAGGACACAATTTAAAAAATGACTACTGACATGACTTCTAATTCAGATAAATAGCTAAACGTCGTGCAAAAAATTGATAGAGTCCAAAATTTTGTTCAAGAAAGACCACCACCTCCTTTTCCCCAAAGGATTATGAATGCCAAAGAAGAGTAATAAGTTCATGAATATTTTAAAACAGATTCATATCAACATACCATTTATAGAAGTTATCCAACAAATTCCAAAATACTAAAAGTTCATGAAGTGTGTGCTTAGGAAGAAGAAAAGAGTATGTGAGTTTGCAACTATTGCACTAACTCAATAGTGCAGCCAGTTAGTTCAAGGTAAGCTTCCTTGAAAATTGAAAGATCCTAGAAGTTTTACCTTCCCTTGCACAATCGAAGATAATTTATGCGAAAGAGCACTATGTGATCTTGGGGCAAGTGTCAATCTCATGCCTTTGTCTATATTCAAGAAACTAGGGATTGGAGTTTCCAGGTCAATAACTGTCACTTTTCATCTAGGTGACAAAATTATTTGTTATCCTCAAGTGAAAATAGAATATGTGATAGCGAGAGTTGACAAGTTTGTGTTCCCTACTGATTTCATTATCATGGATTATAATGCTAATGAAGAGACTCACATTCTTTTGGGAAGACATTTCCTTACTACATGAAGAACTTTCATTGATGTGAAAAGAGGAGAACTCACAATGATAGTTAATGGGCAGCAATTTGTTTTCAATCTACTCAATTCTTTGGAATATATGGAAGAATGTTGACGACTATTCAATGATCTCAAGTTGGGATGGAAAAATTCATAAGAATCTCCTCAAAAAAATATGTTTTTGTAGCAAGAGTTAAGAAATTTGGAAAAATACGATGTTCAACATGATGGAATCATAAGTGGACCCTTGTGAAAACTCAATATTTAAGAAGAACTTGTAGAAGTGTTGGAGTTATCTTCTGAATTGAAAAAGAGAAACTCACTTTCAGTTGAAGTTCCCCATGAGCTAGAACTTAAGCAAATACATCCTCATTTGCATTATGCTTATATGAAGGGAGGAAAGAAGTTTCTAGTTATTCTTGTCACAAATTTATGTGATGATCAGAAGGGTCAACTGTTGACACTTCTGAAGAAACATAAGAAGGAAATTTCTTGGCAAACATATGATTTTAAGGGATCATTCCCACAATTTTCATGCATAGAATATTGTTGGAAGAAAATTCCAAGAACATCATTGAAAGTCAAAGAAGGTTGAATCCAATAATCAAGGAAGTGTTCAAAAAGGATATCATCAAATGGTATCAACTTATTCCTTCATTTGTTTACCTATGTTAAACTATCAGATTTTTTATAGATGGTATTCATTCCACCTTTTTGTGTTTACCTATCTTAAAATATCATATATTTGATAGACGGTATTCAGTTCCTTTGGTATTCACAACCCATGCAGGGCTTCTATCCTCAATTAGGTTTTTTTAATCTCAATTTCCTCCTCTTTGGCATGGTCTCAAATAGAGTTGAGCCTTTCCCCGGTGAAATAATGTACGGATTGTTGTTTTTATTGTGATTTTGGTTTTCCCCATTACGTAGTTATCCCCTAAGTTGTGTCATTCTCCCAATGAATTATTCTCTCGGTTGAACCCCTTATCCTCTTTTACTTTTCTTGATAGTTTTTTACATTATCTGTTTCCCCAGTGGTGTCTTATGTTCCCCCACGAGTTTTTTATTTTAACACCTATGATCATAAGCATTTCATGGTATCTTAGGGCCAAAAATCAGTTTTGTTTTTGTATTTAAGTATCTTCAATCACGTCGAGACAAAGATTGTAACCTTCATATCTCCCTATAGAAGACACTTAAATAAAGACAGTTGTTATACCCTAATTTTTACCCCTAAGACCCCTCATCATCTTTACATCTTTTCAACATATCAACATCTCAACCTTGAGTATGCTTGAATAAGATAACAAAGACAGTTCATATTTAAGACTATTATTTAGCAAATAAATGTAATGTAATGCATCAAGGTAAAAACTTGAAGTCATCTTCAAAACTATAATCCCGAATAAACCATGAAGTAATACACCAAAAATATCTTTACTTTTTCTCATTAATCTCAACAATTCTAACATCATTTGTAGTTAACTTAAGGTCGTTAAAAACTTCAGATACATTCAACGTAATAGATCCTACAATAGTAGAATAAAAATTAATATATCGTAGTTAATAATTGATGGTAATTACATAAATCATAAAACTATGAAATCACTTAATAATAAAAAGTATATAAAGATAAAACCTTGAGCCTCATTTATCCTTGCGTTAATCACTAGAACAATTACATTACCATCTTCTTTGTGACTCTTAAAATAATGATAAAACTGCAAAGCAAGTTGACCCCATAAATAACCATATATCAACAAGGATAAAAAAATAGCATGGGTAACTACTCCAACATTATCGAACCAAGCATCATATTTGAAATGTTGAAAAGAATGTTAACACAGACAAAATATACATGTAAGTTCCGGAATTATATGGATTGACTTAATTTTAATAAAGCCAATAAATAGCAACAAAAACATTTTATACAGTAGGATTCTCAACTTATAATCCTATCTAGAATTCCTTAACATGCTGTGTTGAAGAGTTTCAACATCTGGAACAACATGTCATATGAGATGTCGAGACATCAGACATCAGGACATCACACTACAGAAACTGTTAAGTTGTTACAGTTCTGTTTTAATTAGTGCAGAATATTCTGGGAATATTATACATCTTATGTAGCGTGACTTTGAAGGCATATGTGGAGGTCCAAGAGCTAAGGAGAAAGATCATCAAGGACCTTGATTATAGCAGAAGTTATTTGCGTTTTTGTTTATACAAAAGTTTGTTTATGCAGAAGTTTGTTACAACTTATGTTGTTATTTTGAAGGCCCAAATCCAGTTGGGTAATAGGTTATAAATAAGCAGTTGTAACCTAGTTTTAGAAAGCTATCCGGTTTTAGAAAGATGTAATCTTTAGGCTTAGACATTTAAGTGAACCACCCAGATTGTGGGATGGTCACTGATTTGTACCTCGAAGCCTGTAGGTAAGAGGGTTGTTTTACTCACTCAGAAGTTGTGAAGCAGTGAGTGTGGTTGTGTCCTTGGAAGAAGTTGTGAAGCAATTCTAAGTTTCGTTTGTGTCACTTGAATGACTAGTTTAGATTGTGTTTGAAGTGTGGTATCTTCAAACTGTTTTAGTTGTGTTTAGAGTGAGGTATCTCCCAGCTGACTATGTTAGGAGCCAAGCAGTTGATGCAATTGCTGGTGTGATAGTAGCTGATAGACATCACTGAGGTGATTGGAAGTGAGCGGAGGTTCTCATATCTAAGTGTGGTATCTCAGGTAGAAGGGTCATTGGGTAGTTTGATTAAGTGAGGAGTGTAAATATGGTGGTTTCCCTCCGAATTAGTATTGCTGATAGTGAACTTCATTCATGGCTTGGTATGCCCCTAGATGTAGGTTGGTTAGAACTGAACTGGGTTAACAATTCTTTGTGTTCTTTTGTTTCATGCTTTTAATTGTATGTTCTACCTTGTCTGTTTTGTAATGTCGGATCAGATGTCACGACATCCTGAGTCTGGCTAACCAGAATTTCAATTGGTATCAGAGCAGGAATCCTGTCTGTTTCTGGATGAGATCCATGAAGGATACTTTCTTGTTGTGCACAAGGTAGAATATTGTTTGAACAATGAGTGTTCATATTGTATGGTCCATTGAAGTGGAGGATGGACCTATTTGTAGATTCTTTGAACAAGAAGTGTTCATATTGTATGGTCCTTAGAAGTGGAGGATGAACCTATCTATGGAGGACTAGACCAACCTGGCCAGAACTTGTACCTTCTTGAAGAAAGAAGCTAAATATGCTGGAACAAGAAAGTTAAATTCAAAGACTTCATGTGGGAGTGAGGATTTTGGATTGTATTGTTCATCCTATAATCATCACATAAAGTTTTTCAACACCTTCATGCGGGAGTGACGCTTTTGATAAGGTATCTTTTGTGCTTATGTGTTTCCATCCTTACGTGTTATGCTTACAAGTGAATTATGGAGTGAAAGAATGATCCTAGGGTTATTTTTTAACAGAATATTTTAGCAGAATATTACAACTATATTAAAAGTGTCAAAGATATGCATCTGGAAGTTGATCAATGAAGGATCCTAGAGTTTCCATTGATCAATGATTCTCATATGAATCTGGTAGTTGTTTGAAGATCTTGAAGACTATCAAGGATGATGTGTTCGAAGGAGAAGGAATAGATGTTCTATAGGATGTTAGTACATTATTACTGGTATGCAGCTACCAGTTGAAGAACAAATTTTCTGGGTGCTAAACAAATATAGTGTGAGTACATATGTTAGGAACCTGATTCTGATTTGGAAGAGGAGACATATGCTTATTAGTTGACCATGACACAATCAACAAGCTCTTATACTCCAGTGTCAATCTATTTCTGACCTAAGCTTATGGGAGTATAGAAGTCAAGCTCAGTGCAAGTAAAAGACTCATAAAGGTATACCCCTCAATCCCTTTATGTGATTTCAAGATGAGCTTATATTTGGTACATCCTTCTGATCAAAGGAACTAGATATGTGGAGATTTATTCATGACCATAGAACAAATTGTGGAGCTGAATAATGTGTCTAAACCACAGTGAAGTATGATCACGAATGTTAGCTTCCCTAAATATTATCCTGGAAGGGTATTGTCAATAAGAATCAAGGAATTCAGATTGTAGTGAAGAATCTGAATATTTCTGTGTCATGCCATAATCAAGTCTGTTCCAAAAACCTAGTTGAGGGAATCTCCTCTATAGGTACAGACTATGGCATCCATCATCTCTAAATCAGAAGTGAAAGTCTGAAGAAAAGCTTATTGAGATATGGGTCATATTACTCCTTGATGTGTAAATTATTTGGATCTAAAGTTGACAGTTGCAGTGCTTCCTATGTTCCCCCCAAATGTTATGGACAAGATATTATAGATGTTAACCCCAAGAACCATAATGGATGATTTCATATCAGATGTTCGAACATCATTTAAATGTCTTCATTTTTTGGATATATATGTTATTTCCTGAAAGTAGAAGTGTGTGTGTGTGTGTGTGTGTGAAGATGTAATCAGTCAGAATAATCTAGTATGATTAGTTAATTCTAACTGACTAACTAGTAGGTACTTTGACGGGAGACTAAGTACTTATTAGTTGTGCAGCCCGAAGTCAAAATTCATATACTCTGTCGGGAGCTGAGTGTGTGTATGATAGATTCATGGCATAGTGTGAACTGATTATCAATATCAAAGTTCACTGTTATCTTCACAAGTCTTGAATGTGAGGAAATGTTATCTAGTGATTATTTGAAGAGCTGATTCAACTAAGGAAATACACACAGATGTTGTCATATATCTTGATGGGAGCTGGATATTTATGATAACTGTGTGGTAATCTGAATCAAGAAAGAAGAAGTATGGGGTGTCTAAAAGAGAATGTTCTACATGAAGATGTAACATCCCAACTATTGAAGACACCAGAGATTGAAGAAGGAGGTAAGGTTCAAAATTTTCTCTTGAAGACACATAATTAGTTATAGATGATTAACTATAAAGTTACTTCTATTACAAGTTATAGAGTGTGGCAATCTAAAACGTGTACATCAAGCAAACTAAGGATCCCTCATTTGGAAACTGTGGCAACTCCAAATGAAGAATGCTTCAAGAATTATAAGACCAACTTCAAAGATGTCCTTATTTCGTATAACTCAGGGGGAGTAATAGTAAAAACATCATAATTAGCTTTATCCTAGAAGCTAAAAAGGATAAGTCTAACATTCAGGAGGAGAAAATATCCACAAGGGAAGCAACGACCTATTCTAAGATGAAACTATCCTAATGACGAGGAACTGGAAAAATGAAGAGCAATTGTCTATTGTTAATTGTCAATTGTGAAAGCTGCATTGTCTGGTGCTATTGTATAAAGGTGCAATTGTTATATATGTTAATGACCTGCTAATTTCAAGGGGGGGATTATTCACTAGCTGATGAAAAGAGAAGGTTATACTGTTATGTGTTTAAAATCTTGAACAAGCAGTAATATTATAATCTCAGAGCCAAGGCAGATGGACTCTGTGTGAATGTGGCATAAAATGTTGAAACATCAATGTCATTGAGAATCTAAAGTAATTTTAAAGATTGTTGATGAAATCAGATTCTTTTTCATAGCCACCCAGAAAGAAGTTATGGCACTATATGGTCAAAAGTGAAGAGTGCCCCATAGTAGAGAATTCATTATTCTGAAAAAGTGAAGTAAGTGGACAATGTCTGACTGAATGTCAGGACATTATTCAGAACATATTTTTGTATGTACAAAGTAAATGATGTGAATTATGCATGCATTGGGACTGCGTTTATCCCAATAGAAACAATCAAGGGCTATTAAAGGCATTCAACGATAGCCTAGACGGTGGTCAGCTAGTCATGTAACAGTTTTTAGGCCTAAATAAACGCACCATTGACTGGAATTTAACTTGCCGTTAATTCCTAAGGAAATACTGGCCTATTTAAAGGATTTCCCATCCATCCTCAAACAACAAGCGAGCTCCCATTTCATATTAACCATGCAATTTATCAAAGCTTGGGAAAACTGTGCCTGGATCTAGTTTAATGAGAGGTCAAATTGTCAAATTTTATCTAAAAAGGGGGAGAGAAATCATATCTCACAGAAAGAGCAACATAAGAATTCGATAGAGCAAACCAATCAATGTCTGAGTCACAAGCTAGGTCACACAACAATGAACAACAAATTAGTTATGACTTGTGATATGAGTTTTGAACACAATTGTGACTAGTATTCTAAGTTACCTGGGAAAATAATAAGATACCACTCAAGATATAATTTATTTCTCATGGTCCTCTTTTTCCACCTTTTGTTACAAGATCTGTCACTTGCCCTAAGAAGGAATGAGAGTTATATTCTTCCTCGTGTACAAACTGGACCTTCCTTCCACTTAACTTGTTGGCTATATGGAGAAGATCAAAAACACAAGAAGATGTCGAACTGGATGTTGAGATATTGTCTCCAACTGACAGACCAACAATGTTTTCTCCCCTGCTTCCAAGACATGAAGACAACTGAAGACTGCTGAAGAATATTTTAATTGTTAATTTTCAATTGTAAATTGTTGTTTTGCTACTTTAAACTGCTTGGGATTGTATTTATTTGTTTTAGCTAAAATTTTCCAAAGGGGGGGATTGTAAGTTCCTGAATTATATGAGTTGGCTTAATTTTAATAAAACAAATAAATAGCAGCAACAATATTTTGTACAATAATATTCTCAACTTATAATCCTATCTAGAATGCCTTAACATGTTGTGTTGAAGAGTTTCAACATTTGGAACAACATGTCATATGAGATGTCGAGACATCAGACATCAAGACATCACGCTACAGAAACTGTTAAGTTGTTACAGTTCTGTTTTAATTATTGCAGAATATTCTGGGAATATTATGCATCTTATGTAGCGTGACTTTGAATGTATATGTGGAGGTCCAAGAGCTAAGGAGAAAGATCATCAAGGACCTTGATTATAGCATAAGTTATCTGTGTTTTTGTTTCTGCAAAAGTTTGTTTATGCGGAAGCTTGTTACAACTTATGCTATTATTTTGAAGGCCCAAATCCAGTTGGGTAATAGGTTATAAATAAGCAGTTGTAACCTAGTTTTAGCAAGCTAGACGATTTTAGAAAGATGAAATATTTAGGGTTAGCCATTTAAGTGAACCACCGGATTATGGGATGGTCACTGATTTGTACCTCGAAGCCTGTAGGCAAGAGGGTTGTTTTACTCACTCAGAAGCCGTGAAGCAATGAGTATGGTTGTGTCCTTGGAAGAAGCTGTGAAGTAATTCCAAGTTTGGTTTGTGTCACTTGAGTGACTAGTTTAGATTTTGTTTGAAGTGTGGTATCTTCAAACTGTTTTAGTTGTGTTTAGAGTGAGGTATCTCCAAGATGATTGTGTTTGGAGCCAAGCATTCGATGCAGTTGCTGGTGTGATAGTAGATGATAGACATCAATGAGTTGATTGGAAGTGAGCGGAGGTTTTCATATCTAAGTGTGGTATCTTAGGTAGACGGGTCATTGGGTAGTCTGATTAAGTGAGGAGTGTAAACATGGTGGTTTCCCTCCGAATTAATACTGCTGATAATGAACTTCATTCCTGGCTTGGTATGCCCCTAGATGTAGGTTGGTTAGAACCGAACTTGGTTAACAATTCCTTGTGTTCTTTTGTTTCCTGCTTTTAATTGTATGTTCTACCTTGTCTGTTTTGTAATATCGGATCAGATGTCACGACATCCTGAGTCTGGCTAACAAGAATTTAAATATAAAAACCTTAACATCAACTATATAACTAACTTGCCAACTAACATATTAGATTGAAACCTTCCACAAAATATATGTTATAAACCAATTATGTTGACATAATTTAAAGGAGTGTCTGGAATTTCTGCTTTTTTAACATAAGTTGAACCACAAATAACCATTTTCTAAATCTGAGTAGTGGATTTAAAAGAGAAATGATTATTGGAAGATTTTTTAATAGATGTTGAGCCACCAAACAACTATCTTCCATAAATTGTTTGAGTCATTGATATCCTCGACGACTTCAACAGAGCGAGACATTTGGTGTTATCAAACTTGAAAATCCTCACAAAAATGACGTTGGATATAAATTCTTTGATTGCAAACAAAAGCTCCATCATGTAGCCAAAGCCAGTAAAGTATATAAAAAATTGCATTCGATAAAGATTTAGGGCGTTTCACATATTAGAAACACACGAGAAAGAGATGAAGAATGATTGCGGAAAGAGTAAGGATGAAGATGGATATTAGGGAGAGCGAGAGAAAAGGAAAGATTTAAATGGGCCTCAAGTACAAGAATACCCAACTTAGTAACAATCAAACGTGTCCCGTTACATAAGCCTTAAGACTGGTCGATGTTACGCATCAACATAATCGGTTCCCCAATCTTTAGTTTGATGTGATGGTTAGGTAAGCTAGAAGTGTTCAAAGAACTGAGAAATTCTGGACCAAGTAACTCAAGCATGTCCTGGTCATGTATTTCGAAACGGTCAACTATATTGTTGTTGTAGTAATCTCGGGCGTCACCTACATCGGTCATAAGATTACAACAATAATGTTAAGAGCACACGAAAAATTATATTAGCTGATGGGGTATTAGCGTAGTTACCTGGAATCATCGCCAAGACATGATCATTAATCTTGTAAACCATTTCAAACGTTGATTCTAATATGACCCTATTCTGGAGGTATGTGTAGTCACAAAAATTTACGAGAAAATCAGGATATGTACTTGCCACTATTACAACGATTGGATCCTCATAGTGTGTAATAAGCATTTCTGGTGGGAATTCGATGTCAGCTGCGAAATAGTTTGGTTCAGATATTTTGCCCTCGCCAATTTTCAATAGCCAATTAGAGAACTCAGCAAGCTCGGCCCGTTCCTGTACAGTTGGTCCACCTGTCAGTCGCATAATATGTGTTAGGGTTAACACCTCGACCGAGTGCCAGTAAGCTAAGATCTAAACATGATATATGTCTTACTGTTAAGATGATTCTGCAGTAGACAGACAGTTTGACTGCCCCTGGGTATAACAGGAAGAATCTGTCCGAAGTCTCCCCCAAACACAACAATCTTTCCATAAAAAACCTCATCTGAATTGCCATGCGCACTCATGACATCTCTCAATGTCCTGTCAAGTGCCTCAAAACAGAATCTGTTAGCCATAGGTGCCTCGTCCCAAATAATCAATTTCCCCTACTGTAGTAGTTTCGTATTGTTATCATCGTAATTAATCTTACAAGTTGAGTTATCGAGCGTATGGACCAGTAGTTTGAACCTCGAGTGTGTTGTTCTCCCCCTGGTAACAACAGAGATGCAATTCCACTCGTTGCAACAGTCAGACATATGTCATGTATAGATCTTAGCTTACTGGCAAGAGTCCTCCACATGTATGTTTTTCCGGTTACCCCGTAACCATGGAGGAAGACAATCCCGTCAGACTGCCTGTCTACTGCAGCAATTATCTTTTCGTAGATCCCACATTGTTTAGCTAAGAAACATTAAAAACGCATCACATAAACTCATCTATAAAACACGTACGTAATATTTTCAAAAAATTAGTGATAGAAAAACCTATTAGTTTACGGTGGAGTTTTATGAACTCATCCGTCATGGCCTCGACATCGTAACGACATTCTTCGTATATGATCTGATTCCCCAGTTATTGCAACACATATTCGTTCGGGTATGGAATAGGCTCGAAGTCTCTTAGAGTTCAACGATTTTCTTGTAGGAGTGTTTCAATCTCATGTAATGTCAGATTCCTCAGTTGTGAACCAGTCAGTGTAAGATCTGTGACACAGGAGGTACTTGTTAGTGCGGCTCATTTTGCATTAAACATTACACGTTTCATGGTTAAAATTGAACATCATAAACATGGAAATTAATTCCAAACATGAAAATCAAACGTTTACACGTAGACACCGCAAACAAAATCATGTTCCTGGTTATGTACCTTTGTCATGTGTCAGGGTTCTTTGACGGTGCAACATACCATCGGCCAACAAAACCCACAACTCAATCCACACATGCACAGGCTTGTTGACGTTGCCATGAAAGAACATAATGACAAATATCTTCCAAAGAAAGTGACCCGAACCCCACTGACTTGCTTCTCTAATTGCTCCAATGTACTCCCTGTCATCCTCAAGGAAACCCATTGCAAAACATGCATCCTTGAAAGAAAAGTACTGAACATCGGCCACCTTTCGAATTTCCTCGTAGGTAGTTAGACCTTTGGCGACAATCAGCATCATCCGTAGATAATATAGTTCCACGGTTGATGGCAGAACCCAAACCAGTCGTCCAATTGTAAACCCCTTTTTCCGAGGTTTCCACAACCGACTTCTTTTTACATAGACAAACATAGACACAAATTGACATCCTAGTTCCCAACCCTCGAAGCACGGGAAGAAGGTCCAACGGATGCCGTTATTCGATCAAAACCTTTGTGGATATATTTGAAAAGATATTTTATTGAAGTGATTTGGTTGCACCACTCCATATTAATATGAGCTTGTTATTTCAACAACAACTTTGTGTTGTATGTGACAACATGCCTATTGTCCAATGGAATTCCACTCTTATGAATTACATGTGTTGTTGACCGACATATGTATAATGGATATCCTTCGGGATCCAAAGAAGTATTTTCAACAAATATTTTTGGAAAATATTTTGTACATTTCCTATTTTTCATACACGACAATGATTCGCTTACTTAAGACACTCACGTCCAACAGTTCCAAAACTCCTTCTTTAGAGTACTCGACATGCACCGATCTAACTTCACTACTGATAACGCAACGCTCAGATGCTTGCCACAATTCCTTAACTTGATGTGAACCAAATAATATCCATGAACATGAAACAACTCTTACATCTTGTCATACCCCAAAATTTGCCCTCCATCTACTCAAGAGATTTCATACATCTATACCCAAGGATTCCTCAAGAGTTGATCAGACAAACTCTCTCCTAGACAATCAACCCAAACTAGGGTTTGGTATCTCTCAAGTCAAGATGAACTTCCAACATCTCCAATGGCCTTCATGCCTCTTCATATGCTCCAAAGATTCTCCATGTCAAGTTTCAAGCTTCACAAGTCAAGTTTCCTCAGACAATTGCTCAGATGGTTGAAAATCAGTTGTATTGGACAAAAAGTCAACTGTGGTCAACATACAGTCAAACTTCATATTTTTTGGTCAACATCCTTATTTTGAAGTTACATTCATCATTTGATCAAGGGTTGATCATGATTCATCAAGAAAACTCAAGATTTGCTCAAAAGTCAAACTTTCTAAATTAGGGTTTCTAGGTGAAAAGTCAACTGAACTTTGACTGATCATAACTTTCTCATACTTTCTCAGAATTTTTTCCACCACCTCTTGTTTTGAAGGAAATTCAATTCTCTACAACTTCATGTCTCACAAGAATGTCCAAAAAATGCTTCATTTGAGAGGTATAGCTCAAAACATTACAGGTCATTTTCAAAGTCAACAAAAAGTCAACTTTTTGTTTTGAAGATATATTGAACATGGTAACTCCGATTGAGATGAGACCAAAAGTGTTGGTTAGAAGACTCTTAGAGCTTTCCAAAAAGTCCAAGAACACTCAAAAATGTGGAAAATTGAGCAAGTTACACCACTCACAAGTTGGGCAATTTTGAAAGAATGCACAAAGAGAGATGCTTCCAAAAATCAAATCTTTTGCAAATGGGCCTACTTTTTCTTCATCCTAACTTATTCCTCATGCAATTAGGAATATCCAAGCCCAATGCCACGAATTTTTGATTTATTTTTCTATTTAATTTGTAATTTATTCATTTAAATGCAAATTAAATTTAAAAATAAATTATAAAATCAAAATTAATTGAAAGATTGATTTTATTCTCTTCTTAAGACCTAAGCAATCCATTAAAAGCCAGCAATTTCGAAATTGGATCAAAAAGGCAAGATTGGATTGAAATTGATCAAGTTTTGAAAATTTGATTTTCATGAAAAAATCAAATTTGATTATCATTGAATGGTGACCAAATCTTTCCCAAAACAATGTCAAATCCTTCCAATATAAATACTTGATGCATACCAATTGCAAGAGGATGAAAAAATTGCTCCAGAAACCCTAACCTAAAAGCAAAAAAATCGTGTTCTTGAAGCAATTTGCAACCCTAGTTCCTGCTGTTTTCAATCGATTCTAAGGTGTCTATTGCATTCCTTGATACCTCTTGAGTCGATCCAGACCCTCACATTGCTCAAAACCATCCAGAATCAAGGAATCACGAATCGGTTTGTTCATACTTTTTTCAAAATCGTGTTTCATTATTCATGCATTATTAACAAGTTTTGATGTTTGTTTCATGCTTAGAACAAAGTTTGCAAGCGATCTGGGCAGGTTAATTGCATTTCCATGGCCTGAGACGTAATATGCCATAACTAGGGTTCCTGAGCTCGATTTAGGGCTTGGCTTAGTAGGAAAAATTGGACCATGAGACCTATACCATCGTGTTCGGAATGATGTCCTGAATCGAACCATGCCTTTAGAATTCATTTATATTATGTTTGCTTGATTTTTTGAATTAGCCAGGGAAGTAGCATCGAACAATGGCCGACGCTAGCTTCAAATATTTGAATTGGGGACGATGAAGCTTCGCGCGCGGACGAGGAAACCAGGAAGCAACACTTGTCTTTCTTCTACTCGCTCCGGTTTTTAAACAGTGGAACGCGCTGGCTCAGATGGCAAAGGCAAGGGGACTCAAAGTTTGAACACAAGGTCTCCAGTTCGAATCCTGGCAAGACCAATGTTTTTTCCCTTTTTACAAAACTCATTATTTTCCTATTTTCTAAATATTTCAATATTTTGCATTTTATTTCAATTCTTTTCATATTTTTATTTATGCATTAAAAATTATCAAAAATTATTTTCCTTTTTATTTTATTTTCAGAAAACCTTTATTTAATTTATAAAATTAAAAAATATATTTTTGCATGCATATTTATTTTTATTTATAATTTTGCATTTAAATCATTATAAATTCATTTTAAATTATTAAATTGCATCTAAAAAATCCCAAAAAATTATTTTAGTATATTTATCTTATTTCCAGCATATATTAATTTTCTCATATAAAAAATTGCATTTTTTCTAACATTTTCTCTTATTTCGATTTCATCATATTTTCCTATTTTCTTATTCTTTCACAGGTTGCTCCGATTCAGACGTTTTCTTTTATCGTTTTATTTTTCCAATAATGTAACTGCACATGGGATGTAATAGTTTAATTTAGGATTTTATTTTCCGCATTTTAAATTATGTATCTGCCCCAAAGCCTTGTAATAGCGTAGGATTTACCTTTCCGCACTTTACATTCCGCATTTTAATTTCCGCACCCTTATCAATTGCTAGTAATTAGGCGTGTATGGCAAGACTAAAATTGAACATAGCCCACTAATTTGCAAGATAAAATACTTGAAATCAACACACTTCTTTCACACATGCACCCCTTAGGGTAATTCTCTCTCGATGCCTTTCGATTTCAAATGGTCATGTCCCTCGAACGTAGAGGTATTCTAGCACCGTTGCCTTCCAAACAAATCATCATAGTCCCTTCGATACAAAGATCATAAGACTCACGACGTCGCCTACGAATACATGATCTTGACCCTCGATTGTCGCCTACAAAAAATGATGGTAGTCCCTTCGAATGTGCTAGGATACTTCCTACAAGTTGCCTTCTATGACCATCCGATGTCCCTTCGAATGTCCCGCTTACATCCAACGAATGGAGCTACCTACTAACTAATGGTAAGGCTAGCGCTATTCTAAAGGAACGTAGAAGTACAACAAAACGACCAATTCTGAGTGGGTAAATAAGTCTTTTAGTTGCTTGCTCTAAAAATCAAATGCTTTTCACACCACACACTTTTTTTCAAAGTTCAAATTCTTTTCAAAACAAAACATTTCCGAACACTTTGTATACACTCCTACATGAGTCATTACGAAGTCAAAGCGAAATGTCTTTTCAAAAACATTTTTGTCAAACACACAGAAAACAATTTAAAAAAAGTGATCTAGAGCAACTAAGAGCCCGTAGATAACTACGGATGGAAAGGGGGTGCTAATACCTTCCCTTTTCATAACCATTCTCCCGAACTCGAATCTAACGAAGGTCTTTTTACATTACTTTTACCTTCCTTAATTGGATAAAAATAAAAGTCGGTGGCGACTCTTGCTATCCGCACATTTGGATACAAAAATCCTACAAAGTCAGTTCACCGTATTCTGAATTGGCGACTCTGCTGAGGACACACCTAAAAGAGAATTGCCTTAGGGATTTCTAGATAACTTTTATTGCTTTTTGTTTGACTTGTATGCTTTATCTTTAAGGGTTGCTTGGGTATTATATTGTTGGGGATCCTACACCGGATCGGGTTTCCTTTTAGGTAAGTAGCATTAGATCATTGTGATCGTTAGGCGTATAACTACGCGGTCAACATGATGGCTACGTTAGCGTGACACTTTGGTTGTCCGATACTCTTCATTCCCAAGTTGAAGATAGTATTTGGCTTCTGCGTGGTGTCATCAAGCGCTAACTAAACTTTTAGAACCTTAATTGACCCATCTTGGCCATTAGAAGGTAGTGAGATGGCCGACTTTGGTGTAGACCGAGGTTGGTTGATACTCGATGCTACGCTCATTGAGATCGGACTTTTGGGACATTTTCGATCGACCACTTGGCGGCGTATTGAAATAAGCGCCTCGAGAAAGATCGTGATGTGAGATTCCTAGAACCCGGTTACTATTAGAGGACAGGATGAACCAACTCAAACTTTTGGTAGGGTAATCACCTATACCTCATGCAAGCCTTAACCCTAGGCTCATTGTATGAATTGTTTGTGTGTGCTAAACATGACATCATGACATCATTTGCATTGCATATCATTTCTAACTATTTCAAGGACCTAGGATTTATCTTTGCTGTTTTGTAGGGATTATGGCTTCTAGAAAGACTATCGAATCAACTTCATGGGTATCCTTCTCAACTCAAAAATTGGTTTGAAATTCCGACCATGCTCGGTTCATCAAAAGACATGGTTATCTACTTGATTTGGTTATCTCGGTTTTGAAGAAGATATGATGCATGTCCTATTCAGTTCTTTGATCAAAACACCATTGCTTTACATTTCAGTTATCGGTTGGTTCCTACCTTAGAAGATTTCTCTAAACTACTTGGGATACCTATTCTCGACCAAATGCCATTCACCGGTTTGGAAAAGGTTCCTAAGTTCGAAGACATCGCATCCGCCTTACATCTTAAGCGCTCAGATATTGAAGCCAATTGGGAAACTAGAAGCGGAGTTAAGGGTTTACTTTCCAAGTTCTTAATCAAGAAAGCCCGAGAGTTCCTCAAAGTTATGAGCTTCCATGCATTTGAAAACATTGTGGCCTTGCTAATTTATGGTTTGGTTCTATTTCCTAACTTGGATCAGTTCATCGATATCAATGCCATCAAGTTGTTCCTTATCCGTAATCCAGTGCCTACTTTACTTGGAGACATCCTGCATTCTCTCCACACTCGTACTGCTAAAAGACAAGGAACTCTCATGTGTTGTATACCGTTACTTTCCAGGTGGTTTATTTCGCACCTTCCTCCATCAGTTTTGAAGAATGAACAAAGGTTGAGATGGTCTCAAAGATTGATGTCGCTCTCTCATTCCGAAATCCGTTGGAATCTTTTCTCTCAAAAGGACTTCACATTCATTGAGCGTTGTGGAGAATTCCCTAATGTACCACTCCTTGGTATAAGGGGAGGTATTACTTACAACCCTTCTCTAGCTTTACGTCAGTTTGGTTTTGCTCGAAGAGATGGTCCACATGATATGCTTCTCCAAGATGTTGTGTTCGACTACAATCACGATCTCGAGTTACAAGCGAAGGTTTATACATGCTTGGGGCATGGTAAAAAGGCGATACCAAGACTTTGGGGCACCAATTCCATTCCTTGGGAACCTTACCTCAAATGGGTGCGAGCTCGAGCTCAAAACCTCATGATGCCATTCACTTTGTTTACGGTAATTATGGAACTGTTGCTATAGGTGGCGTACCTATCTTGTTCTCCATCGACATGCCTACGATTTTGAAGACTTGAAGAGATCATGGATTCAGCTTAAGGAAGAAAGGGATACCTTTGAAGCTCAGTGCTATGCAAGCGAGAAGACAGTGTTAGAGTTGACCAAGCTACTTCACGAGGAGCGAAGCATCAACGCTTACATCGGCACCAAGAGGAAGCGCCCATGAGAGACTTAGAGCTTTAGGATTTTTATGCTTTTCTTTTATTATTGTTTTGAACTATCTCTTGTACTTAAAAAGAAAAAAGAATAATAAAAAGAGTACTAATAAATGTTTGTTCATGCTTGTTCAACAAATTTAAATCTCTAAGGTCCTTGAAAACATTGCATTGCATTCGCACAAACATCGCATAGCATATCATAACATTGCATCACAGGTACATTGGAGATTGGTTTTCTCATTTGCTCGCTATTTATTTTAGCAGAAATGGCTCTTGAACAGACTGTCAAAGATCTTCAAGCTCGAATGCTCAAGATGTTTACCGGCTTGGTCCAAGGCCAAGAAGATTTGAAGAAGCTCATCAACAAGAAGAAGAAGGTTGTTGGTCTCCTCAACATGGGTAGACGCTACAAAGGGGGTCCAAAAGTGGTTAGTCGGATCGAGCTCTCTGAAGGAAGTGTCCATACCGAGGGGAGTGCCAAGGGTGATGAAGATGACCAGCATGAGCCAAAGAAAGAAGGAGAGGACCTACGATTATAGCGACTCGATGAAGATGACAAGTACAAACAACTTGAAGACCGTCGAATCTTGTGGAAAACACGAAGATGTCGGGCTGAACTTTGATGATCTGAGTCTTGTTCACGGTGTTGTGATTCCTCCCAAATTCAAAGTTCCTACTTTTGCCAAGTATGATGGCATGTCTTGCCCTAAGTTGCATTTGAAGTCCTATGTTGGAAAATCAATCCCCACACGATGATGAAAGTTGTGGATGCACTATTTTCAAGAGAATTTATCGGAACCAGTTGGAATGGTACTATCACTAGAGAATGACCGTATCCGTACTTGGGTGATTTGGTGATGCTTTCTACATCGATATGAGTACAATTTGAATTGACACCCACTCGCATGCAACTACAAAGCATGTCTATGGGTCGTGACGAAGTTCAAGGGTATGCTCGAAGTGGAGAGATCTAGCGGCGAGTTCAACCACCCTTGTCCAATAGGGAGTTGGTTGATATGTTCATGGGAACAACGACAGCCCGTTCTTCAATCATCGATTGGAAATTCTTCATCCGGATTCACGAGTTGATATTGACGGCGCATTGATTGGTATCAAGAGTGGAAAGATCCATGCAGTCATCTTCAAATCTGCAAAGAGATCTTTTGGTGGTAAGAAAGAAGCCAATCTTGTGTATGGTCGAAAAGCCGAGCCAAGACCGACCGTGCTCAATCGGGCGGTTGTGATCTCGATCCTACATCGGCACAACCTCGGTGAGACAACGCGGCGAATGCGCCACGAAGGCGGTTTGAAGATCAACATGCCATTGTCGCAAGCCTTGCAACACATGTTGAGCGGTGATTACCTTGAGGGATCCTCCTCGGAATGTCAATACTTCCTCTCCAGTACAATCCAAATGCTAAGTGTGCTTACCATTCCAATAGCCGGGCACGACACGACAATTGTTGGGCTCGAAGAACAAGATTCAAGATATGATTGAATCTAAGCAGTTAATTTGATCCTCTGTTGAGACTCGAATGTGATCAAGCGCCTATGCCTAACCATGACAAGAGTTCCAATATTGTTGGTGGCGATACTTATGTTTTCAACATAGATGACTTGACCATTCCTCGATGGTATTAAGAAGAATTTGCTACAAGCGGTGTCAATCCGGGATGCCCAGAATTGTCGTTGGTGCCCATCGCACGATGGTTGTGCTTGGTTGAGAAGGCGTGTTCGATGCATGATGGATAACCGTGAGATACTATTTACGAAGCCACTGTGCGAAGCGTGTGAAGAAATGTCTAAGTTGAAGATTGACAATGCGAGCAGCTGTACCATCGTGTGGGATACCTTGGGGCAGCCAAGTGGAAAGTATGATTACATGGTGAAGTACACCGTTCCCGAGAGTTACAAGATTCCTATTGAAGATATTAAGGAGACCGGATGGGGTGACGATTTCCCAGAAGACCATGCTGATGTTAACACTATAAGATTTCCTCTGCGATTACGTGCCTAGAGTGGCACCTCTCATTATCACTTCTCCAAGACCAGTTCCATATTCCTCTGACAAGGCTATCCCTTGGAATTATGGATCTGAGGTTTACTACCATGGTGTCAAACAAGACCCTCTGACCATTGAAGATCTTACAGTTGAAGCTATCATTCCTGACATTGACAACATCACGGATCCAGGTGACGAGAACGGAAGGGTATTCTCTCGAGATCTCTCCTCCAAAAGACACTGCGACTCATTTCGCATTCCGGCTACCAACCAATATCGGCTAGAGGAAGGAACCGTGACTCATCCTTTCAACGAAGTACCAAAGGAAGTTCTTGAAGACACCTCAGACGAAATGGAGGAAATTCGAAGATCATCAAGAAGAGTGACTACAATGTTGTGGAACAGTTGGGACAGACTCCGTCCAAGATCTCCATGCTTGCTCTGCTTTTATGCTCTGAGGCTCATGCTAATGCCTTGGTGAAGTTTCTGAAGAATGCTCACGTGCCGCAAGACACTACCACTGATCAATTCGAAGTTTGTATTGCTAGCCTGGCTGCCAACAACGGCCTAGGCTTCTCTGATGCTGATTTGACTCCTGCCGGAAAGAAACACAACAAAGCCTTGCACATCTCTATGGAATGCAAGGGTACTACCCTGTCTCATGTTTTGGTTGACACCGGTTCTGCTCTGAATATCCTTCCGAAGACTGCTTTTGATCGGCTTGATGTAGAAGGGTTGGTTTTGAGACCCAGTGATATTATTGTGAGAGCTTTTGATGGTTCTAAGCGAACAGTGCTTGGAGAGCTCACTCTGCCTGTTAAAGTCGGTTCCCAGACTTTTGATTCTACTTTCTTTGTCATGGACATCCGTCCAGCTTACTCTTTCCTACTTGGGCGCCTTGGATACATGGGGCAAATACCTCTACCTTACATCGAGTTGAAGTACCGGTGAAAGGAAAGTTGTTATATGTGGTGAAGAAGAGTACATGGTCAGTCATCTACAGTCATTCCGATACCTCGAGGTGGAGGGTGAATTCTTTGAGACTCCCTGTCAAGCTTTTGAAACAATACCCAGAGTCATGCCTGTTGACTCTGTCACTCCTGAGATTACACAAGCTCCGCCTAGGATGGCCTCATTGAAAGATGCTCAAGCTCTTTGTTGAACAAGGAGGTAGTGCTATTTGGGGACAGCTCACGATCTTCCCTTCAAATCGACAAGGCGGTTTAGGCTTCGCCATCAAGGGTCGGAAGATGATACGCCGTGAGCGTGCCGGCCAACTTCCCTTCCGCATCGCCAGTGGAATCCATGCTATAGAAGGCGGCGACAACGGCTTCGACATCGCAAGTGGATCTTCCCAACTCCAGATCATGGGCTCAGCAATTGGAAGACCGAAGACGTCATACCAATCTCCTTTAGTCGGGAGTAATTGCTCTTGTTTTGTTTTTCTTTTCGTATTTCTTTATGTTTTGAACAATAAAACTTTGAAAGCCTAGTGCCTTGCCCGGGGCATCATGGCTCGTTCGAGGTTATTATCATCGTTTGCGTATTTTCATTCAATAAATCGTTTGGACTTTTGCATTCAATTGTTTGTTTTCTTTCTTTTACTTTATCACCCTTCAAAAAGCTATGTGTTCTTACACACCCGTGATACAACTGAGAATCACTCGAATCTAGTTAATATGACTATGCTAGTGCTAAATATGACTTGATAATCCGATCTACCAAGCCGAAGGCGAAAGTGAGGAAGATTGTGAAGTGCCGGAGAACTTGCGGCTACTGCAAGAAGAGCGAGTTATCTGACCACGAAGAGCAAGTTGAGGTTGTGAATTTGAGTCTTGACGAAGAGAAAAGAGATCAAGATAGGAGCGGGTCTTGAGAGCGGTGTTAAAGAAAGGTTGGTTCGGATGCTACGAGACTATATTGAGGTTTTGCTTGGTCATACGAAGACATGCTGGTTTAGACATTGATATTGTGGTACACGATTACCGACAAAGAAGGTTTTCTCGAAAGCGAAGGTTCGTTGCATGCGTCACGAGATGTCGAGAAAATCAAAGTTATGAAGCAATTTTGGTTTCTTATTGTCACCTCTTATCCCGATGGGTTGCAAATGTGGTACCCGTACCTAAGAAGGATGGCAAGGTACGAATGTGTGTGGAATGACATGATTCATCACGAGATAGAGGTCTACGTCGACGACATGATAGCTCGCTCATAGGCGAAGAACATCTAGATATTGCGACGGGTTGAAGAAGTCTGATTGAGGAATCCCAACAAGTGCACCTTTGGGGGATCAGGAAAACTCCTAGGGTTTGTTGTCGGTGGTAAAGGTATTGAGGTTGACCCCGCCAAGGTTAAAGCTATTCAAGAGATGCCGCATAAAAGGAAGTCAGAGGTTTCTTAGGCCGATTGAACTACATTGCCAGATTCATTGCACATCTAGCGCTACTTGTGAGCCAATCTTCAAGTTACTTAAGAAAGATCAAGTGGTAGAATGGAATGGCGATTGCGGATCGCTTTTGACAAAATCAAGGAGTACCTACGAATCCTCCTATACGATGCCGCCTACGAAGGAAGACCTCTCATCATGTACTTGGCGGTGCTAGAGAATTCAATGGGGTGCGTGTTGGGCAACATGGCCAGTCGAAAAGAGCATGCAATATACTACCTTAGCAAAAGTTTACGATACTGAAACAAGAAAACGGCAACGCTTTTGGCGACGACTATATATGTTGACTCACACTACCTTGCTGATTTCAAGATGGATCCGATAAAATACATCTTTGAGAAACCCGCTCTCCGGAAGAATAGCAAGATGGCAAATGATCTTGACCGAATATGACATCGGTACACTTCTCGAAGCGATCAAAGGAAGTGTAGTAGCCGATCATTTGGCTCATCAAGCCGTAGATGACTATCGGTTTCGGATGAAGATGTTTTACTACTATTGTGAAGAACCGGGCCGGACGAAGGACACGAACAAGAATCCCGATGGACCATGGTCTTGATGGAGCCTCAAACGCACTTAGCAATGGCATTGGCGCCATCATTATATCCCAGCGGACATCGCCTTTCACCGCCAGATTATGTTTGATTGCACCAACAACATGGCGAATCTGAGCGTGCATCATGGGTATCAAAGCGCTATTGACTTAAGAATCAAGTTCTTGTAAGTGTATGGAGACTCAGCTTTAGTGATCAGTCAGATTAAGGGCGAGTGGGATACGAAGCATCCGAATCTTATTCCGTATCAAGAGCATGTTCTGAGTCTGTTCCCCTACTTTGAAGAAATTACTTTCAATCATATTCCACGAGAAGAGAATCAGTTGGCAGACGCCTTGGCTACTATGTCATCTATGTTCAAGGTCAGATGGGACAACGAGGCTCCCCAGATCATCATTGAGAAATTTGACGAGCTAGCGTATTGTTGTGAGCTTGGCGAAGAGAAACCTTGGTACTATGGCGTGAAGAGGTATCTTGAGACTCGGGAATATCCAGAGGCATCTTAATGAGTTCATGAGAAGATTTGCATCCAAATTCTTCCTCGAACGACATCTTAAAAGCGCAACGACTTGTGTGTAGATCGAAACGAACACGTATCATGGAAGAGTTACGAAGGCGCATTTGGTACCCATTCCGGTGGACATACCATGGCTAAGAAGATTTTGAGAGAAGTTACTATTGGTCCACCATGGAAGGCGATTGTCACGCTCGATCTTGTCACAAGTGCGGTTATGCCGACAAAGTACCGTGCCTCGGTACCTCGAATGGTTTAACTTCTCCTTGGCCTTTTGCAATGTGGGGCATTGACATGATCGGAGAAATTAAGCCCGACTTCCAATGGACATCGTTTCATCCTTGTGGCAATTGATTACTTTACCAAGTGGGTAGAAGCGACCTCGTTACCAAGAATGTTGTGGCTCGATTCATCAAACATAATCTTATGTCGATATGGCACTGGATTATCACGATTATAACGGCTCCAATCTTAACAATAAGATGATCACGAACTCGCATGCGGTTCAAGATCAAGCATCACAACTCTTCTCCTTATCGGCCTAAGATGAATGGCGTAGTGGAAGCCACCAATAAGAACATTAAAAGATTATCTGAAGATGCGGTGACTTACAAAGATTGGCATGAGATGTTACCATTTGCTCTTCATGGTTATCGCTGACGAACATCAGCTCTCTTGTATACGGTATGGAAGCCGTCTTACCCATCGAGGTTCGGATACCCTCAACTAGAGTCCTCGGCGAGTTAGGCGAGCGATTGGGTCGAGACTCGCATTGGATTAATTTGATTGATGAGAAGCGACTCGCGTCCATCGCCATGGGATTTATCGAAGCGAATGATTAGAGCATTTAACAAGAAGGTCAAGCACCGAGTCTACCAAGTCGGTGATTTAGTAGTCAGCGCATCATTCTTCCACAAGGTGATCCGGGGCAAATGGACTCCCACCTCGAGGGACCATTTGTAGTCAAAGTATTTTCCGTGAGCTATGATACTTAGCACCATGGATGGCGAAGACTTCCCACAATGAACGGACATAGTCAAAAATACTACGCATGAAGAGACCCGCTAGGTCGGCGAACCTAGGCAAAAATAAGGGCATCCTGGCGAACCAAAAGGTTCGGGCAAAAATTAAGGATATATGCAAAACATGTACACCCGGCAAGTCGAAAACCTGAAAAGGCGGTCTAGGCAAAAGTTAGGGATTTAAGCGTACGACTATGTCTCTTCGGATCACCTTCCGGACTTGTCGCATTCAAGGTTCAAATGGCGAAGATCAGTCTACTCACTTTCTACTGACAGCAAGGAGATGAGATAGTCGAAATATATGAGTACTAGCATAGTTGGAACTTAACGGGATTGTTTCCGCATAGCTTTTTACCTTTTTTGTGTACAAACTACTTGGCCATACGCCACCTTTCAAATGAATACAAGTTCTTTCTCTTTACAAATTTTCACTTTTATGGTTCGCATAAAGTCCAACGTTTGCTTTGAATGATTATACGCACTTGACAATAAAAATTTCTTTGCAAACATACGAGAAGTGAACATACAAAAGTACTTACTAGCTCGGAATTGGCGAAGAAGGTCACCTGTCTGATTCCCAGAGCATGATCCCACAAAGGTGTCACTCACAACACAACTTCCCAGTGAGCAAAGGGAATCCACGAGCTGCAATTCCACTCAACCAAGCAATGTTACATCAGTATCCAAGCAGTAACACCTCACCCCCAGTCAAGGTATTTATCCCAGTGGTGTCTCTCCGTCCCTTTTCCCCCGATTCGGACCAAGACTTGGTCGAGATAGTGCATCGGAGGAACCTACATCTTCATTCCCCCCAGAGATTACAACGAGTTTCGACTCTTCCGCCCGGTCTCCGGCAACTATCAAATGCTCTCGTGAGATCTACACTCGAATCCCCGGCGCCTCCTAAATTTCCTCGGCGGGATCGCATACAAGGTCCCCAACGGATCGCCTCCCAGATTCTCCTCAGCAGGGTCTATATATGAGATCTCCAACAACGAGCTTCTCAGTCTCTACCCTCCTCAACAATATCTGGGCCCAAGACTTGGTCAGATAGTGCACCGGAGGAATCCAAGTTACCTTTCTTCTCAGGATCTCCATCCTCAAACAGAAGTCAAAAATTTCCAAGCAGAACATCCGCATCTTCTTCAAGATGGATATGTTTTGAAATACCACCACATCTATCATTCATACATTTCACATAAAAGTCATAACTTGTGCATATATCATTCATACGCATTGTCATGCATCATACTTTGCATAAGACTAACAAATATTCTATCAAAGTTTCTCTTGTTTTCTCCAAAACAGGTGAAAGTCACCGATCGAACAGGTCTGGATTAAGCCCGAATCGGCGGAAAACTATCGAAAGACCGCCCCTAGTTGTCCTCCGACAGCTGGTCCAGGATTAAGCCCCGAACTACGACGGGAAAACTATCTGAACGACCGCCCTCGTTGTCCTCCGACAATGGATCCAGGATTAATACCCGAAGCTAGACGGGAAACCCTATCTGAACGATCACAAGTTATCCTCCGATAAACGGATCAACACCGATGCAACGGAAGCTATCCACATTTTGCCAACTACTATTCCCTCGAGTAATCACGAAGATCTATTCGAATCCTTCTTATTATCAGCAACTACTGAGTCTAGCATACGACTCGGTTGCCTTGGATAACATCTTAAGCCCATCTCCGACTACTTATCAGCGGTGCTTCACTTTCGAATCTGCATATATGGTTAAAAATCAATACAAACCAATAACTTCATTCAAAATGAACACGAAGTCTAACGTATGACTCCCTCGGATGGCATCTTAAGCCCGTCTCCATGCTCCTTCGAAGCGTCTGAGCCTAGCGTCGGCTCACTCCCGGCATCGATCTTTCCGGATGGCATCTTAAGCCCATCTCCGTCAATTCTCCTATTGACATTCTTGAGTCTAGCGTCGACTCATCTTTCGACAAAGTATCCACTTCTCCAAATGGCATCTAAGCCCATTCCGCATCATCCACCAGCGAGTGCAAATTTTCGGTGTACTCGGTGTTCAATCATCTTCTACCTCCGGTCACAAAAGACAAGCATGTCAATCTAACCCTCCAGTACAAGAAGATTGAACAGGGGCAGCTGTCATACCCCAAAATTTGCCCTCCATCTACTCAAGAGATTTCATACATCTATACAAGGATTCCTCGAGAGTTGATCGGACAAACTCTCCTAGACAATCAACCCAAACTAGGGTTTGGTATCTCTCAAGTCAAGATGAACTTCCAACATCTCCAATGGCCTTCATGCCTCTTCATATGCTCCAAAGATTCTCCATGTCAAGTTTCAAGCTTCACAAGTCAAGTTTCCTCGACAATTGCTCGGATGGTTGAAAATCGGTTATATTGGACAAAAGTCAGCGTGGTCAACATACAGTCAAACTTCATATTTTTGGTCAACATCCTCATTTTGAAGTTACATTCATCATTTGATCAAGGGTTGATCATGATTCATCAAGAAAACTCAAGATTTGCTCAAAGTCAAACTTTCTAAATTAGGGTTTCTAGGTGAAAAGTCAATGAACTTTGGTGATCATAACTTTCTCATACTTTCTCGAATTTTTCCACCACCTCTTGTTTTGAAGGAAATTCAATTCTCTACAACTTCATGTCTCACAAGAATGTCCAAAAAATGCTTCATTTGAGAGGTATAGCTCAAAACATTACAGGTCATTTTCAAAGTCAACAAAAAGTCAACTTTTTGTTTTGAAGATATATTGAGCATGGTAACTCCAATTGAGATGAGACTAAAAGGGTTGGTTAGAAGACTCTTAGAGCTTTCCAAAAAGTCCAAGAACACTCAAAAATGTGGAAAATTGAGCAAGTTACACCACTCACAAGTTGGGCAATTTTGAAAGAATGCACAAAGAGAGATGCTTCCAAAAATCAAGTCTTTTGCAAATGGGCCTACTTTTTCTTCATCCTAACTTATTCCTCATGCAATTAGGAATATCCAAGCCCAATGCCACGAATTTTTGATTTATTTTTCTATTTAATTTGTAATTTATTCATTTAAATGCAAATTAAATTTAAAAATAAATTATAAAATCAAAATTAATTGAAAGATTGATTTTATTCTCTTCTTAAGACCTAAGCAATCCATTAAAAGCCAGCAATTTCGAAATTGGATCAAAAAGGCAAGATTGGATTGAAATTGATCAAGTTTTGAAAATTTGATTTTCATGAAAAAATCAAATTTGATTATCATTGAATGGTGACCAAATCTTTCCCAAAACAATGCCAAAGCCTTCCAATATAAATACTTGATGCATACCAATTGCAAGAGGACGAAAAAATTGCTCCAGAAACCCTAACCTAAAAGCAAAAAAATCGTGTTCTTGAAGCAATTTGCAACCCTAGTTCCTGCTGTTTTCAATCGATTCTAAGGTGTCTATTGCATTCCTTGATACCTCTTGAGTCGATCCAGACCCTCACATTGCTCAAAACCATCCAGAATCAAGGAATCACGAATCGGTTTGTTCATACTTTTTTCAAAATCGTGTTTCATTATTCATGCATTATTAACAAGTTTTGATGTTTGTTTCATGCTTAGAACAAAGTTTGCAAGCGATCTGGGCAGGTTAATTGCATTTCCATGGCCTGAGACGTAATATGCCATAACTAGGGTTCCTGAGCTCGATTTAGGGCTTGGCTTAGTAGGAAAAATTGGACCATGAGACCTATACCATCGTGTTCGGAATGATGTCCTGAATCGAACCATGCCTTTAGAATTCATTTATATTATGTTTGCTTGATTTTTTGAATTAGCCAGGGAAGTAGCGTCGAACAATGGCCGACGCTAGCTTCAAATATTTGAATTGGGGACGATGAAGCTTGGACGAGGAAACCGAAGCAACACTTGTTTTTCTACTCGCCGGTTTTCAAGCAGGAGCGCTGGCTCTGATGGCAAAGGCAAGGGGACTCAAAGTTTGAACACAAGGTCTCCAGTTCGAATCCTGGCAAGACCGATGTTTTTTTTCCTTTTTACAAAACTCATTATTTTCCTATTTTCTAAATATTTCAATATTTTGCATTTTATTTCAATTCTTTTCATATTTTTAATTATGCATTAAAAATTATCAAAAATTATTTTCCTTTTTATTTTATTTTCAGAAAACCTTTATTTAATTTATAAAATTAAAAAATATATTTTTGCATGCATATTTATTTTTATTTATAATTTTGCATTTAAATCATTATAAATTCATTTTAAATTATTAAATTGCATCTAAAAAATCCCAAAAAATTATTTTAGTATATTTATCTTATTTCCAGCATATATTAATTTTCTCATATAAAAAATTGCATTTTTTCTAACATTTTCTCTTATTTCGATTTCATCATATTTTCCTATTTTCTTATTCTTTCACAGGTTGCTCCGATTCAGACGTTTTCTTTTATCGTTTTATTTTTCCAATAATGTAACTGCACATGGGATGTAATAGTTTAATTTAGGATTTTATTTTCCGCATTTTAAATTATGTATCTGCCCCAAAGCCTTGTAATAGCGTAGGATTTACCTTTCCGCACTTTACATTCCGCATTTTAATTTCCGCACCCTTATCAATTGCTAGTAATTAGGCGTGTATGGAAAGACTAAAATTGAACATAGCCCACTAATTTGCAAGATAAAATACTTGAAATCAACACACTTCTTTCACACATGCACCCCTTAGGGTAATTCTCTCTCGATGCCTTTCGATTTCAAATGGTCATGTCCCTCGAACGTAGAGGTATTCTAGCACCGTTGCCTTCCAAACAAATCATCATAGTCCCTTCGATACAAAGATCATAAGACTCACGACGTCGCCTACGAATACATGATCTTGACCCTCGATTGTCGCCTACGAAAAATAATGGTAGTCCCTTCGAATGTGCTAGGATACTTCCTACAAGTTGCCTTCTATGACCATCCGATGTCCCTTCGAATGTCCCGCTTACATCCAACGAATGGAGCTACCTACTAACTAATGGTAAGGCTAGCGCTATTCTAAAGGAACATAGAAGTACAACAAAACGACCAATTCTGAGTGGATAAATAAGTCTTTTAGTTGCTTGCTCTAAAAATCAAATGCTTTTCACACCACACACTTTTTTTTCAAAGTTCAAATTCTGTTCAAAACAAAACATTTCCGAACACTTTGTATACACTCCTACATGAGTCATTACGAAGTCAAAGCAAAATGTCTTTTCAAAAACATTTTTGTCAAACACACAGAAAGCAATTTAAAAAGAGTGATCTAGAGCAACTAAGAGCCCGTAGATAACTACGGATGGAAAGGGGTGCTAATACCTTCCCTTTTCATAACCATTCTCCCGAACTCAGAATCTAACGAAGGTCTTTTTCTGTTACTTTTACCTTCCCTTAATTGGATAAAAATAAAATTCGGTGGCGACTCTTGCTATCCGCACATTTGGATACAAAAATCCTACAAAGTCAGTTCACCGTATTACACATCTACTCAAGAGAGTACTGTCTGAACACTCCAAACTCACACCTGACACATCAGTCACACTAATGACATCAACAAACACTCGTCAGGACCATACGCTACCTTGAGAAGCATTGTCTAAACATCTTCAGTTCTCACACTAACCCGTAGACAGCCAGACTCTACATCGGTTCCACTAAACACAAAGCTCCAAATGAATGATCTATCCAACATCAGTCCTTGGAAATAGATGCTTGTCCTCAACATCCACTTCGTTCCTTTGCCTGAAACGACACATCAACTTAAGTGACCTTCGTTCTTCTCGAACAACACAATGATAGCATTCCACGGTGACCCACTCGAATAAACAACCTCTGCTTAAACCAATCCTCAAGTTGACTCTTCAACTCTAACTCAGAAACAAACATCCCTTTAGAATACTTCGAATCACAACTAGTTCCAGAAACGAAATCCATCAAAACTTCACCTCGCACTACTGCGGTAATTCACTCACATCTCCACAAAAGGCTTCGGGAGAATCACACAAGAAGCTCGCTTGCCAAAATCTTGTTTCTCACCAAAATCCAAATTCTCCCACAACTCAAGTAACCAGACACCACCTTGTGCCAACACATCTTCTTCATACACTATTAAGCTGGCAAGACAAGTCTATCCCAACTAACACAAATCCCGACTACTATCAACAAGAGATTAAGGGTGATCAGTTCCTCAATTTGTCAATAGACAGTCGCAATCATGATGGTGACATAAACCATCTTTACCCAACTACAATGACGTCTTCAAACTTACTCTTCAAGTTACCAAGGCGTAACCCTGCTTGAGGCTCCATCTCTACGCCACAAGCGCCACCAAGAAGTAAAACTTCTCCCCCACTTGTTTCAAACTCATCTCTGCAAACTAACAAATAGAAACAAGCAAGTACCGACAGTGTTTCACATACATGTCGCACACAACAGGGTTTAAACACATAAATAACTTGGCCGACAGACTGAACTGCTCTGATACCACTAATGTAACACCCCAATAATACCCAAGGTTTTATATGCATAATCAGAGTAAATTAAAATTTCATAAATTAAATACTGAGGCGTCACACCATCAAAACCAAATTCACTTTAAACAGTTTGCTTTAAAGTAAAATTCTCGGATACATAGCATCGTCGTAAATCATAAATTGATTCATAAAAAACAAAATATCTCTTTAATTAAACTTCTTTAACAATTCATGTTTTCATAAAGTATGATTCCTCTTTACAAAAGGAAAACAACAAAAGAACAACAACAATGACAACATAAATATTCCCCCCGAGTGCTACATATCAGAGCGACACTGACTCGACTAATAGCAGTTATAAACTCTGTCTTCATAACCTGCACGTTACCAATATAAAGGTAACGGCGAAACAAGTAAAGGGTGAGATACTCCAAAATATATAATTAAAGGCATGATAAGTATATATATAGTTTTGGAATTATAAAAGATATAGGTTAGTGAGTGCCTTCCAACACCTATCTAAATCTCACTTACTTTGATCTCCATTCTAATGTGTATAATCTACACTTTGTCTCCATAACCTTATTGACATAAACCGTCACCCCACATAAACATTCCTCACCACGAAATCGTCACAAGTTAATACTTCACTAATCAATACGAAAATCATAAATAACACATCAACCAACAACATCAAACAATGCTAATACATAAGCAACATTAATATAATCATCACAAATTGGCTAAAGCCCATCGTCGCTTTTTGGCATAAAAGCCCATCATCGCAAACATCATCACATCATATTTGCATTAAGCATTTCATCTACATTAAATCGTCACAAAGTTCATCATTTATATTCATCGCCTAGTTATCATGAAATTATCAAGTTATATTCATTTCATGTTTATCATAAAGATCCTCACCAAACAAAACATCATATATCATCGCAATTTAACATCGTCAATTTAATTAAAACCCAACGCCAAACAACTCAAACATAATCATAACCGACTCCATGAGACACGACTATGTTATGCATGTGGTACCCGTCGCTTTGTCCATAAATAGGAACACTTGGCATAAAAGTCTCGGTCGCTTGGCATAAAAGCCTCGTCGCTCGCTTGGCATAAAAGCCTCGTCGCTTGGCATAAAATCCCATCGTCGCCAATGCAATGTATGTGACTCGACAATAAAACAACACAACACAAAAACATCATCGTCGCTCATCAAAATTGGCATAAAGCCCACATCGCCATAATTCATCCAAAACAAGATAAATATATATCATCGCCTCATATTTGCATTATGCAAAACATCACCAATAATTCATTATCATCAAAAATCATGCATTCACAAATCGGAAGCATTTATTAACAACATCAATATAATCATCACATCATCATGTACAAAGACATATAACCTCCAATTGCATAATCAACAAGTATTCCTTAGTAACTACACCATCGCAAACATTATGTTTATTCACACCGCATCATTATCAATTAATTTACCAAATTCCAAAAACGGAAAAAATAGTCAAAACATCAATAAGCGTCGCGAAAGTCATTCTTAATAACCGGCATTAATCAAAATCATCAACATCGAAATCGGATTGTCCATACGTGCCTTAAATCCACTAAAACACAATCCGATTCAATTTAACCGCAAATTGGCCTATTTCGGGTCATCTCGTAAAAACTCGTAATTTCTAAAAACTAACCTCACCACTACGTTCTACACGTCAAACTTAGCTAGCACGTCAATTTTCGTTGAATTCGGAGCAACTTGCTCCGTCGTCGAATTTACCAAAATCGGAAAACAGAACATAATCGGGGCAAAAGAAGTGCAAAATTCAGAATATGGGAGGCTACAGATACATCAACACGGGCCCCCGTGTTAATCAACACGGCCCGTGTTGAAAAGCCACTAGAAAACACAAAATCACCAAAGTTAGTGAATCAACACGGGCACCCGTGTGAATCAACACGGCCCGTGTTGATTGGCCTGGCAGCAACTCTTCTTCGTTCAAGGGATCAACACGGGCACCCGTGTGAATCAACATGGCCCGTGTTGATTGACCTGTGTGAAAACTCCATTTTTAACATTCCCAACTTCACTTTTACCATTCCCATTGATTCTAATCATCATCAACCTCATAATCCCTACTCTTATTCCAACTCTTCTAATCTATTTCACTTAAACAATCAACCAAAACCCTATAAATCAACTTATCAACTTTTCCCCCAAATCCAAAACATAAACATCAAAACCTAACAATATGAGATGGAGAATCAAACCCCTTACCTCTAGCTTGGATGATTCTACAAGACTCAATCTTCAAGCTCTTGCTCTCCTCTTGTTCTTCTCTAGCTCTTCTTCTCCCAAAACCCTTTCTTTTCTCTCCATGCCTCTATGTTTACTTGGTGTAGGAAATGGAAGGAAAAGGGAAAGAAAATGGTTTTATAACTTATGTTTTCTTACTAGCTTCCAAGTTTCTATGTTTGGTTTTGTGTTTTTGAATGGAAGGAAAATGAGGAGAAATGGTTTATAATGTGTTCCTTACTAGCAACAAGGGTGAAAACCCAATTCTCATCAATTAATCCTCACACCCCCATCTATTCTTATAAATTAATACACTAATAATATCTACCAATATTATTAATTCAATCAATTAAAATAATTCCGGGGAATTAAATATCGGATCCGAATAATATTTTGTCGGACCGAACGGAACGTCGCCAAATATATTATCATATACATCGATTAATATAAACATTCTCATCGCAAAATAAATATCAATCGGTAATTCAAAAATATTAATATAATATAATATTAATTAAAAACGGGCGTTACAGAACTCACACAATGGGTTGCCAATATCAGTGTATTCTGCGACATCCAAATAAAAATGAGTTATGTTATTAAAATCGAATGGTTAATGACATAAAGTAATGTAAATGAGCCACATACCTTGTAGATAATAATCGTCCTCCATGTCATCAACTGTTTCATCATCATGCTGTGAAGAGTTGCCCGTTCCTGTGTCCAAATCGATTTCCGAGTTTTCATCGCTTGAACTAACTGCATGTGAATTACTCAATGAAACTCCAGATGGGAGGTTATCAGGTTCAGGGCCCACAGGAGTGTAGTTACGGCGTGTGTGTTGTGTAGGATTGCTCGTGGATGGTCCCCCAAAAGGAGGGACTGTCGGTGCGTGATTATGTAGAAAAATCGTCCTTTGTTTACGCAGGGATCATGAGGGAGAATTCAATGAGGCTCCAGAGAAATTTAATATTTGGGATGAAGAACTACTTCGTACACGCACACTCATATATGGTAGGACAACATTCCTATTTTCCTGGACTACTCCAGACAGATTTGCTGGTAGTTTCCTGTTATTGGCAGGTGATTGACGTATCAGAGGTTCACGTCTAGGTTGATGTCGAATTGTTGATGCAGATAGAACATGCATAAGGGAGCTTGTAATGTCTGCAAAACCATGAATGCTCGAGGGTATATCGCGCAAAAGCATCGAGTTGAACGCGTTGAATAGGTTTGTAGGAGATTGAAATTGAAATCGACTCCTCCTCAAGGGACATGATGGAAGCAAGTTCCTATTTGAAGGTGCAGTGTGAAATGTGTTAGTGATATCATTCAATGGTGTAGCTCTATGTTGCGGGGAAGGCGTTCCGGTACGCATGAGGGCCGTGTATGGGATACCAACGAAACGTTCATGTGTTGGTGAAGAGGTGGACCCTGATTTGGCCAGCCTCTTTTCATCGATAAGTAATTTTCTCCTCTTTCTTGCGCGCCAAGATGCTGAGTCATTGAAATGTTGCATTATTTACACTTGAAAGTCACAAAAATAGTGGGTTACACACGTCATGTAGTGACATAGATTGTTATGTAAAACCTGATGTTAAATTAGATTATCAAGCTGAATGTGATGACATCCTTATCAGTCAAGTGGTTGAATTAGTAAGGACCATTGAGTTAGGCTGTAACATGGTAATTTTGGATACCGTCAAGTTATAAGCAGATGTTGTATTTAATGAAGCAATGTATAATATGATTGAACCATACATGTGGATAAAATTTCATGTATGGGTTGACTTCAAAAGTTAATCTTAATCAACATGGCAACTAAAATAAAAAAGTAGAACGACAACACTTTAGCAGTCGGGGTGTATATATTTATTGATGTCAACACAGATGGTGGGTAAAAGAAATTTCAAAAAAGTAGGTATTAAGTAGGAGGGGGATCTTAAAATTTGAATAAATTTGAGTCCAAATATTAGGGGGGAAAAGTGACGTGACCAAAATTTCGAGGTTTATGTATAATGTTATTATAATGGTGTATTATGTGTAATTTCATCCAACATGAGCAAGTGGTAGGTTGAGTTGTAGGGTATACTTATGAAAACATATAGATGGGGGCCGAGTGGCGCAAGGATTTGACAGTTGCAAAAGCCATTTGTTGTCATCATTGTACCCGATTTACATATAAATTATATTACATATACATTAGGATAACTTATTTGTTTAATGTACACACATGGACGAGTATGGGTAGGCATGTGTATTTCATCCTGAAAAGCAACATTTTTGACTGTACATGGTGGAACAGGAGTTGTAATTTTTAGTTAACAACATTTTACATGATGCCAACGGTGAAAATTAAAAAAGTCCACTCAGGCATAACTGAGACGACCATGCTTCATCCTTGTCAAGGTAAATGCAATTTTTAATATGAGCAGCCCAAAGTAAACTACAATGATGTCGTTAATATTCTGTTTCTGTTATTTAATGTTGTAATTAAACCGATATCCTCCAACATTATATTAGGCTGACACCGAAGTATAATTTCACCAATCAAATGATAATGTCTTAGATGACTTGTTTAACAGGGTATAACACAATGTATTCTAACGTGCAGAGAAAATTATAAAGTCGGGGATTCGGTCAAACATAAACATAATTAAACTACTATAAATTTATAGGATAAACATTACACATAAGTATTATGACCATTGTTAGAGGTTCATAATTCCCATAATAAACAAAAATAAGAGAGTCATAACCACTCCACCAAAATAAGATTTGCCACAGAGTGTACAAAATTGAATCCTAATACAAAAGGATGTCAATTAGAGTGGCCAAAAAAGTAGTTAACTTGTTTTGCATCAAATGAATCAGCTGGCAGACTTTCTGCCCCTTTTCATGGATTTTTTGATCTTTGTAGATGTTAGGTCTCCCTCCGAAGTTTCCCTCATATATGGTTTAGAGGTGGCATCCAACGGCATTCTTTTTATTGTGGTAGGTGGAGTGGACGGATCAGGAATGTGTGTGTAAGTAATCTCAAACTCCAGTGACATGGATGTTATAGTTGGTTAATATAGTTTTATCTGAGGTTTTACTCCGTGTTAAAGAAAAGAATACCTACCTCAACGGTTGGCCTCACTTCATTGTTATGGACATCTTTGGCAACACTCTCCACGCCCTGCAGAGTAAGTACGAGATTGTGTCATGAATTTTTAAAGGGAGCCATAGCGTACATGAGAAATATAGGGATCCAAAACCAACTGACCTCACCGTCCTTCTCATCATCAGTAGTGATAGTAGTTTCCTAGACAAAAACAAATGTATGATTATTGGATAGAAATACCTGTTATGATGCATGGAAAAGTAACCCAAGAGAATCTAGTAGAGTAAAACCTAGTCAATTCCAAACTCTGCCTCAAGCTGCCTCACGATTGTGTCATCAGCAAGGTACTACACATTCGAAGAGCTACCCCATCGTGGCTTCCATTTAACCTTGAAGACAAATTTCAAACCCAGTATGTCGTCGAGTGCCTGTGGGAATTACAGTGGATTTGTAATCCCAACCTAATTCAATACATCGACAATACTTAACAAACTGAATATGTCGTTAATGATGGATCAATTATTGATGTCAAAAAATCTAAAATATAAACCTGGTGCATAACTGCACGGAGCTGTGCAGCAGAAGTTTTCAGTAGTTGTGAAGCCTCTCGGTCCCAAAAAACAAAGGTTCTCTTCTGACTGTTGTGAACAACTTTGACAAATATCTTAAACCTATTATTCCACAAACAGATAAACGAAGTTATGAAGTGTAGACCACACTTTGCAAGGTAACTAGAAAAATTGAGTTACCTCCAAATTTTAGTTTCCGTGTGATGGCCATCCCTGCAGTAATAAGGAGGGGAGTCCCCCTTTGCCACCTGTGGACATTGATGACATTTTGAATTGGCAAGTGGATTGATTGTGATAGGAATTTGTCTGTAGCTGATACCTGGGAGCCCTCAGATCTTTGACGCCATTCTCGAGTTTGGTTGCTTGCGGTGTTGACAGATTTCCCCAAAAGAAAGTTTTTAGGTATACTGTCAAAGTTGTAAAAAACACGTTAGAACTGCATACAAACAAACACAACACATAAAATTCCAGTAAGAGCTATCCTCAATAAGATGGATTAATCGTTTAATAAAATCTGCGACTTCGGGAATGTCTTCATTGATATGGATTGTTGTAATGTTGCATGTGTTAGTGACTGTCAAAGGGTACTGACCTAAATAGCGATTACCATAAAAAAATAAGATATAATTATGTTAGCGAAATCAACAATATAAATTCATTAAGTTAAGTGTATTCCACAAATATCACACCCAACCTTGTTCCTTGAATTTTGTGTATTTAAGCAGAATAACAGTAGGAGTCGACATATCTACTTGTTTTTGTTTGAACTCAAAGAAAACTGTAGCATAGCTTTCCCAAAGGGTACAATGCATAGTGTTATCACTGAAGGAAGGCACAATATTAGGATGATTTGGAAAGATATACGACTTAAATGAAAACTTGTATCCGTTTCTATGTATAACTAAACTTAAATCCCTCAAAACCAAGTTAGCTTGTGCCTTCCTCCCTCTTGAGGCCAACTGGGTGAAACCGACCTCGTCGACCATATCAATGACATCTGAAAATCAATAAGCCATATTAAATTTGTGTGCTACAACTTGACAAACATAGAAAATATGTGATACACATCAATAACTCAAATTAAAAGATTATACCTATAAGCAGATTTTTTGGTGATTGTCCAGATATGATATCATTGAACGGGGTCAAGTACAATTTCTTATCAGGGATGTCATGTTTCCCTATATCAGTCACATTTGTCCCACCAGTGAACTTCAACATGTGTCTGTGGGTGGTCGACATGAACAAAAGGTCATTACGTAGCACTTGAAAGTTTTACATGGTGCAAGTAACGTTTACGTCTAAATCAGCGTCATATGCTTGCCTGGACATGGTTGGTACAACAACATGGATGGCAGTACCTTGAGAAAGAAAACGTGAAAAGGTTATCTAACATCTAAAAGGAAAAATATAGTAACTCTACCTACACCACTTCCATTACGTGAAGGATGTCATAACCTTCATCAACTTCGTGTCGTCTCCGTGAATAACCCGAGTTGTACATGTACGCCAACTTGTGCACACAACAAAATATCAGACAATCGAAAAAAAACAACACCATACAAACTTACATCTTTGTCAACGACTATCATTTCAAAATGCTCTCCTTAGTCATGGTCGTCACCTTCCATTTGTGTAGCACCTTCACACCTATTTTCCACAACTACTTCCGGTCGTTAATGTCCTTCACCATCTGGAACGGTCTCGCCATGTTCAACGTCGTTTACAATGAGCTTCTGAGGTTATTTTTTCTTTTTTGTGCCAAAAGAATGTTTTAGGGTTGCGGTTTCACAGAAACAAAAGTACTTTGTAGGAGAAAGGAGTCAAGAGGATGAAAAAGTGTTAGGTGTATGAAGTGATCAATAGCAGGTAGGCAGATATTGGAACCTGGGGCAAGCTGTAGGAGGATAGAAAGTATAGAGTAGTAGAAACCCAACTTACAAAATGTGAACTACATGCTTAGCAATTGCCACATGTTAATTTCGGTTACATAATTACCATAAGTGTGGCTTATTACCCATAATTACTAGTAGTCTTGAAATTTTTTATATGCCGAGTATCCATGGACTATTTCGAAATATTGATAGTGTTTAAGTTTACGGTTTTGAGGATAATATTGATTATTCCAACATCCCTCATGTTGAGTTGATAAAGTTATATCACAATTTACATTTGACCTAAGAACTCGGAATCAAAGATCTGATGTGCTATTCTGACTCCAACTTTATTATCAAACTTATCTAAGAGTCGGTTAATATTTGACATCACAATGTCGTGATTCTTCACAACATTAATGAGATTTTCATTAAGGAATAACGAGTTCAAATATTTTCATAATCTTAAGAGAGAATAATTGTGTTGACTATTTAACAAAATATAGTTAGAAATGACATTGTATAATGATATTTTACGAAATCTTAAGTAGAAATCATCACTCTTCTGATATCTGACGCCAATGAAACTTTATTTTTTTAAATAATTTTTTTCTTTTATCTCTTAGAAAAAAAAACATGAAAATTTGACATACAACATTGCAATGATTCATCAATTTAAAAGCATTTTAAGCTTAAGTATTTCTCTTTAAAAAATGATATTATGGATAAAAATGTATCAATGAAAGAAAAGTTTTTGACTTATTAACCAATAATAACTAATATGTCACATCTCAAACATCTCACCTTTTGAATATCTGTATTATATTCTTGTAACATTGTAGTTCATTGTTTCTTTCTTATTGTTTCAAAACTTTTGCCTTCAGACATAGGTAAAGAATAAGAGGATCAAACAAAGCATTGGTAGCATCCAGGTGAACATAATGAATAATTGATGGGCTTTTTTCATCAACCATATGACATTCAGTTAGTAAGGAATGGGGTACTATTAAGATGTCACATAGTATTAGTTGAATGAAGTGAATCCAAGCAGAAAATGACGCAATTTCACGTGAAACAAGATGGATTGTTGGTATAGACTATAGAGGTTATTTTCAGTATCAGGTTCATGCAATTAAGTGTCTCTATTCACCATCCCATACTGTTTTGCCACCGTCAAAATATTCTTCTTCTTCTTCTTATGATTCCACATAATGGATCACACTACTTTTATTAAATTGTCCATACTTTATTAATTTGAGTTTAAAAAAATGAGTATAACATTATAATTATTTATTAATTTTTGAAAATAATCTAGCTACTATTTGCAGGAGAGTTTAATGAGTTCACCAAACTATTTAACTTTTTATGAAAGTTTCTCCGAACATCACGTTTATAGGTCAAGGCCATTTTGTCATTATTTGAACAGCTAAAATGTATTTTATCATCAAAGTTGGATTTAATTAAAATAGGTAAACTATTTTTGTCTGAAATAATTTAATTATAATACGCATAATGAATTATATATAAAGTAAATAGTCTTATATAAAAAATTTAAAATGAACTTTAATAGAATGATTAAACTCAAACAATTAATTAATAAAATTTTCCCAAACTTTACATTTATGGATCAAGGACATTTTGTTAGAACAAAAAAGCTTTTAACAAAGATGAGAGAAGAAGAGTGAGAAAAGAGAAAACTCTAAATTTGAATTTGTGAAGTTATTAGTTATTATTACTAAAGTTATTAAGCATATAAAACTATATAATGTCATGATCAAGTTTTAAACCCAAAACATACAATTCAAGCCTAAAACATACTATCCAAATCCAATACATACAATCAAAGCCCAAAACATACATATATATTTTAGCTTCAACACAACAATTATATGATGTATTTGACTCTATTGAATACAAGTGACTTCTACTATTTCGACTTAGTCAAGCACACTTATGTCGAATACAGAGTATCTACAAACAATAAATTACAACTTTTAAAAGACAACAATTAATGTTTTTGAGACTTCTCGTACTAATATTTTTCTTCAACTTATTGAACCTGGCTTATTTATACAATGTTGCACTTACAAATTCATCACATTTTTTCTTCCTCAACTTTTCTCCAATTTCTAATAGTGTGACAATTTCATTACAGGTGCTCATCTTGAACCTCTTCAAGATATATTTGGCACAGTTCTTCTAGGGAAAGAACACATTCACATGTGTCTTTGAACTTCATCCATAAGAAATATGACAATTTTCCCGAGTCAGACATTTCAAACTTATGCTTCAGCTTGAACTTGACACTTCTTATCTTTGCTTCGTTTGCACGTATAATCAACAAATCATATAGGCATAAAATGATTCAACCGGCCCTATTTGCATCAATGACATGCACTCCATGTTAAGAGACATACTTTGTCAAACTTGATTCGATTAAAAACCTATATCTTCTCTTATTACAAGCTCTTGGATATTTCTTCAAACCATATAGTGCCTTCCTCAATATGTACACCTTTAACTCCCACCATTTGATTTCGAATCCTATTAGTTTATTGAATTAGAATTCTTCTTCCAAAGGTCCATTTAGAAGTGTCGACTTTACATCCAACTAATGTATCTTCCACCATCTGTATGATGGAGTCGACACAATAGATCTTATTGTCTCCAACCTTGCAACAAGCCCATAAACTTCGTCGAAAGCAATGCTAGGTTTTTGCAGAAAATCTCTTGCCACTAGTATTGTCTTATGCTTGGTTATTCCATCGTTTGGCATTCGTTTTAGCTTGTAAACCCACATTACATCAATTGGCTTATTGATTTACGTTTCGAAAATCTCCAATATCTTGTTCTTCTTGATTTCCCTGAGTTTTTATTTCATGGCTTCTAACTAATTAAAATCATTCATGGCTTGGTCCAAATTTGTTGGTTTTGCTTTAGTTTTCATCATCGCTTCTTCTATGAGATCACCGTTTGCATAAATTAATTGATTTAGAAATATTTCATATCCACCTAGCCTTATTAACTCAGGTTCCCTTCTAGTCAATCTCTGAACATTTTGCTCAAGTGATTCTCCCTCTTGAGTTGTTATGGCTTCATTTTGTTGATCTTTGTCAAACACAATTGTGACTTTATTTGACTCCTGACCGAACTAACTCATGAGTTCGGTTCCACCCTTTTATTTCATCTACTAGAACATGTCTACTGATCACTAGTTTAGTATTGTTAAACAAATATAATTTGTATGCATTTGAATCATAACATATAAGCACCATGGTCTGACTTTGATCATATAGTTTCTTCCTTAATTTCCCAGGTACATGCCTGAAGCACATTGATAAAAACAATCTAACATGTCTAACATTTTGCTTTTGTCTTATCCAAGCCTCGTAAGGTGTTCTAACGACCATCTTCTTGGTTAGACATCTGTTAAGTATGTACATTGTTGTCGAAAATGCTTCTCCCTAAAATATTTTTGGATCTTTAGCTTTTAACATACTTATGGCCATGTTCAGTATACTTTGACTCTTCCTCTCTAATACCATTTGATGTGGAGTATAGGGTGCAATGAATTCATGCATTATACTTTCCTCATTGCAGAACTTAGAAAATTCTCTAGAAGTGTATTTACCACCACCACCAGTTCTCAATTTCTTCAACTTTCATCCACTTTGTTTCTCGATATACAATTTAAATTTATTAAACTAGATGAATATCCCACTCTTCATTTCGATAAGGTAAATCCATATATATCTGGTGAATTCATCTATGAAGGCTAGAAAATAACAATTAAATCCATTCAACCTAATTCAAAAGGTCTACACACATCCGAGTGAACTAGCTCCAACTTTTCTTTCTTCCTCATGAGAAAGGCATGCTTGAATGCTTTCCTAGTCTACCTTGCTTTGCAACATACTTCACACACCTGACTTGGTTCCTTCACCTGAGGTAAGCCATACACCATTTTTTCTGGTTAAGTATGCCTAAACTTCTAAAGTTTATATTTCTGTACTTGTGATGCCATAACCAATTCTTGTCTTCTTCTGCAGTTGAAGAAAGACACTTATGATTAACTATGTTAACCTCTGCTTTGAATGTATTATTGTCTACAAATGCTGATTTCAAAATCAACCTTTCATTACCATCATACACCTTAATCTACTTCTTTTTTAGTTCCATGGTGTACCCTTCAATAAGTAAATGACATATGTTTATTAAGTTGCTTATTGTCAAAGGTACATATAACATACCAATGATATTAGATTTTCGACTATTCTTGTTTACCCAAAATATATTTCCTCTTAATCCTGATGTGACATGCTTTCCATCTGCAAACTTAATCATTATCTTAAATATCTAACTTGGTGAACCAATTTTTATTACCATTCATGTGGTTACTGCATCCTGAATATATGTACCACATATTGGTGTGTTCATTGTTTGATTGAGTGTTATCCATAATTAATACATCATCATAATCAGTATTTCCCGCATGTGCATACTGCACTTCATCATTATCTTTTTCTATTGCTTCCTTCTTTTTATTACAGTCTCGAGCATAATGACCAAATCCTTGACAATTGTAAAACTGCACCTCCTTCATGTCAACTTTTTTCCCATAATAGTTGTTGCTTATGCCTTTCTTGGTTGAATTAGAGTGATTTTTTAAATTCTTGTTTGATTTCTCATCATTAGCAAGATTTTTTCCCTACTTCTCTCTCTTTTCCATATTTCTTGGTGAATCTTGCTTGCAATATCTGTTCATCCACCTTCTCCCTTTTTGAGTTCTTCTATTTCGGCCACATCTCACGAGATTTAAGTGAAGCTTGATGTTCTTCCAACTTCATCTCAACTAGGTTCTTGGACTCTTCAATGGACACGATAATCTAATCAATTTCTACAGTCAGAGATCTCAACACTTTCCCAATATTCTGTAAATTGTTGATTGATTCACCACATGCCTTCTTATAGTTTGTAAACAACACCATACGTGAAAATAATTCTGAGAGTGATTCATTTTCCTTCACCTAAGTCATCTCAAATTTTTCTCATCGTCTGCAACTTCACTCTCTTCATCTTTTCATCTCCGTCGTATAAGTTCTTTAACTTATCCCATGCTCCTTTGGTTGTGACACCCCAAAATAATTCGATAATTAAATAATTATGATTTTTAATTATTAATTTAATTGAGAACATAATTTATTAATATATTGGATTTATTGGGATTAAATTATGGATTTGTTAGAGGTGTGTTGAGTAAAGTGAGGGTGTGAGGAGTAAAAGACTCTACTCACATTATTTAATTCATTTTATTTATGTTAAAGGAATAAAAGGAATAAAAGAAGGAAAGAAAGAAAAAGGAGTTATTTTGGAGAAAACAAAGATACGTGAAGTGAGAAGAGGAAAAGGAAGGAAGAAAACCTAAAGTGTCAGAATTCGAAGAACCCACAAGGTAAGGGGTGATTTCGATTAGTTATTTCATATTATCGGTTTCGAATTTGACTGTATAGATCATAGCATGTTAGGAAATCTCAGTTTAGGAATTTCTAGGTTTCCATGGATGTATACCTAATTGTGTCAGATGGTGTCAGATTATAGGTTGAAAACAATTAGGGTGTCAGATATTAAATAAGAATGATGGAAATATGTTGTTTGATGTGATAATGATGCAAATTGGATGTGTTTTAGTGTTTTCCATGTTGAAATTCGTATGGGTAAGTTTGGGTTTGATTGAAAATGAATGAATGTTGTCAAAAGTGCAGCAAATGGCTCTGCAACACGTGGGAACCGGTTCCCAGTGGGGAGGAACCGGGTTCCACATTGAAAATTTGTGAAAAACTGTAAAAATGCACTCAGGAACCGGTTCCTGTATGGGTAGGAACCGGGTTCCCATACAATTTTCCAGAGGCGAGTTTTTGAAACTTTTCAGGAACCGGTACCTGTATATGTAGGAATCGGGTTCTGCTTTATTTTTTTGAAAAATGTCAAACTTTGAAAATTCATAACTTTCAAACCGTAAGTCCGTTTTGAGCTTCATTTTGGACGTTATTTCTTAAATTTAATGCTCTCTTTTATAAAATGAAAAGATTTTCCAAAACTTGAAATTATTTTGAAAATGAGCCGAATTCCGAAATAGGTGACTTTTGATTGACGCATATTGATGTGTATGTAGCAGAGATCCTGTGGTGATGGATGTATTGGTATTATGTGGATGTAAAGCATGTTTATGCTGCTGTTAATTGTATGCATGATGGTTGAAATATCATGTTGGTTGTTTTGATTCAGTTATGGTAAATTGATGTATTACATAGACTGATTGATGTTGCATGCTAGTGATGTGCGTGCATATGCATTGTCTTGGTGAAGTTAATTCCCATTGTGCGGAATTTGACTTGGATTGCCGATAACCGATACCCGAGTGAGGATCGGTGGTTAGGATGGATTCGTGTCCGGGTGTTTATGGACAAATCGATGGTTACTGTATCCGGTTGATGATGGATCAGTGTTGGGTGACTTGGTCACGTGTTGGTACCACATGCATTGTGTCTGCATTTGTATTTGCATGGGATTGTAACATGTTAGGATGTCTTCCAGTGTTGCAATTCTTTTGTTGTCTATTGATTATGCATAATGACTTGTATGATTGTGATTGTGTGTTGAATTCGAATTCGTGTTAAATGGGTGAAATAATATGCTTGTGATATATTATTGATTGAGAAGCTTATAATATGTTTTAATTATGAGAAGTCTCACCCTTAATTTAACAATTTCAGATTAAAGTTAGCAGCTGAGGAGTTGGTGAGGATGGCTCTAGAGCTTGTCCTTTAAGTCCGCGTGTAAGTTTCATGCTCTGATTAGGTTGTAACACTGGGGAACGTTTAGTTGAGGATTTAGTTTTATTCAATTGTTTCTTTGGATCTCCTTGAGAATAATTATGGTTTAATCAATTTTGTTTTTGGTATTTTCCGCTGTGTAAGACATGGTCTTAAACTGATTGAATTAGTTGGAATAATGATCCTCAGTGTAGCATGGCTACTGTTTAATTGAAGTTTTATTTATTAAATAATTGTGGCATCCCTTGATTTCCGTGTTAACTCTGATGGAATGAGACTTAAATCATTGATATAATTAATATTATTCGGGGTATTTTAGAAGGGGTGTTACAATAGTGGTATCAGAGCATAGTCGGTCTTGTCTTGTGTCGTTATCCCTTTCGATGCTAGTGTAAGTAACACCGATACTTGTGTGTGATGTAGATTGTTTTGTAATGTTCCGATCAATGGTGGAAGGGGTACGGAAGGAATGATGACGCTATTGGAGGCTTTGGGAATGTTGGTGGAGTACTCGGAGGGAACCAGCAGGGAGCCGTGATTGGTGCCGAGACAATTGGGGAATTTTCGAGGAATAATCCTCCATTGTTCAGGGTGCACATGATCCCGAAGTTGCTCGAAGTGGTTGAAGGAGATCGAGAGGATCTTGAGTGATTGATGTAAGGGTGAAGGTGAGGTACGGAACTCACATGTTAGCAGAGGAAGTCGATGGTGGTGGGTTGCTACCGAACCGAACGGAAGAAGATGGTATTGCATTGACTTGTGTTCGGAGAGCTTTTCGAGGAGGTACTTTCTTGAGGACATCAGAGGTAAGAAGGAGATTGAGTTTCTGGAACTCAAGCAGGGTAACAAGACTGTCAGCGAGTATGCTTCGAAGTTTACTGAGTTGGCGAAGTATTATGCTCACTATACTAACAATGCAGATGGAGAATTTTCCAAATGTATCAAGTTTGAGAATGGCCTTCGTGATGAGATTAAGCGGTATTCGTATCGGTATCCAAGATTTTCCGATCCGTTGACGCAGAGGATTCTAGAGGAGGATCTTGCTAACACTAAGTCGAATGCTCGAGGGTATGTTGATAGGAAAGGTAAGCAACAGATGGATCGTGGTAAGCCTTATGATAGGAGAAATCAGAGATCCGGCGGTTGGAAGAAGTCTGGTGGAGGAGATTCTAGTTCTTCCGTTAAGTGCTACAAGTGTGGTGAGACAGGACATCGTATGGTGGACTGTAAGAGTAATGATAAGAAGTGTTTCAAGTGTGGGAAACTCGGACATGTGGCCAATGATTGCAGAGTGAGAGTGGTGACTTGTTACAACTGTGGTGAAGAGGGTCATACTCGTCCTCAGTGCACAAAACCCAAGAAAGAGCAAGTTGGTGGTAAAGTGTTTGCATTATCTGGATCAGAGACTAAACCAGATGATCGGCTGATTAAAGGTACATGTTTTATTAATAACATACCTTTGATTGCGATTATTGATACTGGAGCTACGCATTCTTTTATTGCGTTAGATTGTGCTAAAAGATTAAATTTGGAAATTTTTAATATGGATGGAAGTATGGTTATTGATACTCCTGCGTCGGGTTCAGTGACTACTTCATATGTTGTAGGAATTGTCCTGTTGTGATTTTTGGTAGGGGTTTCGGTATGGATTTAGTGTGCCTACCGCTAGAACAACTTGATATCATCCTTGGAATGAACTGGTTATTTAACCAAGTTCATATCAACTGTTTTGAGAAGACGGTCATTTTTCCTGAGGAGGTTAAAGTCGAAAATGAGATTATGTCAGTTAAGCAGATGAACCTAGCTGTGAAAGATGGTGCGGTGGTGTTTATGTTGTATTCTGCGATAGAAGCGGAGGGAAAAGCAAAGGGTGATGGATTGCCAGTGGTGAATGAATTTCCAGAGGTGTTTCCGGAAGACGTTAGTGAATTGCCACCTGAGAGAGAGAGGTAGAATTTACTATAGATTTGATTCCTGGAACTAGTCCGGTGTCGATGGCGCCTTATCGCATGTCGGCATCCAATTAGTGAATCGAAGAAGCGTTAGAGGAATTGCTTGAAAAGAAGTTTATTCGCCCGAGTGTTTCGCCGGGGTGCTCCGGTGTTATTGGTTAAGAAGAAGGAAGGCTCAATGAGATTATCGTGGACTACCGACAGTTGAATAAAGTTACAATCAAGAATCGGTATCCTTTGCCGAGGATTGATGATTTGATGGATCAACTCGTTGGAGCTTGTGTATTTAGTAAGATTGATCTGAGATCTGGATATCATCATATTCGTGTGAAGTCGGAGGATATTCAGAAAACTGCATTTAGAACGAGGTATGGACATTATGAATATTCTGTTATGCCGTTTGGAGTTACTAATGCACCTGGTGTTTTCATGGAGTATATGAACAGGATATTTCATCCGTATCTTGATAAGTTCGTAGTGGTGTTCATTGATGATATTCTGATTTATTCGAAAAGCGATGAGGAGCATGCAGAACATCTCAGAGTTGTATTGGAATTGTTGAAAGAGAAGAAGCTTTATGCGAAGCTGTCCAAGTGTGCATTCTGGTTAGGTGAAGTGAGTTTTCTTGGCCATGTAATTTCCAAGAATGGAATTGTTGTGGATCCTATGAAGGTAGAAGCGGTATCTCAGTGGGAAGCACCGAAGAATGCTTCTGAGATCCGTAGTTTTTTGGGTCTTGCAGGTTATTACAGAAAGTTCATAGAAGGATTTTCCAAACTAGCGTTACCGTTGACTAAGTTGACCAGGAAGGGTCAGGTATTTGTTTGGGATGTTGAATGTGAGAAAGGATTTCAAGAGCTGAAGAGGAGGTTGACAAGTGCTCCGATCTTGATTTTGCCAAATCTGATTAAGTCTTTTGTTGTGTATTGTGACGCATCATTAATGGGATTAGGTGGTGTGTTGATGCAAGATAAGCAGGTTGTGGCTTATGCTTCGAGACAATTGAAAGTACATGAAAGGAATTATCCGACTCATGATTTGGAGTTGGCAGCTGTTGTATTTGTTTTGAAGTTATGGAGACATTATTTATATGGTTCTCGGTTTGAGGTATTCAGTGATCATAAGAGCCTGAAGTATCTCTTTGATCAGAAAGAGTTGAACATGAGGCATAGAAGATGGTTAGAATTCCTAAAGGATTACGATTTCGGTTTGAATTACCATCCTGGTAAGGAAAACGTTGTTGCGGATGCTCTGAGTAGAAAGTCCTTGCATATGTCGATGTTAATGGTCCGTGAGTTAGATTTGGTTGAGCAGTTCAGAGATTTAAGTCTGGTTTGTGAAACTACTCAGAATAGTGTGAAATTGGGTATGTTGAAACTGACTAGTGGTATTCTGGAAGAGATTAGAAATGGACAGAAGTCCGATGTTGGGTTAGTTGACAAGTTGACATTGATCAACCAAGGTCAAGGAGGTGAGTTCAGAATTGATGAGAATGGAGTTATGAGATTTGGTGATCGGGTGTGTGTTCCGGATGTTGCCAAGATTAGGAAGAGTATTTTGGAAGAAGGACATCGTAGTAGCGGGTTGAGTATTCATCCCCGGTGCTACTAAAATGTACCATGATTTGAAGAAGTTTTTTTGGTGGTTGGGAATGAAAAAGGAAATTTCTGAGTTTGTGTATGCTTGTTTGGTTTGTCAGAAGTCGAAAATCGAGCATCAGAAACCGTCAGGATTAATGGAACCGTTATTTGTTCCGGAATGGAAATGGGATGGAATCTCTATGGATTTTGTGTCTGGTTTGCCAAGGACATCGAAGAATTGTGACTCTATCTGGGTGATTGTGGATAGGTTGACAAAATCTGCTCACTTTATTCCGATAAGAATGGATTATCCGATGGAGAGGTTGGCAGAATTGTATGTCGAAAAGATTGTGAGTCTACATGGTATTCCTTCTAGCATTGTGTCGGATCGAGATCCGAGGTTTACATCTAAGTTCTGGATGGGGTTGCAGGAAGCTTTGGGTACTAAGTTACGTTTGAGTTCCGCTTATCATCCACAGACAGATGGTCAGACGGAAAGAACGATTCAGTCGTTAGAAGATTTGCTGAGAGCTTGTGTGTTAGAGAAGGGTGAAGCTTGGGATAGTTATCTACCGTTGATCGAGTTTACCTACAACAATAGTTTTCACTCGAGCATTGATATGGCTCCGTTTGAGGCATTGTATGGTAGGAGGTGTCGGACACCATTGTGTTGGTATGAATCTGGAGAGAGTGCTGTGATTGGACCGAAAATTGTTCAACAAACTTCAGAAAAGATTAAGATGATTCAGGAGAAGATGAGGACTTCTCAGAGTCGTCAGAAAAGTTATCACGATAAGAGGAGGAAAGATCTTAAGTTTAGTGAGGGAGAACATGTTTTTATGCGAGTTACTCTGATGACTGGTATTGGTCGAGCTTTGAAGTCAAAGAAGTTGACTCCACGATTTATTGGTCCGTTTCAGATTACCAAGAGAATTGGGAAGGTTGCGTATCAGATTGCTTTGCCGCCGTCACTTGCAAATTTGTATGATGTTTTTCATGTATCTCAGCTAAGGAAGTACATTGTTGATCCGTCTCATGAGATTCGCTATATGTGCGAGAGAATTTGATGTGAAGCAGACTGCAAGGATAGAGGATCGGAAGTTGAAACAGTTGCGAGGCAAAGAGATCGCGTTGGTAAGAGTGGATTGGGGATGACCAGCAGATGGGAATGTCACTTGGGAGCTGGAGATTCAGATGAAGGACTCGTATCCCGAAATGTTCGTCTAAGGTATGTTTTCGAGGATGAAAACTCTTTTAGTTGGGGAGAGTTGTGACACCCCAAAATAATTCGATAATTAAATAATTATGATTTTTAATTATTAATTTAATTGAGAACATAATTTATTAATATATTGGATTTATTGGGATTAAATTATGGATTTGTTAGAGGTGTGTTGAGTAAAGTGAGGGTGTGAGGAGTAAAAGACTCTACTCACATTATTTAATTCATTTTATTTATGTTAAAGGAATAAAAGGAATAAAAGAAGGAAAGAAAGAAAAAGGAGTTATTTTGGAGAAAACAAAGATACGTGAAGTGAGAAGAGGAAAAGGAAGGAAGAAAACCTAAAATGTCAAGAATTCGAAGAACCCACAAGGTAAGGGGTGATTTCGATTAGTTATTGCATATTATCGGTTTCGAATTTGACTGTATAGATCATAGCATGTTAGGAAATCTCAGTTTAGGAATTTCTAGGTTTCCATGGATGTATACCTAATTGTGTCAGATGGTGTCAGATTATAGGTTGAAAACAATTAGGGTGTCAGATATTAAATAAGAATGATGGAAATATGTTGTTTGATGTGATAATGATGCAAATTGGATGTGTTTTAGTGTTTTCCATGTTGAAATTCGTATGGGTAAGTTTGGGTTTGATTGAAAATGAATGAATGTTGTCAAAAGTGCAGCAAATGGCTCTGCAACACGTGGGAACCGGTTCCCAGTGGGGAGGAACCGGGTTCCACATTGAAAATTTGTGAAAAACTGTAAAAATGCACTCAGGAACCGGTTCCTGTATGGGTAGGAACCGGGTTCCCATACAATTTTCCAGAGGCGAGTTTTTGAAACTTTTCAGGAACCGGTACCTGTATATGTAGGAATCGGGTTCTGCTTTATTTTTTTGAAAAATGTCAAACTTTGAAAATTCATAACTTTCAAACCGTAAGTCCGTTTTGAGCGCCGTTTTGGACGTTATTTCTTAAATTTAATGCTCTCTTTTATAAAATGAAAAGATTTTCTAAAACTTGAAATTATTTTGAAAATGAGCCGAATTCCGAAATAGGTGACTTTTGACTGACGCATATTGATGTGTATGTAGCAGAGATCCTGTGGTGATGGATGTATTGGTATTATGTGGATGTAAAGCATGTTTATGCTGCTGTTAATTGTATGCATGATGGTTGAAATATCATGTTGGTTGTTTTGATTCAGTTATGGTAAATTGATGTATTACATAGACTGATTGATGTTGCATGCTAGTGATGTGCGTGCATATGCATTGTCTTGGTGAAGTTAATTCCCATTGTGCGGAATTTGACTTGGATTGCCGATAACCGATACCCGAGTGAGGATCGGTGGTTAGGATGGATTCGTGTCCGGGTGTTTATGGACAAATCGATGGTTACTGTATCCGGTTGATGATGGATCAGTGTTGGGTGACTTGGTCACGTGTTGGTACCACATGCATTGTGTCTGCATTTGTATTTGCATGGGATTGTAACATGTTAGGATGTCTTCCAGTGTTGCAATTCTTTTTTTGTCTATTGATTATGCATAATGACTTGTATGATTGTGATTGTGTGTTGAATTTGAATTCGTGTTAAATGGGTGAAATAATATGCTTGTGATATATTGTTGATTGAGAAGCTTATAATATGTTTTAATTATGAGAAGTCTCACCCTTACTTTAACAATTTCAGATTAAAGTTAGCAGCTGAGGAGTTGGTGAGGATGGCTCTAGAGCTTGTCTTTTAAGTCCGCGTGTCAGTGTCATGCTCTGATTAGGTTGTAACACTGGGGAATGTTTAGTTGAGGATTTAGTTGTATTCAATTGTTTCTTTGGATCTCCTTGAGAATAATTATGGTTTAATCAGTTTTTTTTTGTTGGTATTTTCCGTTGTGTAAGACATGGTCTTAAACTGATTGAATTAGTTGGAATAATGATCCTCAGTGTAGCATGGCTACTATTTAATTGAAGTTTTATTTATTAAATAATTGTGGCATCCCTTGATTTCCGTGTTAACTCTGATGGAATGAGACTTAAATCATTGATATAATTAATATTATTCGGGGTATTTTAGAAGGGGTGTTACATTGGTCGTTTCCTTTTCAATTATCAACTCGAACACGTTAGGATCCACACACTGGTAAATCTAAAATAAAGTTTTTCCATTTTGTTCCTTTAATTGTCGTGCGCAGCTTTATGAACATCATATGTATTCGCTTCCAATATCGATACTCCATGATCAACGATTTCATACACATCTTAACATCTGATATTTGACATTGACTTTGATATGGACTTAATTTGTTTATAATTGAGTGGTCTTGACGTTATTCTAGGCATGAACTGGTTGGAATATAATTATGTTCATATTAACTGTTACATCAAATCTGTGCGGTTTTCTACTCTTGAAAAGGAGGGGGAAGCTGAGTTCTTATCTTCTAGATAGTTGAGTGAATTGATGCAAGATGAAGCTCAAGTGTTTTCATTAATGGTGACTTTACCCATTAAGAACCAGGCTCCGATTGATGAGTTGCTTATTGTAATACGGTGAACTGACTTTGAGATTTTTGTATCGCAAATGTGCGAATAGCAAGAGTCGCCACCGACTTTTCTTTTATCCAATTAAGGGAAGGTGAAAAGAACAAGAAAAGACCTTCGTTAGATTTTGAGTAAGGGAGAAGGTTATGAAAAGGGAAGGTATTAGCACCCCTTTCCATCCGTAGTTATCTACGGGCTCTTAGTTGCTCTTAGATCACTTTAAAATTGTGCTTTCTGTGTGTTTGACAAAAATGTTTTGAAAAAGGAATTTCGCTTTGACTTTGTAATGATTCATGTAGGAATGTATACAAAGTGTTCGGAAATGTTTCGTTTTTGAAATGAGTTTGAACTTTGACAAAAGTGTGAGGTGTAAAGAGTGTTTTGATAGAGCAAGCAACTAAAAGTCTTATTACCTACTCAGAATGGTCGTTTTCGTGTTGTTTTACGTTCCTTTAGAATAGCGCTATCCGTACCATTAGTTGGTAGGTAACCCTATTCGTTGGATGTAAGCGGGACATTCGAAGGGACATCAGATGGTCATAGAAGGCAACTTGTAGGAAGTATCCTAGCACATTCGAAGGGACTATCATCATTTTTCGTAGGCGACAATCGAGGGTTAAGATCATGTATTCGTAGGCGACATTGTGGGTCTATGATCTTTGTATCGAATGGACTATGATGATTTGTTTGAAGGCAACGGTGCTAGAATACCTCTACGTTCGAGGGACTTGACCATTTATATTCGTAAGGCAACGAGAGAGAATTACCCTAAGGGGTGCATGTGTGAAAAGAGTGTGTCAATTCAGATATTTTATCTTGGAGTTATGAGTGATCTATGTCTGTTTTTATCTTGCCATACACACCTAGTTACTAGCAGTTCATAGGGTGCAGAAAGTAAATTGCAGAAATGTAAAATGCGGAAAGATAGAGTCTTACGCTATTACATGGCTTTGGGGCAGATACATAATTGAAAGTGCGGAAAATGAAAGCCCTAATTAAACTATTACATCCCATAGGCAGTTACATAATTGGAAAACAAAAGCAATAAAAATCGTCCGAAGCGATACAACCTGTGAACAGATACAAAATCGGGAAATACGAGAAAATTGCATAAGAGGAAAATGTTAGTAAAAATAAGTATTTTTTGAATGAGAAAAAGTTTTTATGTTAGTAATAACATTAATATGATAAGATAGATTTTTGGTAATTTTTGGAGTTGATTTGATAATTTAAAAACAATTAAAAGCCATTTAGATGATTAATTAGCAATTAAATTAAATATGCATGCAAAAATAATAATTTTAATGCTAAAAATTAAATAAACATTTTTCTGATAATTATGCAAAAAATAAATATTTTTGGAGTTTTTTAGATGCATGATAAAAAATATTAAAGATAAAATAAATTAGATGGAAAATATTAAAGAAAAAAAATAAAAAATATGAAAATATAAGTTAGTTTTGCAAAAGAGAAAAAATAATTGGTCCTGACCAGGTTCGAACCTGTGACCTTTGAGAGCATCTTCCAATCCCACGCCTTAACCACTGAGCCAGCGTGTCTTTCGTGTCATGAAAATACAAAGAATTGTTTTTAAGGGTTTACGTGTCATGAGTTTGAATTCAAAACACAGTCAGCCGTGTGGACCCCAGTCATAACGAATCGACGAATCAGAGATCTCCCTCGCGCCACGCCAGCCTTCACCGATCAGAGCAAGTCAACGACGCCGGAGCCCTAGCTCCGGTCGTCTTCTCCGATCGAACAAAAGCTCAAACCTGCAAAATAAGAGAAATAAATGGCAAAGGGATACCCTACCCCCCTAAATCGACCATTCCGAGTTCAATGGTGGTGTTGGTTTTGGCTGAATCGTCCTGTACAAGCCGGTTCGAAGAAGACAACTTGAAAAACCCTAACTATGGCAAATCGAGATTTTTACGTGCAAGCTTCAAAACGATGGCCCAGATCATTCATATGGAACCTCATGAACACATCAGAACGATTAGTTTTGATTAAAACACACAGATAATAAAAATGCAAAATCAAGAAAATTTTGAATATGTATGAATGTGTATGGCTCGATTCAAGCAGCTTTGACCATGGCTTTTGGTGTGTACTTACTCAAACTTACCCTAGGAACACAATGGAGTGATTGAGAGAGGCTGAAAGTGGCTGGAATTTGAAATTCGATTTTGACAATTTTGTGAAATTTTTGAGCAAAGTAAGGGTTGTTGTAGGGGCTAGGGTTTCGTCCTTGGCTTTGTGCAATATGATCAGTATTTATAGAGTGAGGAATGAGTGCAAAGAGAGTGAAAAAAGATATGGTATTCAATGTGAAATTAATTCCTTTCAAATAAAATCAAATTTTGGAAAAATTTGATTTTCTCTTCCATATGCAAGCTAGCACGAAATTGGCAAGTGTTGTGGACTATCTTGGACCTCAAGTTTGATAAAAATCCAATCCTTTTGAAAATATATCTTGTTTTCATATTTTATATGATTTAAATTTGAATTAAATGGTTTTAAATTCAAAAATAAATCAATAAAATAGAATGTGGTCATGGAAAGGCATCAATAGGTCAAAAATAATATCATGATCAAGTTTGGATCATAAAATTATAGGCCCATTTGGAAAAAATTGGATTTTGACAAATATCTCCTTTTGTACAATTGTTCAAAAATGCCCAACTTCAGAATGGTGTATTTTTCTCAATTTTCCACATTTTTAAGTGTTCTTGGACTTTTTAGAAATCTCTAAGTGTCCTCTAAACAACCTCTTTGGTTTCATCTCAATTGGAGTTTCCGTGCTCAATAAATCTTCAAAACAAAATGTTGACTTTTTGTTGACTTTGAAAAGGACCTGTAATGTTTTGACTCATACCTTCCAAATGAAGCATTTTTGGAACATTCTTGTGAGACATGAAGTTGTAGAGAATTGAATTTCCTTCAAAATGAGAGGTGGTGGAAAAATTTCTGAGAAAGTATGAAGAAGTTATGCTCAGTCAAAGTTTAGTTGACTTTTCACTAAAAAACCCTAATTTGGAAAGTTGGACTTTTGAGCAAATCTTGAGTTTTCTTGATGAATCATGATCAACCCTTGATCAAATGATGAATGTGACTTCAAAATGAGGATGTTGACCAAAAATCATGAAGTTTGACTGTATGTTGACCACAGTTGACTTTTTGTCCAATACAACTGATTTTCAACCATCTGAGCAATTGTCTGAGGAAACTTGACTTGTGAGGCTTGAAACTTGACATGGAGATTCTTTGAAGCATATGAGGAGGCATGATGACCATTGGAGATGCTGGATCTGAGAATTGCCAAACCCTAATTTGGGTTGATTGTCTAGGAGAGGGTTTGTCTGATCAACCCTTGAGGAATCTTTGAGTAGGGATGTATGAAATGTATTGAGGAATATGAGGGTAAATTTTGGGGTATGACACATATGGTGCATGAATTTCCTAAAGTTTTCCTAGATAATATTCCAGATGTACCACAAGAAAGAGAAGTAGAGTTTTCTATTTATCTTGTTCCTAGTACTCGACCTGTTTCTATGGCACCATACAAAATGTCGGCATCTGAATTAGCAGGAATTGAAGAAATAACTAGAAGACTTACTTGAGAAGAAATTTGTTGACCACGTGTATTGCCTTGGGGAGCTCCAGTATTACTTGTGAAAAAGAAAGACGGTAGTATGAGGTTGTGTGTTGATTATCGACGGTTGAATAAATTGATGATAAAAAACATTTATCTACTTCCGATAATATATGATTTGATGGATCAATTGGTGGGTGCAAGGTGTTTTGTAAAATTGACCTGAGATCAGGCTATCACCAAATATGAGTCAAAGATAAAGATATTCATATGACAAATTTCAGAACTCAATATGGACATTATAAGTATTCGGTGTTACCAATGTTCCAGGAGTACTTATGGAATATATGAATCGTATCTTTCACACTTACTTGGACCACTTTATAATTGTATTCATTGATGATATCTTGATATATTCCAAATCAGAGGAAGAGCATAATGAGCATTCACGAATTTAATTGGAGGTGTTGAAAGAGAAGAAGCTATATGCGAAGTTATCAAAGTGTGAATTTTGGTTAGAGAAAGTTAGTTTTCTTGGTCATGTTATTTAAGGTAGTGGTATTGTTGTGGATCCATCCAAAGTAGATGCAATATTGTAGTGGGAGACTCCAAAGCCGGTTACAGAAATTAGAAGCTTTTTGGGCTTGAGTGATTATTATAGAAGATTCATTGAAGGTTTTTCTAAGTTAGCACTAATTTTGACCCAGCTGACTTGTAGAGGCAAATCTTTTGTGTGGGACATCCATTATGAGGAAAGTTTCACCCGGCTGAAGAAGAAATTAACGATGGATCCGATTTTGATATTACCTAATCCCAAATAATCGTTTGTTGTGTATGGTGATACTTCTGATTTGAGTTTAGGTGGTGTGCTTATGCTGAATGATAAAGTAGTAGCTTATGCATTGACGCAGTTGAGAATTCATGAAAGGAATTACCCTACTCACGATCTAGAATTAGCTGCAGTGGTGTTTGTACTAAATATTTGGAGTCATTATCTTTACGGCTCCAGATTTGAAGTGTTTTAGTAATCACAAAAGTTTAAAGAACTTGTTTGACCAGAAAAAAATGAATATGAGGCAACGCAGGTGGTTAGTGTTGTTAAAGGATTATGACTTTGGTTTAAATTACCATCCTAATAAGGCTAATGTTGTAGTTTATGCTTTAAGTAGGAAAATGTTACATATGTCTGCTATGATGGTTAAGGAATTAGAATTGATTGAACAATTCAGAGACATGAGTTTAGTCTGTAAAGTGACACCACAAAGTGTATTGTTGGGGATGTTGGAGATTAATAATGATTTCGTGGATAGTATTAAAGAGGCCTAAAATATGGATGTAAAGTTGGTAGATTTGATGGTTGAGAGTAATCAAGATGAAGATAGAGATTTTAAAGTAGATGTGTAAGTTGTGTTGAGATTCCGTAATAGAATTTGTATTCCCGGTGATTATGAGTTGAAAAATATTATTTTGGAGGAAAGTCTCAAAAGTAATTTGAGTATTCATTGAGGTGTGACTAAAATGTATCAAGACTTGAAAAAGTTCTTTTAGTGGTCAGGGTAAAAGTTAGATGTGGCGAGGTTTGTGTATGTCACTACAAGAAAAAAATCAATTTGGGACAAAATTATCTGTCGCAAAATAGTACAAATTTCCGTCCCAATTGAGTTAGGGGACGAAATTCGCGACAATATAATTATGTCGCAATTCGCTTGTCGCAATTTGTTAGGGACAAAAATTCAAATTCTGTCGCAGAACAAGGACGGATTCAAGGACGAAATTTAACAATTTTATTAAATTATTTTTTTATTCCGTCTTAATATTGCGACAAAATCGATATTATCCGTCTCATTATCGTGACTGATTTTTTACTTTTCATCCCAATATCGCGATAGAAGCATAATATTTCGTATCAATATCTCGAAAAAATTGAAACACTCTGTCCCAATATTACGACAAAATTAAAATATTCTTTCTCAATATTAGAATAAATTTATAATATTCCATACCAACATTGCTACGGAATTTTTATATTTCGTTCCAAAATATTGACAGAATTTTCAACATCTGTCTCAATGTTAAGATGATTTTTTAATTACATTTGCTTTTAAAATAATTATTGAGACAAAATTAAATAAAATATTCTATCACAAACTGTTTTGTGTGACATTTTTTGTTTTAAATACTGTTACCAATTCCATACTTTTTATCACACATTAATCTACTAACAATTTCAATAATTTAATCAAACTTAAAATTTACTTTCAAATACCAATTCCATCACAACATAAAAGTATCAATATCTTAATAATATTAAACCTACAAAATAACTTGATATCCTACAAAATATTAAACTTCCAATGGTTTTTAAATTCTACATCCCAAAGACAATAATATTACTCAATCAGCCACATCTCTACTATTATTTGCATTACTTCCATGAGTAGCATCATTACCAACAGAAAAATCATCTTCATCAAAATCCATTGAATCCAAATCTATATTTGCATGTTTAGCAAATGCAGCAAACATTTTATTTTGACGAGCAAGAATGCTATTGATTATTTGTTGTTGTTCTGCAATCATCCGTCTTAATCGTGCCTCTACCTCTCCACTCATTCCACGAACAATATCAGCATAATCCGAATATTTCTTTGACCTAGAAGTTGAGACACGAGCACACATACTTCCATCTAAACCAAGTCCATATACTATACCCTTTGCATTTATTCCCCCAACAGCTTCAATCATTAATGTATCATAATCAATAGGCTTGGGTTGAGTATCACTCTCGACATTGCCAGACTCTGAAGATTGAGGATGAGACTCAACTTGTGAACATAGATTCACAAGTTTTTCCTGAAAAAGAAAAGAAAAAAGATAATAAGTAATGTTCTCAAAGACTAATTGCATTCCATAGACAAAATAAATAATACTGCATTTATAAATATAAATATATAAGTTACCATAAGCTGGAAAATGTTGAGGTATTTTTTATTCTATTAGAATCCTGATGAAGGCTTTTGAATCAATAACATTATCATGGAAATAATGAACATCACCAAAAAGTGAATGTCCAATACACTTTCTTTCAGTTCCAAGTGCAACAACTCTTATACTCTTAAACACAAGTTGCAAAATATTATGCAATATGATGTTTCATAAAGTGTAAGTTCTAAAACAGTATGTTCCAAATATTATGCAATATAATAGTAGTCCTAAAACATCACGTTCTAAAACAGTAAGTCTCAAATGTTATGCAATATTATGTTCTAACTAACCCAAAGCCCCTAAATTGTTTTTGAAACACAAACAACATATTTTTATCATATATGCAAAATAACTAGTTGAAGAAAAAGAAAAATTTCACATATGCATCACTTGATCTCTTATCTACAAAATTTTGTGTTCCTTCCTTGTGTGACACTTCTTGAATAACTCACCCTTGTACGCAATCCTTCCTAAACTCTTATTCAACATTTGTTGAGAAATACACACATAATAAGTATATCATAAGAAAAAAAATCTATAATGAAAATTCAAATAAAATTTACCAATTCAAGTTCATGTTTTAGTTGATTCTTGGATTCTTGACTGTGCAATGAACCACCAATATCTGAATTACGATAACAGCTTCCACACATCGCAATGTTTGGTAATCTTCATCTTCCAACTTTACAAGAAATTGTGCCCACACGGTTCTTGAGATCCATGTGGGTTTTTGTGGCATTTTTTCACATGCTCTCAACATTATCTTTCTTTGCAGGTCTTTACCTCTTGTTCACCAATCCATTTGTAGCCTTTCTATGATTATTAAAAATAACAACATAAAATTAAATTCAAAATAATTTAAAATTATAACAATATATGAAATGATAGAAAATAACCAAGATACATTACCATCCACTCTTTAAACCATATTTCTTTGATTTTAGGGTTACAACATTTCCAATTGTTGTTAGGACCATCAAACATAGATTTAATTGCCTTTGATATATCTTTGCATTATCATCAGGATAAAAGCTGTAAAATTCAACACATGGATTATATTAACAAGTTAAAAACAAAGTATCCATTATTTACAAATATCAAATTCATTAACTAAACATATATACATATTAAATTAAAAAAACAACTCGACTTACTATCCTTTAAGAATATAAATCCAAACTTTGTTATCTGAATGATCCTTGCCCCATGGTAGATGCGGGTTATGAGGGTCGGGTAAGGTAGGCTCTCCAAATGGGATAAAAAGTTGAGGTTGGCTAATGTGATCATTATCTTCTTCTATTGGCGATACTGTCTCAAATTCGGTATTTGTTTGTGGTTGTGTATATTGGGGACTTATTGTTCTTTCTATAGTCGGAGATGTAACATGTGCATTACCAAGAGGAACAAAGGGATTATTAGATGACGGAGATGGTGTGCTCCTAGGTGGAGTTGTGTATTTTGAACTATTCCTTTGCTCTAAACATGAAGGAATGGATGGAGCAAGAAAAGTACTAAGAGAAACACCTAGGTTACTAGAAGAAAGAGATGGTGTGCTGACAGATGGAGTTCTGTACTTGGTAGTGTTTCTTTGCTCCATAGTAGTTGGAATGGATGAAACCTTAGCATTCCCTTTTCCTCCAAACCCTCTAGGCCTTCCTCTAGGTCTACTAATACCTGACATCTAAATCAATAATAAAGACATATATAGATTAATAACATCATGTAACCAAAATACAACATTGCACTTAATGAGCTTATATATAAAAACAAAAAGACAAAAGTCACTTTTTCAACTAAAACAAAGAAATAAAAAGACAATGGTCACTTTTCCTATGAAATGACTTCACAAATAAACAAAAAGATAATAGTCACTTTTTTTACTAAAAGAAAGAAGCCAAAATATAACAGTCACGTTCTCAACTAAAAGAAACAAATAAAACAGTTTTCAGGATATGGTGTGTAATAAACTTGAATAGCTTGTTGAGCCAAAATAAATGGTTCATATTTTGAATATCTCCTTTGTGAATTAACTTCAATAATTCCATGATGTTTATGTACTCTTGTCCCAATGTTAGAGGTTAGGTCATACCATGAGAGTGATAATTAGCATAATGCAAAAACAGTATGATTTGAGCACTTACATCTACTATTAAGGTTGATTCCTAAGATCTTAAACTCTTTCTCCGGTCAAATTTGTAATCTTTCTTCGAACTCGAAACAAAACAAATTAACAAATAAGCAAGAATGTTACAAAATGAAGAAAAGATAAATAAGTGTAAGTTATAGTGGAAGAAGAGTGAGTATTGTGTACCTACGGCGGCGACGAGGAGAAGATAGAAGTGCGAAAAACTCTAGGGAGAGGATGAAAAGGACGTCAGTAAGAGGAATCTAAAATGATAACGATGAGAGAAAGTTAGAATATGTTAGCGATCAGGTGGTCAGCAAGAGGAAACGAGAAGACGGAGAGAACATGGCGGCAACATTCTTTGACAAGGGTTTCTCTTCTCTTCTCATATATAATATATTCTTCTTTTTTATTTCGTTTCAATTTCTTTTTTCTTCAAAAACACTGCTTCTTAGCTGTCTTTTATTTTTATTAAATAAATTTAAAGCAAAATCTCTTTTGTTTTAAATTTAATAAAATCTTAAAATTATTTACTTTTAATCGAGACGGAAATAATAATCATAAATAATATGAAAAATTAAATAAATATAATATATCACATTGAGACGGAAATAATAATAAAATTTTGTCCCAATATTGGCGCCTAACTTCTCGCCTACTTTTTCCTGAATTTGGGATGGAAATTCATACCAATTTTGGAACAGAAATTTCATTTTGTCTCAAATAAGAATTTTAATTTTTTTAAATTATTTTTGACAGAAAATCGTCATAAATTCTGCCTCAATTTAACTTTTTTGGGACAAAAATTAATTTTGTCCCAATTTTTCGTCATAAATTGATTTTTTTTTCTTTAAGTGTATGTGTTTAATTTTTCTGAAGTTGAAAGTCGAACATCAGAAATGACAAGATTGATGAAACCGTTGGAAGTTCCATAATGGAAATAAGACAATATATCGATTGATTTTGTGACGGGATGAGACCAGGCTTTGTAATCATCAAAGGAAAGGGTCTAGATGGAGCATTGATAGTGGTTGCAGTATAAGTAATGGAGATCACAGAAACATCATTCACTTTACCCTTCTTGTCTTTCTTGATTTTATTAAATTGCAGCTTGCCATTATTGATCAACTTCTGAATTCCTGCTTTCAGTTTTTAACAACCATTTGAACAAACTTCACAATCAACATAATTCAGCGCACAACATACAAAACACCTTTTTTAACCAGGTAGTTCATAAAGAAAGGAAATGTAGTTATGACCAGGTTCACATCCATAATTAGATTTATCACTTCTTTGTCTTTAATGACAGCCTGAACGATTTCCCCAACATGAGGCGACATCGACTTCTGGATAACATTAGGTCCCCGAATAAGATTACACTAAATAGCCTTTGCATCAATCAAGTCTTGCACTTTAAACCTCAATGCCATGATGTTCTCTATATTGTGTCCCGTGTAACAGCCCGAGACCCTCACATGGAAATCCCGACACTAGCACCTTACAATCTTCTCTACCTCCTCTCTAGTAGAGTTTTTGCCTTCGTAGGAATCGAACCCTATACCCTTGGGTTCAAGTATATATTTCCATTCTACAGTTGAGCTACTAGCTTTGCTAGTGAATGGAATGAACTGAACACGGCCTGTGATTCTAAAAAAAAAAACTATAAAATGGTCTTGAGGTAGTGTCGGGGCAAAGGATCGGTGTTACAAAAGGCTCCTTTTTATGTAATAACCCGGGTCCCTCATAAGGTAATCCCGACACTATTACCTCACAATCTTCTCTACCCCTTCTCTAGTAGAGTTTTTTCCTTTCGTGGGAATTGAGCCATGCAGCCTTGGGTTCAAGTACATGTTCAATCCATTCTCACTATCAATTGAGCTATCCATATTGTTACATCCCACACCACCGAAGTGAAACTCACAACGAGCACTGGCATCATAATTTGCTGGAAGCTTTTTCGAATGAGGTGGAATAGTTCTCAAGGTCAACAGCTTAATATCAAGCAAACGTTGCAAATTTTTTACCTATAACATCGGTATTGGATCCAATTTTCTTGGTGGACAGGAATTTCGTTGCCTTTGGTACTGCTTACGTGGTTGTTGCTGATGTTGTTAAGGTTGCGACTGAGTAGAAGATATAGTCACGACATTCACATGTTGTTGGGATCTCCCCTGACCTCCTTTGGTATAAACAGCACTAGGTTCCCCTTCCTTTTTTTCAAGGGTATCCTCCAAATGCTTTCTTCCCACTGCCACTTGCAGAGCTACTACCATCAGTGGACTGAATCTTTTCTGACTTCAGACCACTTTCAACCCGCTCTCCGTACATAACCATTTCAGCAAAACTGGACAAAATACTACTCGCCACCTAGTAATGCCCAAAAAGAGTACTCATGAACATATCAATCATTTCTCTTTCCATCATTGGCGGTTGAACATGAACTTGTGTCGTAAGCTCTCACATCTTATGAGCATACTCTTTGAAAGTTTCACTAGATTCTTGAGTCAAGCTTTGTAACTAAGTCCTGTTTGGAGCCATGTCAATGTTATACTGATATTGATTTAGAAAAGAATCAACGAAGTCTATCCAACTCCTGATATAAGTCCTTTCCAACTGCATATACCATTCCAGAGATGCCCTAAACAGGCTATCCTAGAAAAGTGCGTCAGCAACCTCTCATCTTCAGAATAAAAGGACATCTTCCGATAATAAACTTTCCTGTGGGTCTTTGGACAAGTTGAACCACTGTACTTGTCGAAAACTGGAACCTTGAACTTGGGTGGGATTCTAACCCCGGGCACGATCCCCAAATTAGTGATATCTAAACCATACATCCTCAGCCCTTCGACGACCTTCAACCTTTCTTCCAACTGACAACACTTCTGGTCCTCAACATGAAAATTGTCTTCACTACCAATGACATGTTTTTATCATTCTCAAGATTCTAGAACTTTGATTCAAGTTTTGGGCAAGACCAAAAGGCAAGATAATGGATACCAAAAGTTTAAATATCATTAAACAAATCCAAAAGAAATACACAGAGTTTGAACATCATATCCAGATGTATTACAATAAACTTAGCAATCCCATCAACAAGCCTGATGGTGATCCTAAAAAAAAATTCTAAGTACGAGCACTACAAATCCGACGTCGAATAGCCTGAAGATTCTTGTATCCCCATTTGCAATTTGAGCCTTTCGATTTCCTCCATAGCATGAGATAACTTAGCATCTTTCTTGGAGTTGAGCTTCATGCGCCAACCTCTGAGTGTTTTGGTCTCGAAGTTGTTTCTCTAACCCTTCAATCTTGACCTGGTACATCTTTTTCATATCAGCTTTGGAAGTCTTGAGGATCTCAAAATCTCGGGTTTTCTGATTGTACTTCTTTTCAACAATAGCAACAATATTCTGGTGCTCTCCAATAGAAATGGAATTGTCTTCAATTCTGGACCTCTTTCTTGCAACACCTAATGTTTCCCCCTTGAACATTTTGATTTCATGAGCCAAACTAGTTTTCTCCTTAGTAGCCATAAGACATTTTACCTTCATGGTGTTGTACCCCAATTTTTGCCCCTAATATTCTCTCATACTTCATACAATTGCATTGCACAAAAATCACAAATTAGTTCTCTCTCTCTCTCTTATCTGTAAGGTTTGCCTTTTGGGAGATCACCAAGAACTTTGTGTAAGTGATTATTGATTGTATGTGATGATTGATATTTGATTAACCATGATGTGTATACTTTTCTCTCTAAATGTTGTAGGTGAATGGTTCACAAGTTCCTCAAAGAGCTGATAGGTCCATGAGTGTATTTCCATGCATTCTCTCATCAATTCTCAAGATTTTTAAAGTATTGTCTCCAATTGAAGACTTATCTTATCCACAACCATGCTCTCTTATCTTGAATGTATGATTTATTCTTGAAAGATATCATCAAATTCAAAGAATTCTCCATCCTATGGTCATCTCTCTTGAAACTAGGGTTTTGGACTTCTGAGGACCATATCTTGATGTTTGTTTGAAGTTTGCGGATGAATTCAAATCCATTTTATTCTTAAGAGGAATTCCAATTAATATTCTTGTATCCAAGAATTTTAATTTATGAAAAGATTGTTTTAGAAGTCTATGATTACCCAACCTCTAGATTGATGCTTCATCCTTCTTGTATGACTCCAAAGGATCATAACTTGGTCATCTCTTGTATCCTTGAGCTCATTTTTCTTTCACAATGAACCTAAGGATGTCTAATACAACTTATTTCAATTTGTGAGAAAAGAAAATGCTTGGAAACTTGCCTATGAGGTCAAAAGAACACAAGTCCTTGATGAATTCCTAAACTTTTGATCAATCAACTTCAAATGAACATATATTGATCATCATTCATCATTTTGAGGTCATTATTTTTGCATAAAAATCTTGAATATGTGAATCCTATCTCCATATAAGCCTTGGAGATTGGAAGAGTTTGAAAGTTGCTTGAAGAAGTCAAAAGATTATAGGTCATTTCACAAATTTTCATAAAATTCACAAGATCATAACTTTCTCAATTTTTGGAATTTTTGAGTGATTATTTTTTCCAAATGTTCCTTGGGAGGTCTATTTCATATCATCTTTGAAAATCAAGATCAAATTTTTAGTGGAAGGGAAAGTTTGAAGAAGAAACATTATAGGTCATTTTTAGAAAGTGGCATGCTTGACCAAGGCCTGGCCAGAAAAATCAATGATTTTGCAAGAATCCTAAAGGCTCAATCTCTCAAATCAAGCATCCATTTGATTTTATTCTTTTTTCATTGTGTTCTACTCTTTGAATAATTCATTTGGCTCAATAAAAATCAAGAAACACATGAGGGAATTGGATTTGGCCTCAGTTCAAAGTTTGAGCCAAAACCTGTTTTACACTCACCATCAGTTTGTGCATTTGCGCGTGTAACTTGATTTTAAGTCAAATTAAGCCTTGATTTCGTGACTAATTGTGATTAGGAACTTCCCATGATTAATTATCTCATCAAAACACAAAAATGATTGAGTTTTGATGCACATGAAGTCACACTTTCTTCATGAACACGGGTGCGCATGATTTCGCTCCAAATTGCATCATTCACCATTCCTTTTGATTCCATTCACTTCTCCTATAAATAAGGGACATAGTCCACTCGTTTCCTCAAGCTTCGAGAGACAGAAAATCCCTGCCAAACTCACACCAAACCTCACATTTCTGAGATTTCGTTTTCACTTTTAGTCCACTTCTAGTTTGAAATTAACCCTTGATTCTTCTTCCTTGAGCCTCACTGAAGCTAACAGAACAATAATCGTGCCTTGAAGCCTCCTGAATCATGATATCCAAGTCCACTTTCAGATCTCTAAAATTTAACTTCATTCAGGTAGAAATCTCCATCAAATCTTGCAAAATAAAACATCATTGCACTCTCCTCATCTCCCTGATCCTTGTGATCTTCACCATTTGCATTTTCATTGAGAATTGACTTTGAATTTCTAAAAATAAGTGCTCGTTATTTTCCTGCTTTTTTTCAAATTAATCATGGTACAAGTGAAATAAAATTTTCACGATGGTACCATTAGAATCGTCTTGAAGAGACGAAGCGAATGGTACCAGTTTGGGAAATTTATTTCACAGTTGGAGGAACCTCAATTTTAGAGTGGCTGGAGGTTGAAGACGATGACATGTATCGTCTCAACCAATGACATTGAGCCACATTATTTTTTTGAAATAGATCCAGTGATAACATGCTACCATACGCGCGTGATGTGAGCCCTTGGATCTGATTACTTTTGTGAGTCAGACTTCATCCAACGCGTGACATTAATTCTGATTTCATTTTTTAAAGTTTAATTTAATTAGTGATCTAGTGTGATTTCCAAAGAGGTCCATATCAAGCACAGCGCGTCTGATCCATTGGATTAACTTACTAATGCATTTTGACTATGATCAAATGGTCCACATTTTTTCTACTCTTATTTTATTTTCTGATTTTTATATTTTAAATGTTTTAAACTTCAAAAAATCATATAAAATTCATTCCTAGCCCAACAATTATGAAAAAATTCACAAAAATATTTTGAAATATTATCTTTCTGAATTTTATCTTTTCATGATTTTATTTTCAAATTTGATGTTTTTGATGATTTTTATCTTTTATTTGATGTTTTTAATTGTTTAAAAAAATACTTTTTGACATTTAAAAAATTCCAAAAAATTATGGAAGGATCCAATGGTCATTTGACTAATATTGTGACCTCATTTTATTTTTATTTCTGATTTAACTATTTTTTTGCTATTTTGGTTTGTTTCACCATTTTCTTTTTATTTTAAAACTATTTTTTTGACTTAGAAAAATTCTAAAATTTTTTGTAAACATTTGTTGACCTCTATTTGACCTTGGGTAATTTTCTTGGAATTTTATTTTGAAGAAAAAGTACTATTTATGTATTTCGTCATTTAAGTCAAATTAAATAACCTAATTTCAACAATTTTTATTTGACTTTTATTTTCATTTTATTTTGCTTATTTTTTTAAATTTAATTTGGAGTCACAAATTTCCTCAACATCAATGGAATTTGGGTGTTGATAGGTCTCTTGACCAAATCCATCAAGAAAGTTGATTGATTTTGACGAAGTATGAACAAGATAAATTCATCTGATGCAAAATAAAATTGAAAACCATTTCTTTTTCTTCATTTCTTTTTATTTGTCCCGAATCGGAAAAGTAATCAATTGGTGGCATAAACTTTAATGTTCAAACACAAGCCCCAAAAGATAACTTGAGTTTTGATCTTGGTTCAACACTTATGGCGCTTGTCGCGTGGTTGCGTTGATTTCTAATCAAGCTTTTGGAAAGTTTCCACTAACCTTGACCATTTGACATTATCAATCACTTTTGATCAAGTGATGTGATAATTCCAAAACAAAAACTGGTGATATACTTGACAAAAAACTATTGAAACTTTTCGTGTGGCCGCGTTGATTCTATCAAGCTTCTGGAAAGTCTTCATGTGTAAGCTTCAAGATGGTCACCTTACTGACGACTAATTACTGACAATTCGATGATATACTTGACAAGTTTCAATATTTCTAACCTTTATTAATTTCCTTTATTTTCCGCTCTTTCGCTTTTACTGTTATGATCTTTACTTTCCGCATTTTATTTTAGTATTTACATTTCATGTCATTTTTTTATTTGCTCATTTGAGCACTTTATTTTCTTGTCATTTTGAATTTGCTCACTTGGGTTTTATTCTTCTTTATTTTTTCATTTCAAAATACTTAATAATTCAATTTAAACATAAGAACTTCTAATTAGACTTGGTTATTATCTTCGTGCTTGGAGCTTGATCCCTGGACTTAGTATTAGGACCCCTACCTCGGCTTGGAGATATTTGTGCCCCTTGGTGTTATTATGTCTTGTCTGGTTATTATCTTTGTATGCAGGTTAATCTGTTATACTCAAATGATGAGTGAATTTCCTCTAAATACAATCGTTACTCTGCACGTTTTTCTAGAGACAAGAGTTCATCTGAGGCACTGATTTATCTGTAGCTGGTTTTTTTTTGTTTGGTTATTTGTTGTTTGTGTTGGTAATGCAAATGATGGGAGGTAGTATTAGCTCTTGATATCAAGTACTAGTTTTCTCACTCGATTAGACCTTTCTTTACCCTTACCTTTTACTTTTTGTACTTAGGTTAGCCTCTTCAGCTTCTCCCCGTTCTTTAATTTTCAAAATCTTCCCTCTTTTTTCAAAGGATTCTTGTTTTTATTAAAAAAAAATTCAATTCATCCAATAATACTTTGACTTTCCTTTTCATAAGACTAAAAAACACCTAACCTCATTCAAACCTTTTTGAGCTCTTTGTAGCTTTTCTAATTAACTTTTCTTAAAATCAAACAACACACAACTTTGGTCTTTTTTAGCCGAACTATTTGGTTTTGATTTCAATATTGCACATTGTTGGTATGTAGGCCTGAAACTCATTGGAAGTTCTATCAAACCAAAAATTATAAAAAATACTTCTTTTCTCCCCCACCATCCATTTTGTAAATACTCTTTTAGCACATATACAAATTATCAAAAAAGGTTCATGCGGAGTATCGTAGATGCTTTGGGTGCCTAACACCATCCCTTTCAATAACTAACCCCCGGTCCCAGATCTCTGATATTTTTTTAAAGGATTTTATTCGCTTTTTTTTCCAGTCCTTTGGATAAAATAAAAGCGCGGTGACGACACTTTTGTAAATTTTTGAGTTAAGTCAATTCAATGGCTTATACTCGCAGTTTTTGCCGCTACACATGGTCTCATGCTCTTCAAGAAAACGATAGTTTCGGGCTCGCAACAACTCATAATCTCCTTTTGACATGGCATTAGGTAGATTGGGCTCTTGAGGGTAGGATGGCGCTTGTATAGCAAAAGGCCAACAACGATTTCTGTTCCTCTCTGTGTTCCATTGAATATAAGGTGCATACGCAGTGAGATCTCTTCTACAAAAATATTGTCCTCCTTTGAGGCGAATGCTCTACCAATCTCGGATAGCTCTGGACATTGATTTGGTATTGTCTGGCACATCATAATACAAGGTCACTCGTATATGTCTCTCTTCAAACCAAAAATTATAAAAAAATACTTCTTTTCTCCCCCACCATCCATTTTGTACATACTCTTTTAGCATATATACAAATTTTCAAAAAAGGTTCATGCGGAGTATCGTAGATGCTTTGGGTGCCTAACACCTTCCCTTTGAATAAGTAACCCCCGATCCCAGATCTTTGATATTTTTTTAAGGATTTTATTTGCTCTTTTTCCTAGTCCTTTGAATAAAATAAAAGCGCGGTGACGACTCTTTTGTTAATTTTTGAGTTAAGTCAATTCAATGGCTTATACTCGCGGTTTTTGCCGCTACACATGGTCCCGTGCTCTTCAAGAAAACGGCGGTTCTGGGCTTGCAACAACTCATAATCTCCTTCGACAAGGCATCAGGTAGATTGGGCTCTTAAGGGTAGGATGGCGCTTGTATAACAAAAGGCCAACAACGATTTATGTTCCTCTCCGTGATCCATTGAATATAAGGTGCATACGCAGTGGGATCTCTTCTACAAAATATTGTCCTCCTTTGAGGCGAATGCTCTACCAATCTCGGATAGCTCTAGACATTGATTTGGTATTGTCTGGAACATCATAATACAAGGTCTCTCGAATATGTGTCTCTTCTAGCAGTTCTCTAAAAGCGTATCCTAATTGTCTTCTGGAAAGAGTCAGATTGTAATTAACGCCTCCTCTTATGCTTATAAGAGGCACATTAAAGAACTCTCCATAGTGGACAATCACCTATTTACTTTCTGCTCTGAATAAAACATCTCTATACTAACAAAGAACTTTGGAATCAAGCCTCATCAACCTCGAAGACCACCTCATAGTGTTCTGAGTATCAACAAAACCACTGGTCTGAGGAAGAAGAACTTTGAACCAATGGTATAACAACGGAGAATAGCAATGAACAACTTCTCCCTTCCCTTTGTAACTTATGGAGTGTTAAACATCCCCCAAGAGATTCAACACAAGATTTTTCTGAATGAATATTGAAATGAAGTTCTTGTTGACAAAATTGATCTCATTAGGAAATAAGATCATTCCATAGATGCAACAAACCAAAATAGCATTGAAACCGTTCCATGATTTCTTATCCGCTTTATCATTGGCTTCCTTCAACAGAAAACTCAAATGGAAACCATCCTTAAGGCTCTTCTTCATAATATTGGCCTTTACGACAAATTCTCTCAAATAAAGGGTAGTTGCAATCTGAGCGTCATTCGGTTTCTCCATAGAAGCATGGAAAGGTACCTATCATAGTATAGTGATATTTAATATAATAGAGTATTCTTCCAAGTTCGGTGCTAAGAAGTAATCAGGAAACATATAACATCTCAATTCACGATCATATAATTGAAGCAGAGCTAAGAGACCATATTTTTGATATTCACTAAGAGGAGACTTCAAACACATCAAGATTCTTCCATACTCTTTTGCAAAGGTGTCAATATTCTTGGGAGGAGACCTCTTGGCTAACAGAATGAGATCGTCAAGAACTGGCATAAGAAACTTGTATACTACATTATGTCAACAAATACTCTTCTTTTCAGTATCCATCTTCCAAGAACGGCCCGAAAAACTAGACTCAAAGACTAGAAAATCCTGGATATAAAATAAACATGTATGTTAAAAATGAGGTAAAAAAGGTTTCATGAATGCAATGCTTAGATATCAAGGCTCCCATATTCTGAACCACTATTGTGCGGATATTAGAATCACAATTACATGTAACAAGATCAAAAGTTTAGCCCCAAATATGAATATCACAAATAATACCAGAGAATATAGAACCAGATATCAAAGAATCGACATCTAAATCAACATATGTACCTGTGATAATGATTTCCCATCCCAACTCATGGGTAATTTTAAATAGAACCGGTCGTCCCCAGTGGCAACCAGAGTCGGAAGTCCTCCGTTTAACACCTTGTCCATGCTCAAGGGGTACAGAACAAAAGGCAGTTTCGGGAAAACCTCATCTAAGTGTGGTACCTCATGCTTCCTCACACGCATTAAAGGGATGCATGATTCCATATGAGCATATGTCTATATTATGTGTCATTGGCCCGGGTAATGGGCTTTTTACCTCATGTAACACCCATCCAAAGTATCACAGCACAACCGCATACAACATAATATAACCAAATCCAGATGGTAATGCATGAAAACATATACAAATATATATACAGAAAAGAATAGGGAAGATCTAAAGCGATAAACAAATAAAAAACCCAATAGAAAATAAAACAAAACCTAGGATCGACTCTGGGATAGGCAAATTTTTGTTTAACCTTTCCCCATTAAATTTGCCAGCTGAAACAGTTGGGAAAATCATCGAAAGAAATCAATGAATTCGCCATCGAACGTTTTTTATCCCATAAAAGGAAATGTGAACGTCGAGTAAACATGAGAGGGAGAAATCACGGTCTTTCGACTGAGAGATCGGGTAAGGGAGTCTTTTAAGCGAAGGGAAGGTGTTAGCACCCCACACGTCCGTAGTAATCTACGAGATCCACTTCTAATTTCTATCTAAAGGGTGTGAGTTTTTATCTAGCTTACAACTAAGGTAAAATGAATGAATGCAAAGTATTATGTATAAAAAGAAAGGTTTTTTTAGTGGGCTTGTCACGATTGTGAACCATTAGTGTCTACGTACCCCATTTGTGCAATTAGGGATCAAAGTGGTATGTAGTTCTCCTCACAAAAATTGGTGTGTTGCGATGTTTTTTATGAGTAGTACCGTTTCGCATCCTCGAGATTAGGATTGCAATTCTTGCCTGGCATTGCAACTTATCGAAAGACTCATGCTAGGCCACTCGCACACTTAGCAACTTGCTCGAATTTGGAATGAAATACCCTTGTCGAAAAGGTTTTAAAAGAAAAAATTTGAAGACGATATGGTTTACATTGGTGGATTATTTTTACCTTGGCGAAAGGATTTGAGTTTTGTTAAGATGTTTTAGGAATTTGATAAAGAAAAGAGTTTTAGTCTTAATATGCAAAAGAGGAAGAAAAACATCGAAGGGGAACTATGTAGCTTTATCCCTAATATTGTCATACAAAGATGATCCTATGTCGGGGAAGAAAGGGAGTATCTATCTATGTTAACATGCATGGATAACTATCCTAATGTCTATCTCGAGTACTAGCCTAAGGAGCTGAGAAAATCCCAAAGGAATGCATACACACACGTGCGGCCACACCAATACAAAAGAAAAGAAAACAAACATTGGGTGTGAGCACATAAAATAATAAGATATGAGTGTAATACTCTCTTGCACCTTGATTTGCTCGAGCACCACAAAATCGAGATAAGACTCTATAGCGTCAACATATGGACAAACATGATCTGAACAGTGTGGAGGATTGATTGTGAATCCTTTTTCCGCTTATTGATTAAAATACAAGAGATTAGGCACAGTTCGAGGCATCAACGTAGGACGTGAACCAACGAGCGACTTGGACTTGAAAACATGGGGAATCAATTACAAATCCTTTTTCCAATCAATGAATCGATAACAAGCAAGAAAATAAATGGGGAATAGGAATGGGAATGCCTCTTTTTGAGGTCTTGACAGAAGGCCACTAGGGTCTTTTAAACAAGCACAATATGTTGCTCCCTTTTGGAGTCTTTTGCAAACACAAACACAACTATCAAACAAGTGTAGTATGGATGCTTAAGGACTTTAAACAGAAACTTCGAGCGCACACTCTTATTTTCCCCTATTTCTCATGATCTCTAGAAAGTAGTGAAGTGAAGAAAAGAAATAGCTAAGAGGTGAATACCAAACAAATAACAAACTGTAAATACTAAATAGCAGTAAAGAAACCCGAAGACTTCGCAAGCAGCTAGTATCAATAAGAAATCCAATCAGAATATACCTCCATAAAACACAAATCATACAGTATACGGATCACAAAGTAATATCGAATTTTGTAGCGGACACATTATTATCATAAACAATGTACCTGCACAAAATTCAATTCATAAAAGTAGCAACACATACATTACATGGATCGTGTAGCAGACACATTTGTATAATGACAATGTATCCGCACAAATGCAAATTATGCAAGTAGAGAGTGCTATATCAGAAGAAATAGTGTTAGTTCTGTAGATTGGCTGCAATTTTGGTAAAACATTCTTCTTATAAAATGCCATGAAGTTTAATGTATCAACAGGTTTTACGAAGATGTTACATCAGATGTCCTGACATGTGAAACTGAACTGAACTGGTTTTTAAGTTCAGAAACATTAGCAATCAGTTTGTTTTAAATTTTATGCTTCGATTAAGCAAGCTATGTAGCGTTCTTCAGCAATATTCTTGGAGAACTTTTGTCCTACTTTTATGGAGAAAGCTTAGGACTCGGTGAAGACTAAATGTGAAGCAACCCTAGCTGCTGTCAACATATAAAAATACTGCTAACCCTGTTTATGGAGTTGGCCATTCCATAAGAACTTTGATCATACTATTTTAACTGTTGATTGTTAGTATTTGTTTGTTGTTAATTATGAGCCACTCTAGTATTGTTTAATATTTGAGGTGGACGTTATTTGATTTGTAAATTGTTAATCATCAACAAGCTTTGAAGCAACGATGGTTATGTGTCTTGAAGGGTGTCTTCTAGTTTTGTGTGTTTGTTTATTGTCACCGCGTGTGATTGTGGGGAGTGAGAGAGGTTTCTCATATCTAAGAAGGGATCTTAAATAGAAGGGTAATTGGTTAGGGATTAAGTGAGGGGTGTAAAGAGGGAATTTTAACTCTAAATTAATAATGCTAATAGTGAACTTCATCCCTGACTTGGTAGCCTCCAGACGTTGGTGTGTAGCACTGATCTGGGTAAACAATTATCTATGTTATTTTGTTTTTTGCATTTAAAATTTTGTTTTGTTATTTGTTCATCCAATAGATATTTGTGTCATGACATCACCTTTGACATCTCATATCTGATACCAAAATTTTAATTGGTATCAGAGCAGGCATCCTGCTCTGTCTCTGGGTGAGATCTAGGGAATATACTTTCAAGTACTATGGACAAGGAAATAATATTCGTGAGTAGACCATCCCTTCTGGATGGTACTAACTATGATATGTGGAACCTCATATGGTGGCATTTTTAAAGTCCTTGGACACCATGGCTTGGAAAGCTGTTTTGAAAGGATGGACAGATCCTGTTATTATTGGAGAAGATGTTCAACCCACTGATGAGTTGAAGCTTGAAGAAAACTGGTCAAAGGCAGAAGATGAATTAGCTTTTGGAAATCCAAAATCCTTGAATGATATATTCAATGGAGTTGACAGAAACATCTTTAGATTGATTGATACGTGTGAAGTGGCCAAAGATGCTTGTGATATTCTCTAGACTACTCATGAAGGCACTTCCAAAGTAAATATGTCAATACTGCAACTATTAACAACTAAATTTGAAAACTTAAGGATAGAGGAAGAGGAAAGCATTCAAGAATTTCACATGAACATTCTTGACATTGCCCGTGCTTGTAGTGCCTTAGGAGAGAAGATACTAGAGGAGAAGCTGGTGAGGAATATTCTTAGATCTCTCCCCAAGAGATTTGACATGAAAGTGACTACTATTAAAGAAGCTCAAGAAATTAACAACATGAAGGTAGATGATCTTGTTGGGCCTCTTTAAACGTTTGAGTTGGGAATTAATGAGATATTTGAGAAGAAGATTAAAAGTATAGCCATTAAGTTAAACACTGAAGAAAGAGACGAGGAATGTGATCTGGACACAGAGGAAGGGTTATCTAATACTACACTCTTTCTTGGAATACAATTTAATAAAGTGCTGAAGAAAATGGAGGGAAATTCAATACCTAATGTCAGGAACAAACTGAGGAAAGGTCTATTCAAGGCATAAGAGTAAGATGTTATGAATATGAAGGATTTGGTCACATTAAAGATGAGTGTCCAACGTTCCTTAAGAGACAAAACAAAGGACTGAATGTATCCTGGTTAGGTGAGGATTCTGAAAATGAAGTGGAAGAAGAATCATCCAAATATGTAATAGCTCTGATTGGTACATACATTTATGATGGAGATTCATGTGATAAAGAGTTAACATTTGAAGAGTTGGCTGTTACATACAAGGAACAATGTCTTAGAAGTGCTGAAGTATGCGTGGAGAATGAGAAATAGAAAAAAAACTCATAATTAAACTACGAAACAAAAAGAAGGATCATCTGGAGACTATTTATAAGCTGGAGAGTGAAGTAACTATGCTGAAATATGATCTTGAAAAAATGTACAAATCTATCAAGATGTTAAACAGTGGATCTGAAACACTTGATAAAATAATTCAATCAGGAAGATTAGAAAGAGACATGAGTGGTATAAGATACAATGAAACAAAGGAGACTTCTACAGAACCTATTCAAATCATGTCCAAACCAAAGATGTGGAATCAAATGTTTCAACATCGTGGAAGAAGCAACTACAGGTAGCCCAAAAGAAGATCTCAGCCCTGGAGATACCATTACTGCGGAAGACATGGTCACATAAAGCCCTTATGTTTCAAGTTGTATGGTTACCCTAACCCTACACCTCAACCATATGTGTCTCAGGCTAGTACAATTAAAAATAATCAATGGATCCCCAAAACTGACATCTCTTGTTTCTTAGCACACACGTCTCAAATAGTAAAAGCAAAATAAGACTGGTATTTTGATAGTGGATGCTCAAGGCATATTCCAAGACACAAGAATTTATTGGTTTATATTCAAGAACATCCAACTGGTTATGTCAATTTCGGAGACAAAATGAAAGGATAAATCAAGGGAGTAGGAAAGACAAATTGCTCTGGAATTCCTAACTTTGAAGATGTGTTACTTGTATAAGGATTAACCTCCAATCTAATTAGCATAAGCCAACTATGTGATCAAGGATTTAAAGTAAACTTCACAAAGTCGGATTGTATTATCTCTAATAAGGAAGATGAAGCTATTATGCAAGATATAAGGACGAAGGACAACTGGTACCCATGGGTCCCCCAAGACACAAGCTACCAGACTGAAGGTAATTGTTCGCAAGAAAGAAAGACCAAGCATATGGAAACTGATCTCAATGTTCCACAGGATGTCATGACATCATATACACTTGAAAAGATCATAAATGAGTAGTTTGTTAAAAACGTGAATATGGACCTGATCTAGAGATTTACTGAGATGGAATTAGTCAACTATTATTCAAGAGGATGCAATGTAGATGGAATCTCAAGAACTAAACAAGGGGTATGTATGCTAGAGAAATTATAGCAATGAAAAGCGTGTGAGAATGTCATTAAAGGGCTTGAAACTTTAAAATATCATTTAACACTGTTGAAACATGACATTCAACATATAAAGAGCCCATACTGTTTGTGGTAAAAACTGACGAACAATGGAATCAAATCGGAATTCGAATCTTAGGCTCAAAACGATTTACTCTTTTGATTTTGTTTTAAAAAGATGCCGAGAGCACCAAGATTTATTGTTTCCAAACAAGAAAAGAAGATGGAAAAGGGGAAAGTTGAAATACCCTAAAATATGATATGCGATGGGACTACCGTGAACTAGACGCAACGCATTGGAGAGAGATTAGGGTAAGAGGGTTTGTTATATAAAGGGAAGGTATTAGCACCCTATATATCTATGGTTTTCTATAGGAAATTTTTTATGCATATTTTGTATGTTTGTGTGTTTTATCTGCTATGCTATTTCGGGAAAGGTTCTCCTTTGGGATTTAAGAAAGGTAGGTTAAGCAGGATCCTAAGTTTTTTTATTATTATGCTCGCAAAATTCATTGGGATCCTCTGCATACATATCCTCTAGTGGGAATCAGAACATCTGTAGCTCGGATCTAAGGGAACTAAGGTTTGTTTGGTCTGAGGAAGAAAGAAGTATGCTCGCGAAGGATGAGACCTTGTGCCTACGTATTCTCAAAGGGAGGTTGAGAAAGTTAGAGCAACCGTAGTTCCCTTTTATGCTAGTGGAAGCAAATGGTGATTTTATTAAGAGACAAAGACAAATGTCATCGAAATGAAAATGTATCTAATCTATTCATCACATACATCTTTGAAAAGTTGATTGATTAAATCTTTCATTGTAAGCATTAGGTGTTTTGCTTGAGTGTACAAGTGTTACCACTTACAAGTTAAGAAAGATGTTTGAAAAATGTCTGAATCTTTCATTGTAAGCATTGGGCATTTTTCTTGAGTGTACAAGCGTTTCCACTTACAATCAAAAGATGTTTTGTTTTGAAACAGTGTTTGAAAAAGTATTGATTTGTATGTGATGCTATAGATGAGATACTTCTTCCATAGAGATGATACATGTCTAAATCTCTAGGAGAAATTGATTATTATTAATAGGGGATGCGTTTACGAAGCCTGTGGGTCCTTGTATTGTAAGCCCAATAGGAGGCATTCCGAGGGTCAGCGAGGGTCCTTGTATTGTGAGAGGCAGGGACATCGAGGATCCTTATATGAAGCTCAAGAGAAAGCTATAGGGTATGGCTTGGCTTGGCTTTAAGAGTGATTTCACTGGTATACCATCCTCTTAGGATTCAAGAGTGATTTCATAGAGAAATCATACTCTTAGGGTTATATCCTAGCGAAGGTGATTCTTTGTATTGGAAGCCCAATAGGAGGCTGTTAGAGATTTCTAAGTCTCTTTCTTGTAAGATGTCCAAGAGAAGGCTAAACTCAACGAGGGAGTTCTTTTGTATGAAGCCCAATAGGAGGATAACTCAACAGGGGAGTTCTTTTGTACGAAGCCCAAGAGGAGGCTAACTTAACAGGTGAGTTATCTTGTACAAAGCCCAAGAGGAGGCTATGGGGAACCTAGTTATTATACTAGTTGTTGTGTTATAAATGAACAAGTATATGAGCAAGTATATATGATAAAGTGTGTGTGCATTCACAAGAGTTTTTGAAGGAGATATATAAACAAGTGTATAAAACAAGAAATTAAAGAAAGTGTAACTTGAATATATACAAATGATGTGTGAAAATATAAACAAGTGCTTAAAACAAGCGGATAAGCTAGTATACTTGGATATATGCAAAAGGAGTTTGGACTTACACCTTAAGGGAGGCCCATTGGTTTAAGAGAAGTTTCACTGGGAATAATGGTCCTCTTAATACCAATGGAATCGGTGTATAAACAAGTGAATAAAATTAGCGGAACGAACCTAATTATACTTGAATATTTGAAAGGATGATTGAATATGTACACAAAAGGGTGGATATGTACAAGGAAATGAATATGTACATAGGAAGGTTTGATATGTACAAGGAAATAAATATGTACATAAAAATGGTTGGGACTTACACCGTGAGGGAGGCCCATGATCAATTTGATTTAAATTCGAAATATTTTCGAGGAAAAACCTAGTTCGGTTTGTATTTTCAAATATTAATCTAATCGGTCATGGAAAAGAGGTGCGTAAGTCAATTAAAATATTTTGAAATGATTTTGAAAAGTGAAGAATATTAACAAGAAGTTTTGAAAAAGATTAGGTTGGAAAATCAGAAAGAAAACATTTTTTTAAAGTATTTAAAATACTTAAAAACGTCTTATTTTAACCTAATAAAAACATATCAAAAAGAAAATATTTTCGGATTTTTTTGACATAATCATAAAATAGGTATATTAAATGACAAGTGTGTAAAAAATTATCTCAAAATGAGAAGTTTTGATTGGTTTTTGAAAATGTTGAAGTTTGATAAAAATTTGAAGAAAACAAGTGATAAAAATTTGATTTTGGTCCTAAGGAGGTTTGAACCCATGACCTGACTTTGAAAGGTGATAAGAAATCAGTTTTGAAAATAGTTGAAAAGTGAAGAAAATATAAAAGTTTGAAAAACAAAAGGTCTCAGGGGGATTCAAACCCTAGACCTATGGCATGGAAAGAGATTTAAACGCGTGCTGGCATAACTGGGGTGGCTATACGTCTGTGTATTTATCTTACTCCATATGATTATATTATAAACAAATATTTGAATTTTTCTGAAAAAAACAAAAACGCGCGCAATGTTCTTCATCAACCTCCAATCTTCATTAATCGATAACTCCTGCATTTTTTGAAAAAATTAAAAGATGTAAAAATGAAACTTGCTCATTTTGAGCCCAGGAACCAGATGGTGGCCTTTAATTTCATTTATTTTGAGCTTAATATGATTAATTTCAGAGAAAATTTGATGAACCCTAATTCTAAGAATTGATCATGAAATCATGTTTGGACGAGAAATCAAGCAATTGATTAAGGGTTATTACTCAGTGAAGGTGCAAAAACAATATGGCATAGTAATATTTGAATTGGAATTCGAAAATCATAGAGTTCAAAGTTCAAGTGAATTACCTCTTCAAGTGAAAATCAGATTCTTGCTTAGAGTGTTTCCAGAAGTTGTTTGATGATTGCTATAGCTTCACTAGACCCTATGGTAGGTATCTAAATGATTAGCTTGAATTGAAATGGTCTAGTTCGTTCCACCCAAGTACAACTGTAGCCACTTGGAGTGAGTTTCTAATTTGGTGTTGGAGATGTTACAGGTCAGGGATGAGTGCTTGAATCATTCATATGAGTTGTATGGCAGGATTCTAAATGATTAGCTCAAAATAAGCAATTATGGAGTTTGAAAATGATTTCTGATTTTGGCTTAGTTTTGGGATGGCTTAAGGATTCTAACAACTTGTTGATGATGTTTATAAAGTATTTGAAGCCTAAGATTGCTCAGAAATTGCAAGGCTTGGAGTTTTGCAAATTCTCCCACTTGGAAACTTGAAACATGAAAAACAAGAAAGAAAGAAGGAAAGCTTTGTTTGTGATGCTTTGGTGTGATTTAGAAGTGAGAAAAGACCTCTATTTATAGGCAAGATTTTCTGAATGGCAAGGGCAAGGATTGACTTAAAAAATTAACAACTTGCCTTAAAGGGTAAGAAAGGCATTTTTGCATTTAATGCACATGGTTAACTTCTTTAACCATGGTTAAAATTTCCTCTTGATCCTATCCTTCTCTTAATCAATGTCATCAGATATTTTCAAGTTAGAATCTATCTATTTTGGTGACAAGGCTTCTAGAAGAAAGAAGTTTGCTAAAATTACTTGAAAACTTGGAAAAATGACATAAAATCATGGTTATGGACCATTTGGTTTTTTATGATCATGATGGATAATATGAAATTATTTCATGATTGAAAAAATTTGGATTTGAAAAAGTTGACCAAAAGTCAAAGTTTGACTTTTCTAAATAGTTGAATTTTTATCAAATGATTCAAAATTTCTCAGATGATCAATCATGATATTTGGAATGTTTTGAAACAATAAATTAGGTCAAGATGTTGCATTGATTATTTTAAGATCAATATCCAAGAAATTAGGTCATTCATTGAGCAAAAAGTCAATGATACACCATCCTCGATTAAAACCCTAATTAGGCGATTCAAGATAAATCTTGAGGAAATGATGGGAATTTAAAGATCAAATGTTGATGATTAATGAAGATAGATGATTTAAGTTGAATGGAAGACTCAAACCCTAATTTGATCACATCTTGAACAAATGAAATTTTTGATCAAAACCCTAATTTGGCTTAAGGAGCACACACTTGATCTAACTTGTTTTGATATTTTAGTGATTCAATGATGCATATGTGGTGATATTAGATGGTATATTAGGTAAAAAATTGGGGTATGACACATACCAAGTTCCATCATTTCAAATTTCTCTCACACGCTACTCAAATTTTGTCCTCTATTGTGCTCTCATCTTCTACCTCCAGAAAGATAAATTCAACCTAGCAACTTTAGAAACTTCAAGATGTCTCAACATAAAGAATATGCACCAAGCAAAATCAATGAGAACATCTCAACTAACGAAGCCCTGGATGTAGCTCCTCTATCCATGATTCCATACCCGGATGCAAGACCTAAAAAGCATTGCACTCACCATGCAAGACGTTGTTCGCGTTAAAAAGTGACGTGCGGGGGAATCAAATCTGAATTCGGATTCTCTGGCTCGAAACGATTTACTCTTTTGATTTGTTTATAAAGATGCCGCGAGCATCAAGCTTTATTATTTCCAACACAAGAAAAATGATTATGAAAAAGGGGAAAGCTGCAATACCCTCAATTGATATGATATGCATTACGACTAGCGCGAACTAGGCGTAACGCATTGGAGAGATTTCGGGCAAGGGGGTTTGTTATATAAAGGGAATAGATGGAGCACCCTAAATATATATAGTTATCTATAGCTTTATATATGAATATGTTTGATATGTTTGTGTGTTTTAATTGCTATTCCTATGATTGGGAAAGTTTCTCCTTTGGATTTTAAGAAAGGTAGATTATGTGGGATCCTAGGTTTTGTTATTATTGTGCTCGCAAAGATCATTGGGATCTTCTGCATACATATCCCTTAATGGGAATCAAAGCATTTGTAGCTCGGATCTAAAGGGATCTATGGTTTGTTTGGTTTGAGGGAGAAATAAATTTGCTCGGCAAGGATGAGACCTTGTGCCTACGTATTCTCAAAAGGATGTTGAGAAAGTCAGAGCAATCGTAGTTCCCACTTATGCTAGTGGAAGCAACGGGATGTTATTAAGAGACACAGACAAATGTCATCTTAATGAAAAATGTATCTAATCTATTTCATCTCATACATTTTGAAAGGTTGATTGATTGAAATCTTTCATCGTAAGTTATAGGTGTTTTGCTTGAGTGTACAAGCGTTTCCACTTACGAGTTTAAGAAAGATGTTTTTGAAAATGATTGAATCTTTTAATTGTAAGCATTGGGTGTTTTGCTTGAGTGTACAAGCGTTACCACTTACAGATTAAGAGATGTTTTTGTTTGAAAAGAGTTTGAAAAGTTTTTGATTGTATGTGATGTGATAGATGATATACTTCCTCCATAGAGATGATAAGCGTCTAAATCTCTAGGAGAAATTGATTTGATTAGGGGATGCTTTTAAGAAGCCCATGGGTCCTTGTATTGTTAGCCCAAGAGGAGGCATTCTGAGGGTCATCGAGGGTCCTTGTATGAAGCTCAAGAGGAAGCTATAAGGTATGGTTGGCTTTGGCTTTAAGAGGGATTTCACCGGGAAACCATCCTCTTAGGATTAAGAGCAATTTCACCGGGAAATTATACTCTCTGGATTCTATCCTAGCGTGGGTGATTCTTTGTATTGGAAGCCCAATAGGAGGCTGTTAAGAGATTTCCTGGTCTCTTTCTTGTTTGATGCCCAAGAGAAGGCTAAACTCAATGAGAAGTTCTTTTGAACGAAGCCCAAGAGGAGGTTGACTCAGCAGGGGAGTGTTGTCTTATATGAAGCCTAAGCGGAGGCTAAACTCAGTAAATGAGTTTTCTTATATGAAGCCTAAGAGGAGGCTAAACTCAGATGAATGAGTTACCTTGTACAAAGTCCAAGAGGAGGCTAACTCTGTGGGGAACCTAGTTGTTAGGCTAATTGTTATGTTATAACTAGACAGTTATATAAACAAGTATATGTTATGTAATCACAGGAGTTTATGAAGGAAATATAAACAATGCGTGTAATGTTTATTTACAAGAGTTTATGAAGGAAATATAAACAAGTGTGTGTAAAACGAATGTTTAAAACGAGCGTAACTTGATTACTTACAAGTTTGAATGTGTACAAGGAAGTAAATATGTACACGAATGAGTATTTATGTACAAGGAGAGGTGGATGTACAAAGGAGGGTTGGGACTTACACCGTAAGGGAGACCCATTGGTTTAAAAGCAGTTTCACCGGGAATAATGCTCCTTTTAATACCAATGGTATTCAGTGTATATACAAGCGAAACGAAAACAAACGGACGAAGTTTATGCTTGAGTATTTACAAAGGTATCGTATTATGTACAAGTAAAATTGGTATGTACATAAAAGAATTGGATATGTACAAGGAAATAATTATGTACATAAAAGAATTTTGGGACTTACAGTAAGGAGGCCCATGATCGGTTAAGAACTTCGAGGAAAAAACGAGTTCGGTTTTATCTTCAAATCGGATCGATCATGGAAAAAAGAGTGTAAGTTTGTTGAAAAGTTTTGAAAAGATCTTGAAAGTGTTTTCGAAAGATGAAGTATGCTTACAAGAAGTTTGAAAAAGATTCGGGCTTCGAAAGTTTGAAAGAAACGTCTTTGAAAGTGCTTTGAAAAGTACTCAAAATGTATCGTATTCGGCTCGATAAAAATATAATCAAAAGAAAGTATTTTGAAATTTTTTGACACTATCCTAAAATAGGTATGTTAAATGACACGTGTGCAAAAAATCACCTCAAAATGAGGAGTTTTGATTGGGTTTTGAATAAGTCAAAGTTTGAAAAAAAAATGTGAAGAGAAAACAAAAAAGTTTGGCAAAAATGGTCCCAAGGCTACTCGAACCTAGGACCATTTGGCAAGGCGTGGCAAGGCAAAGTGTTAAGAGTGAGCTGGCAACCGCTGGGGCGGCAATACATCCGTTCATATATCCAACTTCAATTAATTATATTATAAACTGAAAGTTTGAATTTGAAAAACGCGCGAACTCGTCTTCTTCTTCCTCGATCCTTTAATCAGCCATGGATTCCTTGTTTCTCAATGAAATTGCTCGATGTAAACATCAAAATTGATCGAAATTGAACCAGGAACATGATGATATGGGTTAATTTCATTTATTTTTAGTTTAACATGATTAAATTTCCAGAATACACGAAGAACCCTAATTCTTTAAAATCAAATTGAAATCGTGTATGATCATGGAATCAAGCAATTAGTTTAGGGTTAATGATCAGTGATGGTGCAGAAACAAAACGGCCAAGAGTTTTTTGAACTGGAAATAAGAAATCAAGGAGTTCGAATTTGAGTCACTTACCTCTTGAAGCTGAGATCGAAATCTTTAAAGGAGCTGTTACAGTTGATGTTTAAGGATTGCTGGAGCACCAGTGAGCTTCATGGAAGGTGCGAGATGGTGCCTTGCGAAATTGCTCGGATCATTCCAACCAAGTCCACTTGCATATGCTTGAAATGAAACTCGAATCCGTGCTTGGAGGTGTTACAGATCAAAAGTGATGGTTTGTATCATCCATATGGAGTATGTTGATGATGTTTGAATAAAAAAAACACAACTTGCTCGAGCCAAACTAACAGTTTGAAGTTTAAGGCAGTTTTTACAAGTTTAGAAATATGAAAAGCAATTCTGGTTTTTAATGATTCTTGTGTTGATTTTAAGTTTCAAACCAGTTACAAATTGATTTTAAGACATGTTAGACACCAAATCTCTCATGGTTTTTCACAAGTTTTGAAAAATGCAAGAATTCTCACTTTGAACTATGTTACTTGAAATTTAAGAAAGAAAAGAGAAAACTTGTTTTGGTATAGCTTTGGTGTGGTTTCAAATGGAAAACATGACCTCTATTTATAGGTCAAAAAATCAGATTAGCAAGCAAGGAAGATTGGCTTGGATTTGGACAACTTGCCTTAGAGGGCAAGAAAGTCATTTTTGCCATAAATGCAAAAGGAACCTTCCTTTTAACCATGGTTAAATTTCAACTTGATCTTATCTCATCATAATTACTTTTCATCTGATTTTTATCAGCTCTATCCTTCTTGGCTAGGTGGCAAGGCTTCTAGAAGGAAAGAAAATCAAAAATGACTTGTAATTTTGAAGATTGTACTTGAAAATCATGGCTTTTGGAGCTCTATGTTTCAAAATCAAAAGTATAGCTAGCCACCATGGATTTGCAAGTTCTTGGACATTTTGGAAAGCTTGTTTCAAGGGCTACAACTTTCATGTTTTGAGTTTTTTCTAATTCCAAATGGAACTATGTGAAAAATTGCCATGAAAGTAGGAAAAAATGTGAAATTTTAACACTTGAAAATTTTTCTAAGTGTTGAAATTTTTGACTTTTTGTTGACTTTTCCAAATTTCATGATTTTTTATGATCATGATGGATAATTTGAAGTATTTTGATGATTGAAAAAGTTTTATCTTGAAAAAGTTGACCAAAAGTCAAAGTTTGACTTTTCAGTGTAGATGAAATTTCATCAGATGATCCAAAAATTGACTGATGAAAAATGTGAACTTCTGTGATGTTTTGAATCCAGAAATTAGGTCAACATGTTGTGTTGGAGATAGGAAGATCAATCTCTAGGCAAAAAAGTCATTCATTGATCAAAAAATCAGTGATTGCTTATCCTCGATAAAAACCCTAATTGGTCGATCCTCGATAGATCATGAGAAAAAATTGGATATCTGAAGATCAGAGGTTGATGATTTGATTAAGATAGATCAATTGAGGTGAGTGAAACTCAAACCCTAATTGATTACCTCTTGAATCAGATGAAAAATTGATGAAACCCTAATTTTGACCTGTAGAAGCTACACCCGATTAAGTCTGTTCTGAGCTGTTAGTGATGCAATGATGCAAATGTAAGGTGGTATATTAGGTCAAAAATTGGGGTATGACAGACGTCTAAGAGGAACTTTAGCCCATGGATTAGGTAACACTTCTAACCCTACATATAATGAACCAGATCAAGAGGCTATAGATGTTGATAGGACTATAAGGAAATTAGTCACTAAGGTTTTGAATGTGGCACTACCTGTCGAAGGGATTACCATTCCTCTTGCCCACATAACTATTGAGGTTTCCCCAAAAGTTCTTGCTGAATCATCTATAAGGGAAGAAGAGATACCCAAAGGAAGTCTTGAAAAAGAAACTAAGAGTGATCTTGAAAAAGTCACTACTAATGTTGAAACATCACCCATGAAAAGAACATCTCAAAAAGAACTAACAACAAGATGGCTGAAGAAGTTGTAGATGTAGATGAACTGTCTAACAATGAGTTGATTGTCAATATGAACCCTGGGATTGCAAAAAGGTCAAAGACAAGAAGGGGTGAGGCTGAAGTTTCAAGTACTCCATCCAAGACTGTTAAGAAGAAGGTTTTGTATGAAACTCCAAAAGCATGGAGCAAAGTTGTTCCATCATCAAGCAAGAGGAAGATCAAGTATGAATTAGACTTATACTATGATGTTGAGGATGATGTACAAGACATCACACATGTAAATAAGTCTATCATTAAGAAGTCTTCTGATGATATACCTAATGCCCCAAAAGACAACATATCCTTCTACTCCACCAACTTTGTCTCAAGATGGAAGTATATTTATCAGAGGAGAATTGCCTTAGAACGAGAATGGGGAGGAGATGCCTTAGAATACAAGGAAATCATAGAGTTAATCTATGATGCTGTATTGATGAAAACTGTAACCAAGCTTCCTAAATGTTATGAGATTTTGGTCAAGAAATTCATTGTAAACATCCCTGTGGATTATGCTGATAAAAGGATCAAGGAATTTCAGAAAGTCTTTGTGAGAGGAAAGTGTGTTGAGTTCTCACCTAATATTATAAAAAAAATACCTAGGAAGAAGTGAGAATGAGGAAAGTGAGTTTGAAGTTACTGACAATCAAGTGTGCAAGACCATCACCGCAAACCAAGTGAGTGTATGGATGGTTAAAGGAAAACTATATGCTGGAAAGCTTAGTGTGAAGAATGCAATTTTGCATATTATTGGAGCTGCAAACTGGGTGGCCACAAACCACACCTCAACCATCTTAGAGGGATTGGGAAAATTTATCTATGGGTTGGGATGAAGAAACCATTTGACTATGGCTCATACATTTTTGATAACAGTCAAACATGTTGACACCTGTGCTATAAATATGCAAATTTCATTTCCCTCTCTGATATGTGGCATATTTATCCAACAACATCTTGGAGTCCTATCCATCTGTTATACCCCAAAATTTTCCCTCCTACTTTTGAGTTCAAGACAAATCTCCATACTCAAGAATTCTTCAAGGGTTGACCAGACAAACTCTCTCCTCAGCAATCAACCCACAACTATGGTTTTGCTTATCTCAAGAAAAAAATCAAGTTTTAATGCCTTAAGTGGTCATCATACCACCTCATATGTCTAAAGATATCACCATGTCAAGTTTCAATCCTCACAGCTTAAGTTTGCTCAGTCAATTGCTCAAATGGTTGAAAATTAGTTGTATTTGATAAAAAGTCAATTGTGGTCAACATATAGTCAAACTTCATCGTTTTTGGCCAACATCAAGATTTTGAAGTCAAATTCATTATTTGATCAAGGGTTGATCATGATTCATCAAGAAAACTCAAGATTTGATCAAAAGTCAAAGTTTCCAAATTAGGGTTTTTAGACAAAAAAGTCAACAAAACTTTGACCAGGCATAACTTTCACATACTTTATCAGAAAGTTTCCACCAAATCTCATTTTAAATAGAATTCAATTCTATACAACTTCATATCTCTCAAGCTTTAGCCAAAAATTCTTCATTTGAGAGTTATGGATCAAGACATTATAGGTCCTTCTAAAAGTCAACAAAAAGTCATCTTTTTGAAAAGAAGTGTACATGAATATGGAAACTTAATTGAATATGAAACAAAAATTAGTGTTTAGATGACACCTTGATCTTTCTAAAAAGTCAAAGAACACTTCAAGATGTCGAAAATTGAGAAAGATACAAGTTGTGCAAGTTTGACATTTTTTGGAGAAGTGCATGAAGAGAAATACTTAGCAAATTCAAATTTTTTCCAAGTGGGCCTAAGTTTTTATGATCCAAACTTGTTTTTGAGATTATCCATGACCTCCAGGACCATTTACACGCCTCCTTTTATTTTATTTTATTTAGATTTTATTCATTTAAATCCAATTTTAATTAAAATAAAATACTAAAAATCAAATTAATTGAGGCAAGGCTGAATATTTGTCATTCTTGAGGTCCAAGATACTCATCAATAGCTGGCAATTTCGAAAATATATGAATGGCGTGAGATTGATACAAAATTGGAAACATTTGATGCAAATTTGGATGATTGAAAAATCAAATATCTTTTCATCAATGCCAAATATTTTCTTCACATCTCTTGACCTAATTTGCTTCTATTATATATACACAAGATTTCCAGATGCCAAGGACGAATTTTTGCAGCCTCAAGAACCCTAACAAAGCTTGAAAAAACCGTGCCACACAAGCAACTAGTAGGCAAGGTTTTAGACTAATTTAGGCCATTCCAAGCTTTCCATTAGCTTCCTGGTGATCCTCTGATCCGTTCTAGTCATTTACAAGCCCTTAATAAATCCATAATCGACCAAATAGAATCACAGTTTGCTCATCTATTTTCAAAATGATTTCAAAGATTCATGCATATTTAACATAATTTGATCGTATATTCGTGTTCATAATGATGTTTGCAAGCTATCTGGGTCGTTTGATTTAAGTTTAAGTGCAGGTACATGATTTCGCCATGGCTAGGGTTTGAATCTCCGATTTGGGGTCTTCTGTTTTTAGGAAAAATTGAACCAAACCATGGGCACCATCGTGTTCAGAGAATCGATTTCAATCGATCTATGGTCTCACATGTCATTTATCATTCGTATTTTTCAAGCTTTGATTTTTGCAGGGATGTAGCTACGGACAAGCACCGTTGGTATAGCCTTACCCTTGGAAAAGCCGTGGGTAAATTCCCAGAAAAAAATTTGAATTTGGGACAAAGCCCCTGCGCGCGTTTTTCGTTTTAAATTATTTTCAGAAAATAATTTTCTTTTATATATATTTTGTTTCATTGTACTAACAACTTGTACATCCAACATACTTGGTAAGGAGGCGCACGTTTGACCAGGAGGGCCTGGGTTCGATCCCTGGCTCCTCACAATATTTTTGGCTATTTTGTAAACCAACCATATTTTCTTACTTTTCACATTATTTTTCTATTTCAATTTTAATTCTTTCAAATAATTTTTTTAATAGAACAAAAAACCCAAAAAAAAAATTTCTTTTTACAAATAGGTCAGAAAAATATTTATGTAATTTTTTATCATTAAAAAATGTTTATTTTTATTTTATTTTAATTAATTGTTATTTAATCACTTAAATTAACTTATAATTATTTTTCTAATTAAAATCAATCCACAAAATTCCAAAAAAATTGTTTTCTTTCTCGTAATTAGGTTGACTAACCCTAAAAACATTTTTGCTAATTTCCAAAATATTTTCACTAACATTTTCTTATTATTCTGATTATTTATTTATTATTTTGCATTTACAATTCTAGAAAACGATGTATAGGTCGCAAGGTTTATTCTATAATAGCGTAGATTTATACTTTCTGCCTTTACTTTCTGCATTTATGATGTAACTATCCCAAATCCATGTAATAACTTAGGCCTTTAATTTCCGCACTTTTTTTTCCGCACTTTTACATCATGTATATATTAATTGTATAGTAACTAGGGTTTATATGACAAGACTAAAAGCAATCCTAGATCACTCTAAATTAAGACTAAATATATGAATCAAACACACTCTTTCCCACTTGCACCCCCTTTGGGTATCCTCTCTTATTGCCTTTCGAATACAATGGTCATGTCCCTCGAACGTAGGGATACCATTAGCAAAGACGCTTACGAATAACATCATCATAGTCCCTTCGATACAAAGATCGTAGTCCCTCGATGTTTCCTACGAATATATGATCTCGTCCCTCGATTGTTGCCTACGAAAAGTGATGATCGTCCCTACAAATTGCTAAAGGTATCCTAACAAGTTGCCTTCAATGACCCTACAATGACCCTACGATTGTCCCTTTACATCCAAACGAATAAACTGACCTACCAACTAATGGTATGGAAAACCTCATTCTAAAGGAGAAGGAAAAATAACACGAAAATGACCATTCTGAGTAGGTAATAAGACTCTGTTGCTTGCTCCAATCAAAATGCTTTTTCACACCTAACATTTTTCAAAAAACTTTTCAAACACTTTGTATGCATTCTAGGGAGAATCATTACAAAGTTAAACATTTTCCAAACAAAATTTTTCGAACACTTCGTATACATTCCAACGAGAATCATTACGAAGTCAAGCGAAATGACTTTTAAAATACTTTTCAAACTACACAGACAGAAAGCAAATTTTCAAAAGTGAGCTAAGCAACTAAGATCCCGTAGATAACTACAGGTGGTAAGGGTGCTAATACCTTCCCTTTTCATAATTGCCTCTCGTACTCAGAATCTAACGAAGGTATTTTCCTGTTCTTTTCACATTCCCTTTATTGGATAAAATAAAATTCGGCGGCGACTCTTGCTATCCGTAACATTTGTGATAAAACGCAAAACAGACAAGTCAGTTCTCCCACCGTGTTATAGAACTAGCGACTCTGTCGGGGATACTACCTAAAGAGAGGTTACCTTAGGGCTATAAGATCACTTTATTGCTTTCTGGTTGCTTTGTCTGCTTTATTTTTAAAGGTTGCTTGTGTATTATATTTTTGGGGGATCCTACACCCAGATCCAGGTTTCCTTAGGTAAGTAGCAATAAATCATCACAACTGTTAAGTCTAAACCGAAACGGTCAAAATGATGGCTACGGTTAGTGCAACACCTTGGATGTCCGGATGTTCCTCATGTTCAGTTGAGGAAATATTTGGCGTCTGTGTGGTGTCGTAAACACTAACTCAACTTTAGAACCCTAATTGATCCATCTTAGCCATTAGAAGGTAGTGAGATAACCGGCTTTGATACAGACTGAGGTTGGTTAACACTGGATGCTACGCTCACTGAGATTCGACTTTCGGGATGTTTCGTTCGACCATTTGGTACTCGTATTGAAATAAATCCTGTGAGAAAGATCAATGATTTGAGATTCCTAGATCCCAGTTACAATTATAGGACAGGTTGAACCAACTTAAACTCCGGTAGGGTAGACACCTTTCACCAGTTCAGAAAAAGTTATGAGGTTTGAAGACATCGCATCGGCATTACATCTAAACAAATTTATTTATTCCTTAATACCAATGGAATCGGTGTATAAACAAGCGAATAAAACTTAGCGCAACAAAGCTAATTATTCCTGAATATTTGTAACGAGTTTGAATATGTACAAGGAATTGAATATGCACACAAAAGGGTTGATATGTACAAGGAAATAAATATGTACATTGAAGGGTTGGGACTTACACCGTGAGGGAGGCCCAAGTTCAATTTGATTTTGAGTTCGAAAGAATTTCGAGGAAAAACCTAGTTCGGTTTGTATTTTCAAAGATTAATCGAATCGATCATGGAAAGAGGTGCGTAAGTCAATAAAAACATTTTGAAACTTTTGAAATGATTTTGAAAAGTGAAAGATATTCACAAGAAGTTTTGAAAAAGATTAGGTTTGAAAACTTGAAAGAAAACATTTTTGAAAAGTATTTAAAATACTTAAAAAAACGTCTTATTTTAACCTAATAAAAATATATAAAAAAGAAAATATTTTTGGATTTTTTGACATAATCATAAAATAGGTGTATTAAATTCTAGGTGTGCAAAACTCATCTCAAAATGAGAAGTTTTGATTGGTTTTTTGAAAATGTTGAAGTTTGTTGAAAAACTTAAAAACAAGAAGTGATAAAAAGAATATTTTGGTCCTAAGGAGGTTTGAGCTCAGGACCTGAATTTCAAAGGTGAAAAGAAATGCCACTGGGCCACATGCGTGGCTTTTAAGAACATGGCGTGGATATGATTATATTTGAAAAAAAAGTTTGTGAAAATGGTTTTGAAAATTAGTTGAAAAGTGAAGAAAATAAGGAAGAGTTTTGAAAAAAGGTCTCAGAGGGATTCAAACCCTGGACCGTGGCATGGTAAGTGACTGAGAGGCGCACTGGCTACCATTGGGGTGGCTATACATCCCTGAATTATAATACAAGGATATGTATATATTATAAACTGAAAATTTTGAATTTTTGAAAACATAAAAAACGCGCGTATGATCATCTTCAACCTCCATCCTTCTTTGATTCCTATCTCTCTCAATTCTTGATGAAATCAAAAGATGTAAAGATCAAACTTGCTCGTTTTGAACCCAAGAATATGATGGTGGTGTTTAATTCCATTTATTTTAAGCCTAATATGATTAAATTTGAATAAAAACAGATGAACCGTAATTCTAAGAATTGATCATGAAATCGTGTTTATGCAACAAATTAAGCAATTGATTGAGGGTTTATGATCCTCATAGGTGCAGAAACAAGATGGCATAGCAATTTTTGAACTGGAATTCAGAAATAAAAGAGTTCAAAGTTCAAGCTCTTACCTCTTCAAGTGAGAATCAGATTCTTCGAAGGAGGAGTTCCAGAAGTTGTTTGATGATTGCTACAACACTACTGGACCATATGGAAGGTGTATGGATGCTTGGCCTGCTTGGATATGGCCTGGATTACTCTGCCCAAGTCCAATTGTAGCTTGCTCAAGTTGAATTCTATTTTGATGATGGAGATGTTACAGTAGTGATTCAAGTGTTTGGATCACTTCTATATGATGTATTGATGATGTTTGAAGTGGAAATTTGGAAAGTCCACAAGTGATTTGAGAGATGGAGACTTAAGGTCAAGTTATGCATATATGAAGTTTGAAAAGAAATTCTGAGTTTGGAAAGTTTTTGTGATGGCTTGATGATTCTAACAACTTTCTAATGGTATTTAGAGAGTGTTTGAAGCTTGAGATTGCTCAAAAATTGCAAGGTGTGGAGATTTGCAAATTCTCTTATTTTATCACTTGAAAAAGAAGAAAGAAATGAGAAAGCTTGTTTAGGAATTCTTTGGTGTGATTTTGAATGAAGAAGGGATCTATATTTATAGGCCAAGAGTTCTGAATGGCAAGGCAAGAATTGGCTTGAAATAAATTAGCAACTTGCCTTAAGGGGTAAGAAATGTATTTTTGCATTTAATGCACATGGTTAACTTCTTTAACCATGGTTAAAAATTTCACTTGATATAATACTTTTCTCAATCATTTCCATCTGATACTTACAAGTTATAACTTATCTCTCAATGGTGACAAGGCTTCTAGAAGAGAATTTGCAAAAATGACTAGAAATCTTGGTGAAAAATGACCTAAAATCATGGTTATGGACCATTACGTTTCAATTTCAAAACCCTAGCTACACAAAATGTTTTTCCAAGTTCTTGGACATTTTTGAAAGCTTGGAATAATATATACAACTTTCATGTTTTGAGTTTTTCTTGAATCAAAATGGATCTAGGTGAAAAATGGCCATCAAAATGGTGAAAAACCAAGTTTTTAACACTTGAACATTTTTCCAAGTGTTAGAAAAGTTTCAAATCTTGACTTTTCACACATTTTGATTTTTTATGATCATGATGGATAATAGGAAATTATTTTATGATTGAAAAAATTTGGACTTCAAAAAGTTGACCAAAAGTCAAAGTTTGACTTTTCTAAACAGTTGAATTTTCATCAGATGATTTAGAATTTCTCTGATGATCAATCATGATATTTGGAATGTTTTGACCCAAGAAATTAGGTCAAGATGTTGCATTGATGATTTTAAGATCAATCTCTAAGAAATCAGGTCATTCATTGAGCAAAAAGTCAATGATACACCCTCCTCGATCAAAAACCCTAATTAGTCGATTCATGATAGATCTTGAGGAAATGATGGAAATTTGAAGATCAAATGTTGATGATTGATGAAGATAGATAACTTGAGGTGAATGGAGACTCAAACCCTAATTTATCATATCTTGAACAGATGGAAATTTTGACCAAAACCCTAATTTGGCTCAAGGAGCACACACACGATCTATCTTGTGCTGGAACTGTTAGTAATGCAATGATGCATATGTGGTGATATGAAATTGTATCTTAGGTAAAAAAATTGGGGTATGACAGATGCCCCTATTCAATTTTCTTTAACCTGTTATATGAAGATGAAAATCTTCGTCTCGATAGGTGTGAAGAGACTTAAATATCAGAATACACATATTTTGGACCTAAGATACCAAAACCTGCGAATGATGCAAAGTGATTGTAGAAGGTTTAACAAAAAAGTACCAAAGAGTGACACGCTGGGGAAAAAAATATTTTTGAGGATGTCTCAATCTGTTTAAGAAAGGAGAATCCTGTCTATTGGGAAACAAGTATATGTTTCACTAGGAAAATAGATTCATAAAGGAAATGTATATCTGTTTCGCTCTGGGAAACGAGGAGATTACCTTCGGTCAGCCTTGTGACAATGTTTAAGGTAAACAAAAGTGATATTACCAATTATCATCCTAGTGATAGTTTATGATAATTTGAAATGAAGACTCATTTATTAATTATCAGCCATGTGATGGTAAATGATATGAGTTCTAAAGATATTACCAATTATCAGCAAAGTAATAACTATAACAAGGTAATTTTTGAGAATTTTTTATTGATTATTCATCCTTATGAATAAAAAACAATCATTGAAACAGATCTCGAATGATCTTGTATTTTCCCAATTATAATCGTGTCGGGGTTCTTTTAAAGAAGATGCGGGCATTTTGATTGTAAAGATACAGGTTTTTCATAGAGAAAGACAACTGTGGGGATTTCTTGAACTTTTATGATTGGACTTGTTAAGAACAACAATCGTTTTATGATAAGTTCAAATATGAAAAGGAAATAAGCGACTCGGATGACGAGGCTATTGCGTATTGTTTGCAGGTAGATTTTTTGTGTAAAATCTAGACCTGGATTTGTTGGAGACGTGGTTCTATCCAGGAATGAACTAGAAAGAAATGGTCAATCAATATTTTGTACCCAATGAGGAATGAACTCGATTGGGGAACTAGAGAAAAGAATGTTCTCTTTCTGCTTAGGGATGACAGTTTAATGAAGAGATGACACGCCCATACTTGTTTTTGGGAATAAATTCAACTTAAATAAGTGATATTGAAGAAAACATTGAGAAATGCAAAAATTCATTAATGATTCAATTATGTATGAATGATGAATGTCATAAATGTCATATGCATGCTGACGATACTTGAAAAGACAAAAAAACGTATTTGGAAAAGGACTACGTCGCAGTTCAATCAAATAATCAGCAAAATCTTCAGCATTGGTGTAGATGTCACTGATGATGAATCTGAGTTGCATGCTTTAGACTTCTCTGGGGAGAAAAAGCATTTTTACTGAAAATCATTTTGGGGATTTTTTTTCGGATAAGAATATTGTCTTTGATGATCTCTTTCGGGAAAGAAAAAACTTCTCAGCAGTTGTTTATCTTTTAGAGGTCAAAACACTCATGGAGATAATTGTTGACATTCCTTCTGTGTTCACAGTTCGACGGAAAATTTCGCTTTTATTTCAAAAGTTTTGAAGTAAAAATTCATTTAAACATTTTTTTTAGTTCCAAATGTGATTTTCACAAGAAAAAGTGTTATTTTGCAAAGCAGAATAAAATAAGAATTGCAAACAAATGGGCACAAGGCTAAAATTTTATTGATAGAATGGTAATCAGCCAAAGACGTGATTCCATGGACTATTTACAATAGTTGGAAATGGTAATATATTAGGAAAAGGCTACATTGAGAGCAATAACCGCTATTCTCCCTAACAAATTTAAATTCCAACTATGTTTGTTTCTTCAAAATATTTGATTGAATATCTGCTGATGGAAGATTCTTCAGATTGACGAAGTACGGACTAATTTTTGCCTAATTTTTGTTTATTGTCTCTAATTTTTGCCTGGACCGCCTTGTCAGGTTTTTAGTCCACCGAGACGCTCGTTTTTGCCTAAGCCGCACTTTTCGGGTTTTCGACTTACCGAACTGTTCTTTTATTTTTTTAGACAAAGTATTTCTTGACTGCATCAGCATTTATAGGATGTAGGAGTTCATCGTCGTCCATGGTTGTGAGAGTCATAACACTTCCAGAAAAGATTCTTTTGACGATGTGTGGGCCTTCGTAATTAGGATTCCATTTTCCCCTAGAATCTTGTTGAAAAGAAAAAATATTTTTAAGCACGAGGTCGCCTTCTTGAAATTCACGAGGTCGAATCTTTTTGTCGAAGGCTTTCTTCATCCTTTTTTGATATAGTTGTCCATGACACAAAGCGGTCATACATTTTGCTTCGATTAAGTTTAACTGATTGTATCTGCTTTGACACCATTCAACCTCCAATAACTTAGCCTCCATGAGGAATCTCATTTATGGAATTTCAACTTCCACGGGGAGGAATGCTTTCATGCCGTACACTAAAGAGAAAGGGGTTTCCCCTTTTGAAGTGTGTACTGAAGTGTGATATCCATGTAAAGAAAATGGAAACATTTCATGCCAGTCTTTGTAATTTATGACCCATTTGGTGAAGTAATAAATGGCCACTAATATGAAGCGATGACCGTTCGAAGATTTAGGTTCAATCATTCCAATCATGTCGATTCCCCATATGGAAAAAGGCCACGGAGAGGAGAGAACATTCGGAGGTGACGAGAAAACTTGCATCGAGTTGCTTTTGAACCTCCTTTTTGATCTTATCGGACATATCTGGGTGAGTCCTTCTCAGTCTTTTAACTGGCGGACATTCCGACTTTAATGGCAAGTGATGCTCTACAATGTTTGTATCCAACCCTGACATTTCTCGGTAGGACCAAGAAAACACATCGACGTATTCTTTGAGAAGATCTATCAGTTTTCTCTTGACATCGTCATCAAGTAGAGCTCCAATGTTTACTTATTTTTTGTTTTCCTCGGAACCTAAGTTGATCATTTCTAAAGGCTCTTCGTGCGGCTGAATGATTCTTTCCTCATGCTTAAGTAATAGGGAAATCTCATCCGGGATCCCTTCTTCATCCTCTTCTTCAGCGTCGAACATAGGGAATTCAAAGTTGAGAGAAGGCATAAAGTTATTACGTTCAATGAGTTTATTCATTGTTAATCTGCATATGTGATTTATGTTTGTTTTTTTAGAAAAAAGCAAATTCAAAAACAAACACAAAATGTGAGAACCAAAATAACGCTTTATTTATGATTCACATATGAAACAAGGCCCTAAACAAAAACTCTTTTGTCTTAGGCAAGACAAAGAGAAAATTAGTTAAAAGCTAGCCCTATAAAACACCTCTCTGCCTTGGGCGGGGTGAGAGTTCAAAATAAAAGCGAGATAACTACTTAGAACGGTGAAAACAAGTCTGAACCTTAACGACTTTCCAAACGTGACAAACTCCTTGTAGACTATGTATTCCGGAAGTTTTCCCTTAGGATCATTTTTAGTGATGATGTTGACCGTTGGTCGAGCATGATTTAAAGACTCTGGTTTGTTAATCTTGTCCTTTGTACTACTGAGGCGATCTTCCTCTTCTTGTTTGACAGTTCGAGAAGTATAAAATGCAGTACATGTGTCTTCAGGAGACATGTATTATGGACTTTTAGGATGTCCTTCCCAATCTTATAGATGAAGAGACTCGTTATCAAATACACTTTCCAAGTCATTTTCAGGATCATCTTCCCAATCGTCTCCAAAAATCGTATTTATCTGGGAATACACAAATTCAGGTTCAACAAACTTGGCAGGTGTATTGAAGCAAAGATCTTCGGTCGTAATCTCAAATGGATGATGAGATTGGGAGGGCATGTTTGCCTCTTCTGGTTGACTGAGATATTCAAAAAGATCTTCCCATCCAGTTCGTTGGATGTCTTCGATTGAAATTCTTGAAATTTCAGGAGCGATATATTTTACCATGAAGTTAAATTTTCTGCTTGGATGCAGCAAGGTATCCCAAACCTCCGGTGGGATAGGTGGAATTTATTCTTAATCATCTTGCTGGAACAAGCCTTCGAATTTATCTGAAGGAGGAAAGAACGCTGTATATGGTTCTTCTTGAGATATGTATCCAGAGTCGTTGATAAAAGTCTTCCATTCTTCAGAACCAGAGAGATTTTCTACAGTTCCTTCATCAATAAGGACGTTGACCTCTTGAGGAACAAGGTTAAGGAAACCTCCACTGTGGAATACTTCTTTTATTGGTGTAACACAGTGGGAGAACTTACTTGTTTGTTTTGAGTTTTATCACAAATGTTGCAAATAGCAAGAGTCGCCACCGAATTTTCTTTTATCCAATAAAGGGAAGGTGAAAAGAACAGGAAAAGACCTTCATTATTTTCTTTCTCCTTTAGAATAAGGCTATCCATACATTAGTTGGTAGGTAACTTTATCCGTTGAATGTGAAGGGAAAATCGAAGGGTCATCGCATGGTCATAGAAGGAAACATGTAGGGATACCTTAGCAATTCGAAGGGACGATCATCAATTATTCGTAGGCAACAACCGAGGGACGAGATCATATATTCGTAGGCAACATCGAGGTTCATCGAGGGACTATGATCCTTGTATCGAAGGGACTATGGTGATGTTATTCGTAAGCGTCTTTGCTAATGGTATCCCTATGTTCGAGGGACAGGACCATTGTATTCGGAAGACAACAAGAGAGGATACCCTAAGGGGGTGCAAGTGTGAAATAGTGTGTTTAATTTAGATATTTAATGTTGAGATTAGAAGTGATCTAGGGTCGATTTTATCTTGCCATACAAACCCTAGTTACTAACAGTTAAATATATACAGTTTATAGGGTGCAGAAAGTAAAGTGCGGAATGTAAAAGTGCGGAAAGTAAACCCTACGCTATTACATGGCTTTGGGGCAGTTACATAATAGAAGGTGCGGAAAGTAAAGGCATAAAAGTAAATCTACGCTATTACAAAATAAACCTTGTGACCTATACATCATTTTCCAGAATTGTAAATGCGAAATAAAGTAAATAAATGAAAGAAAATGTCTATGGATAGGAGAGAGTGTCTAAACCCTAATTGTGAAAGAAAAAATATTTTTGGTATTTTTTGAAATCGATTTAGTTAATAAAACCTAATTTCTAAGTTAACTATCAATTAATAATGAAAAATAATTTAAATTGTGAGAAAAATAAATTATTTTTATGTCATAAATTAATTAAATGTTTAATTAACCCAAATCTGAAATTATTTTATTTTTGTGATTATTGAAAATAGTTTTAAAAAAATTTGAAAGAAAATTAAATAAGTTAAGAAAATAAAAGGAAATTGGAAAAATATGAAAGAAGCAAGTGGTCAAAAAATCGATTTGGTCCTGCCATGGTTTGAACCCAGGACCCTCAGGTTATTGGCGCAAAACAGGACCACCATGCCACCTGCTTGTGGTGTCTAAACCACGCCTCCATTTGTATGTATATGAGAACCAGTAAAAATCAAAATTTTGTGAAAAAAATGCAAAAGGCAGGGATCGAACCCACGTCTTGAGAGACAAAGGGACATAGCCCGCGCATGTTGAACCACTAGGGTGGTGTTACATCCGTGTATTTGTGTCATTGAATAAATATATATTGGAAAATAGTTTTCCAAAATCAATTAAAAAATCAAACGCGCGCAGGTGGACCCCAGGGTGTTTAAACCAAGTAATTGAAATAAGCCCCGCATACTTTGGCCGGTTGACCCTAAGTCAAAGGCGCCGGAGGTGAATTCCGATCACCTTCTCCGATCAGCCAAAACTTCAAACCTTCAAAAATCAATGAAAACAAAAATGAAAAACCACCCAGATCCATTAAATGGGATGCTGTGAATCTAGTGGTGTGGTTAGTTTTGTCTGAATCGACCTGTAACCATGGATACGATGAAGCAAAAGCTTCGTTCCCTAATAATGGTGAAACAGGATTCTGCCCTAAAACCTTGCAAACGATGGTTCTAAACAATCACAAACATCAGTATGAACATGTATATATGAATCGAAACTGTTTAAAGTGCATGAATTAAAAGTTTGAGATCTATGAGTTTTACCAAAGTGGTGCAACTTGGTTGGCACGATCTGGGATGCTTCAAGCTTGTGTAAGGGCTTGAATCGACTGTTGGAAGGCTCAGGAAGGTGATAGAATGCTTGAAACACCTTGAAAACGGTTGGAGAATGGTGTTTGGATTTTCCCTAAAACTTTAAGAATTTCGTGTAGGGTTTTTTTAGTGCATCCGACCTCTTCTTTTGCATGTGGTCTTGATAAGTATATATAGGAGAATGCATTAGGTCAAGAATTGAATGAAAAATATATTGAATTCATTGGAAAATATTTAATTTGAAAAATTAAATGTAATATTTCCAAATTTGCTCAATATCATGCAATAAGCTCTTGCACGAAATTTCCAGCTAGCACGGACTTCCTTGGTCCTCAAGGTGCTTAAAACATAAGCCCAAAACACCTTGGTTGCAATTTTTGCATTTTATTTCATTTAAATTGAATTTTAATGTATTAATTTAAAAATAAATCAAATAAATGGAAAAGAAGCGTGTAATTTGACTTGGAGTTCATGGAAAATCTTAGAAATAAGTTTGGGTTATAAGAACTTAGGCCCATTTAGAAAAAAACTAGAATTTGCTAAGTATTTTTCTTCATGCACCTCGTAAAAAATGTCAAACTTGCTCAACTTTTATCTTGCTCAATTTTCAACATTTTTAAGTGTTCTTGGACTTTTTAGAAAGCTCAAGGTGTCCTCTAAACACTCATTTTGGTTTCATCTTCGTTGTATTTTCCATGTTCATGTACACGTTTTTGCGAAAAGATGACTTTTTGTTGACTTTTAGAAGGACCTTTAATATTTTGATCCATAACTCTAAAATGAAGCATTTTTGGCCAAAGCTTGTGAGACATGAAGTTGTATAGAATTGAATTATCTTCAAAATGATCTTTATTGGGAAAATTTCTGATAAAGTATGTGAAAGTTATGCCTGGTCAAAGTTCAGTTGACTTTTTGTCCAAAACCCTAATTTGGAATTTTTGACTTTTGATCAAATCTTGAATTTTCTAGATGAATCATGATCAACCATTGATCATATAATGAATTTCACTTTAAAATATTGATGTTGACAAAAAATGATGAAGTTTGACTGTATGTTGACCACAATTGACTTTTTGTCCAATACAATTGATTTTCAACCATCTGAGTAATTGACTGAACAAACTTGAGCTGTAAGGCTTGAAACTTGACATAGTGATCCCTTGAGACATATGAGGAGGTATGATTACCACTTGAGGCATCAGAACTTGATTTTGTCTTGAGAGAAGCAAAACCCTACTTGTTGGTTGATTGCTTAGGAGAGGATTTGTCTGGTCAACCCTTGAGGAATTATTGAGTGTGGAGATATATCTTAACCTTAAAAGTAGGAGGGAAAATTTTGGGGTATAAAAATTTCCCCTGTTCAATTTTCTTGTACCGCAAGGGTTAAATTGGTATGCTTGCATTTCGTGACCTGAAGGTAGAAGATGATTGAACACTCGAGTACACCTGAAAAACTTGCACGCGTCGGTGTATGTAATGAGATTGTCAATTGAAAATGCGCTGGAATAGGCTTATAGATGCCATTTGGAGAAGCTGATGTTGAGGAGTGCGTCGTACGTTAGACTCTATGTTCCTCTTTGAATGAGATTACTAGTATGCATTGATTTTTAACTAGATATGCAACATTATGCGGATGGAGAGATGACCATAGGTGGTCGGTGATGGGCTTAAACATGCCATTTGAAGTAAGTTGATGATAAGAGAGATTCAGAATGAACCTTCATCTTGGCTGTATTTAAAATGAGTATTCGTCAGGCTGTAGATAACTTTCCCGTCTTATTTCGGGTATTAATCCTTGACCTTTTGTCTGGGAGATAACTTTCACCTGCGAGGGAAATTTAACTTGAAAGGATATGATTAATTTTATGCAGATTATGATGCATGCGGGTATATGATAATGCTCGTGAATGACATATGCACATGTTATGACTTTTATGAATAATGTATGAATGTAAATGTTGAGGTATCTATCTTGAAGAAGATAGAAATGTTCTTTGGGGGATCTTTGATTTCTTCTTGGGGATGTAGTTGTTGGCGACCTGGGCTGGGGAATAATAGGGATGTGAATTCCTCCGATGCACTATCTGACCAAGTTTCAAGTCTGTATTTTGATGTTGTTGGGGAATGACAATCCTTGAGAGATATTCAGTTGGGGGATGAACATATCGTGTACAAGTCTTTCTGGGGAATAATGTGATCTTGTATAACCTATTATTGCTCGGAGACTAACATAATAAGTTGATTGATGGGGGGTTACTGCTCGGGGACCAATGTAACAAGATTGACGTTCACTACGCGGGACTGATGTGACAATGTGGTGAATTGAGAGTGTAGATAATCATTGCGCGGGGACTTACGTGATGATGTGATGAATTGAGAGTATAGATAATCACTGCACGGGGATTAGCGTGATGACGTAGATGATCACTGCTCAGGGACTGACGTGATGATGCAGATGATCACTGCTCGAGGACTAATGTGATGATTTGTTAAGATTGAGAGTGTAGATAATCACTGCGCAGCGACTGGCGTGATGGCATAGATGATCACTGCTCGGAGACTGACGTGATGATGTAGATGATCACTGCTCAGGGACTAATGTGATGATTTGATAAGATCACTGCTCGGGGACTAACATGATGATGCTGATATGATAATTGCTCGGGGACTAACATGATGATGTTGATGATCACTGCTCGGGGACTAATGTGATGGATCACTGCTCGAGGAATAACATGATGATGATGATAATATCACTGCTCGGGGACTAACATGATGAGTAGAAAGTTGTCTTGCTGCTGCTCGGGGGCTAATGTGACAAGAAGAAATGCAGACGTTGTTGTAAGGAGATGATAGAGTAGTCATTTTGTTGGAGAGATCTGTTCTTGTTGGGAGTGATGGCTCTGTGGGGATTATAGAGATTATTTTGTGGGGATATGACTCTGTGGGGATGTATTGGTGACTTTAGTTGTCATCTCAATTCCTGGTGACTTTTGCCCTTGTTGATGTCTCTGATGAGCAAATGGAAACATCTCATGCCAATCTTTCTTAAGATTTTTGTTGGTGGCTTCCACTGCGCTATTCATCTTTGGCCGGTATGGAGAAGAGTTGTGATGCTTAATCTTGAACTGCGTGCAGATTTCGGTGATCATCTTGTTATTGAGATTGGTACCATTGTCTGTGATAATCCTTTCAAGGACGCGTATCGGTAGATGAGACTATGTTTGATGAATCGAGACACAACATTCTTGGTAACATATGTGAACGAGGTTGCTTCTACCCATTTAATAATGTAATTGATAGTGACGAGGATGAAACGGTGTCCATTATAAGCGATAGGTTTGATTTCATCAATAATGTCAATGCCCCACATCGCGAAAGGCCAAGGAGCGGTCAGAAAATTCAATGGAACTGTAGGTACATGAACTTTGTTTGTGTATATTTGGCATTTGTGACAAGATCGAGCATAGCAGTAGCAATCAGCTGCCATACTGGACCAATAGTAACTTGCTCTCAAAATCTTCTTAGCCACTGTGTGTCCACTGGAGTGGGTACCAAATGTGCCTTCATGTAACTCTTCCATAATTCGTTCAACTATTTTCTGATCAACACATCAGAGTAAGGCCAGGTCATGATTGCGTTGTATAAGACGCCGTTACCGAGAAAGAACTTGGTGGCGAATCTTCTTAGGAACCTCGAGATACCTCTTCACTTCGTACAACAAAGTTTTCTCCTCTAATCCTTATGTATCAAGTTCACAACAGTATTTTGGTTTGTCTAGTCTTTCAATCATAATTTGAGGAGCTTCGTTGTACCATCTGACTTTGAACATAGATGACATGGTAGCTAACGCGTCTGCCAGTTGATTATCTTCTCATGGGATGTGCTCGAAAGTGATTTCTTCTATGTAAGCGATCAGATTAAACACATGTTCTCGATATGGAATGAGGTTTGGATGCTTTGTATCCCATTTGTAACACCCCATATTTTCAATTATTAAATAATTTAAATTTGAATTATTTATTTAATTAAAAATTGAATTATTGGTCTTTTTGGAATTATTGGAAATAATTAAATAAAGAAAAAGATATTGGACTTGTGGTGTGGTGAGTAGGAGTGAGGGGTGTGTGAAGTAAAAACCTTTAATCCTATTTTTATTGTTATTATTATAATAAAAAGGAAAATAAGAAGGAAAGAGTTAGAAAGCCAAAAGTGAGAAGAATAGATCGTACGTGAGAAGAGAAGAGGCAAAAGGGAAGAGGAACACCCAAAGCTCTAGGAATTCAAGAATTTGGCTAACGTAAGGGGTGATTTTCTCTGATTATTTTGCCTTATGGATTTTGAGAACGGTAGAATAGAGTAAGAAGTTAGGAATCCCGATTTAGGATTTTCTAGGTTTATGAGTTTTGATCCCAATATGTATGATATGTGAAATTTAGTCGAATTCATGTTGTAACGTTGTTATGAGTTGTTGTTTCATGTTGTTTTTGCATTATAACCATGAATTAAGAGTGATTTTGGATCTTGTTATGAATGGGATTCGTGTTTGGTGTTTTGAGAATAATTGGGAATAAGAAAATGCTGTCAAATTAAGTTTTCTGCTACAGGAGTCGCAGGAACCGGTTAACCTTTGGGGGGAACCGGGTTCCACATATAAATTCCAAAAAATTGATTTTTATGAGTCGTGGGAACCAGTTACTCCCTGGGAGGAACCGATTTCCTGGTATATTTTCCAGAAAGCTCATTTTTATAAACCTTGGGAACCGATTATTCTCTGGGATGAACCGGGTGCCCCATACCATTTCCAGAACGTTTTTTTACTATGATAGTGGGAACCGGTTATTCCCCTGGAGGAACCGGTTACCAATATTACTTTTTGAAAAATATTAAACTTTGAAAATTCATAACTTTTGAACCGTAAGTCCTTTTTAATTGCCCTTTTGGACATTATTTCTTAAATTTAATATTCTCTTTTATGAAATAAAGAAAACAATTGTAACTTGGTTTTATTTTGGAAAGTGTTGGTTTTCCAACTTTGTGGTTATTCGTACCTTGCATACTTGGTGGGTAGGCAATTGTGTGTGGTTTTGTGAAGATGTCTGTGTGTATAATGATGACTATATGTGTATGTTGGTGATAGAATTACTAATTGATGAGTAAGTGCTTGCATTTTTATGCTATTGGTGATGTTCATGATAGTTGATTGATATCATCTTTTGGTTGATGAAGTTGTATTCCTGATGGTGTGCATGTTTATGCTGTTTGATGATGTTCATGATAAGTGATGGTTATCATGCTTTGATGATGATGTTGCAGTAATTTCTTGTGTATGTTTATGCTATTTGATGATGTTCATGATAAATGATGGTTATCATGTTTTGGATTGATGACGGTTTATGATCTATGATGTTATCATAACCTGTGTTAAATGTTGCATGCTTTTATGATGTTCATGCATATACATTCTGTAACACCCCAATTCTACCCAACGTTTATATAAAAATCAGAGTGCCAAACATTCCAAAAATATGAGGCGTCACATTCATAATTTGAAACCATCAACATAAAAAGCCTATCATAATAGTTACATAGCACATATTAATCAAAAGGACTTATAACAATTAATTAGTCTTCAAAAATACTTCATATTTATTCAGTAACTACGCATCAGATTCGTAATATCTCAAAACTTCAAACGAAATATAGTATCTTTTAAACAACTTAATTCATAGGAAACAAATTCTCAAAGTATCAACATCAGCAGTGCAACAGAAAACAATATAAACTCAATAAGCGTTCATTCCCCCCGAGTGCTACGTATCAGAGCGACGACACCAAAAGCTACTAAATTCTTTACTCCTCGTTACCTGCACGTTACAAATATAAAGGCAACGACGAACAAATAGAAAGGGTTAGATATCTACCAATATAAACAAGTGTATGATAAATGATATATTAGGATTAAATCATACAAAATTATCACATCGCAATTAATACATCACAACAACTTCCCGATTAACAACAAGATGAATCATTTCACCATTAGCAACGACATAATTTACTTCACAATTAACAGTGACATAATTTCAATGAGACACAACAATGCATATGCATGTGGTACCAACAGAGCTTCAGCTTCCTTCACTATTTCCAATTAATAGAGGCACAAGGCATAATCCTTCTTCACAATTCCACCAATACAGACCTTCACAAAGATGCAGATGTAATGCAACACTAGCAACATACAACAATAACATAACTTCACTTCACGAGGCATACGCCTATATCACTATTATTACCAACAATTAAAGGTAATCATCGTCACTAAAAATACCCTGCAACTTTGCATAGATAACAACAACGTACATCCATATACTCTTCGCCAATAAATCACAAACAATTCAACAACATGATACATTCAACACAATTCAACAAAATAAAACAATCGTAATCACCTACTAAAATATACAAACCCTCTCGATAATTTTCAATTAATTCTAGATAACTAATTATACTGCTTAATTTACTAACTCGGTTAATTCGGTACTATTTTAAGCACTATTATTATTATTATTATTATTTATTACAGTGTTTCATCTAATTGCACTACTAATATAATTATTTTCTTGTAGATACATTTACACTGTCGTCACAATTTCATCTTTGCTAACACTACTATTATTCTTCTTACTGCTATATTACCATTACCTTTTATAATATTATTTTTCTATCTCTACTGCCTTATACCAACACCTAACAAAACTGCTAAAGACTAGTTTCTGGTTCTTCTAAATTTCTGATTTTGACCAATTATTCTGTCATACCTACACCAATCATACACTCTGTCATTTAATCATTTGAACCTAGAAATTACACTATCAGTTGGCATTATTTTTACTGATACAATTTTACTATTAAGTTGTATTACTTCTCTGCTGAACATGACAAAAATACATAAAATAGAATCTAAGAGGTGTTGCACGTACAGGAAAAGAAGAAAACAAGGAATTGGGTGGGACACCCGTCACTTATCATGGGGCGTCCGTTTCTTATTGCTTTTCGTCGCACCCAGGACGCCCGTCTCATATTACTCCTCCAACTAAAGGGAGGCGCTCACCCCCTGCCCTTCATACTAGAGGGCATCCGCCCTTGTCCCGTGGACCCCACCCTACTTCCTTGGCCACCACGTGTGGCCCTTTTTCCTGCGTGGCTGCAGTTTCACCGTTCGCGTATTTTCTTTCTTTCCCAGTATTTCCTTCATCGCTCGATCCAGTAACCCAACATCCAGTCCCCATAATTAAATAATCTAATACTAATTTAATAACAATTCTTCCCACAATAACATATAAATTTACCATTCTCGCATCATAATTCACACACAATTAAACCAAGATAATTTCCTACGAATCTAATCCCCACATACAATTCATCATAAACCCAGTTATAGAGTTAGAACCCCACCCCTTACCTTAGATCTGACGGTGGTTATAACTCTGATCGAATCTTATTTTCCGGTTCCGGTTGTGCACTTCTTGTGTCCTCTTCTAGCCCTTGTGCCTCCACTCTCTTCACTTGATTTTCTTTCTTCGTAAAACCTAACTTTCTACTACTACCTTCATATATATACCAACCTAATATTTTACTCTATTAATAAAATAAATTAATTATTCCACTCTTTTAATAAATCAAATATTATTTCTATCATATATTCTTATCGGCCAATTAAATAATACTTCCTCATTTTCTATTTCTCACCCCATAATAAAAACCCACTAAATAATATTCTAGTTAATTAATTACTACTCCTAATAATAAATCTCCGACTAAACCGATTATTCACTTAGTCCTCTTAAACCGACTTATAAATCCGTTAATGTCCCTTATGATTATTCCAATAATTTCTTCTTCGACTAAATTCCAACTAATAATTCGTTTAAATAATTAAATGATTTTCCGGGTGTTACACATGATGGTGGTAGATAATTCCCATTTTATGGAATTAGTGAGTTGGCCAATAACCTTTATCGAGTCAGAATGGGCGGTGAGGCGTTTCTGTGTTTGAGTTGGAATGGAGCAAATATTAATATTGGGTCCGAGTTGGAATGGAACAGTACGACAAATTTAGTTCAATTTTGGTACCAAATGCACAGAATCTTGCATTTCATTTGTATGGATTATAACATGTTAAGATGAATTCTAGTACTATAATTTGGTTGTTGCGTGTGATGGATGTTTATGACTTGTGTTGTTGAATGGATGAATAAATCTGATTTATGCTGAATAGGGTGGAATAATAGCTTATGAAATTCTCTTGTTTTATGAATTTATAATGCATTTTAATTATGATGAAGTCTCACCCTTACTTTGATGATTTCAGATTGAAGCTTTAGCGACTTAAGATTTGGTGAGGATGACTCGTAGAGCTGTTCTTTTTATTTTTTATAGCATGTCGATGTCATGCTCTGGTCTTGTAACATTGGGAACGTTTGGTTTAGAGTTATCCTTAAAATCTGTTGTTTTAATTGACATTATTTTTGGATAATTGTTGTATGGCATTGACCCTATGAATGACATTTTAATGGTTTTGAATTATCCAAGTTTGAATAATTCCCGTTGTGTTAAACATGTACATCTTTTCATGACAATGTGTTCCCATGATAGCATGGCATTGTGTTTGAAATCTTATTTTTAATTATTTATGACACCCTTTAATGCATGTTAACTCTGAAATGTTTTATAAACGCGGGGAAATTAGAAGGGTGTTACAATAGTGGTATCAGAGCATAGTCGGTCAATGTGACCAGTGTCTTAATATCATTATCCCTTTGTATGCGACAAATGTGTACAATACTGTTGGTACTTGTTGCTTTTTCGATTTCTTGTTGCAGGAGTGGTGTGAAGTTAAGTGGGGAAAAGAGATGCTTCCCGAATAAGTTTCTGTTGTAAGTCATTGGTGCGATGTACTGCTTAAGAAGACAATGCAAGAGTTGTTAGAGTCGTTGGAATCATTTGGACCGCGAGTCATAGTTGGAAGTGCGAAGAGGCGAGTATGATTCTGAGAATAGGAAGTGTTGGTAATGATGGTTTATGCTCCAGTATGATTATCAGATATCTATTGACAAATTGAGGACTTGATCACCCTTAATCTCTTGTTGATAGTAGACAAAATCGTATTGGATGGTATAGAATTGTCTTGCTATCTTAATGGTGCATAAAGTGATGAATATGAATGAAACTTGGTTGAAACTTGTGGACCATATAAGTTGACAGAGACTCTAATAAGGACAATGAATTAAGATGGATGATCAGAGTTACGCAACTGTTAATGATGGTGCGATAGTGTTTATGTTGTGTTCTTCGATGGAAGTGAAGGGAAAGACTAAGAGTAATGAGTTACCCGTTGTGAATGAATTTCCAGAAGATGTTAGTGAGTTTCCACCTGAGAGAGGAGTGGAATTTGATATAGATTTGATTCCTGGAACTAGTCCAGTGTTGATGGCACCGTATCGCATGTCAGCATCCGAGTTAGCTGAATTAAAGAAGCAATTAGAGGAGTTACTTGACAAGAAATTTATTCGTCCGAGTGTTTCACCATGGGGTGCTCCTGTGTTGTTGGTTAAAAAGAAGGTTCGATGAGACTATGTGTTGATTACAAGTAGTTGAATAAAGTTACGATCAAGAATCGGTATCCATTACCAAGGATTGATGATTTGATGGATCAACTGGTTTGAGCTTATGTATTTAGTAAGATTGATCTGAGGTCTTGATATAATCATATTCGTGTAAAAGTGGAAGATATTATGAAGACTACGTTCAAAACGAGGTATGGACATTACAAGTATTCTGTTATGCCGTTGGGAGTTACTAATGCACCTGATGTTTTTATGGAGTATACGAATAGGATATTCCATCCGTATCTTGATAAGTTTGTGGTGGTTTTTATTGATGACATTATGATCTACTCAAGGAGTGATGAAGAGCATGCACAACATCTTAGAATTGTGTTGGAGTTGTTGAAGGACAAGAAGCTTTATGCAAAGTTGTCTAAGTGTGAATTTTGGTTGAGTGAAGTAAGATTTCTTGGTCATGTGATTTCCAAGAATTGGATTGTTGTTGACCCTACGAAGGTAGAAGCGGTATCTCAGTGGGAGGCGCCGATGAATGCTTAGGAAATTCATAGTTATCTTAGTCTTGCAGGTTACTATAGAAAGTTCATTGAAAGATTTTCGAAGTTGGCATTGCCGTTGACTAAGTTAATAAGAAAAGGAAAAGTTTTTGTATGGGATTCAGAATGTGAGAAAGGTTTCCAAGAATTGAAGAGGAGATTGACTAGTGCTCCGATTTTGATATTTCTGAATCCGACAGAATCTTTCATTATGTACTGTGATGCTTCACTTATGGGTTTAGGTGGTGTTTTAATGTAGAATAAACAAGTAATGGCTTATGCTTTAAGACAGTTGAAGATTCATCAAAGGAATTATCTGACTCATTTGTAGTATTTGTTTTGAAATTGTGGAGACACTATTTGTATGGTTCTCGATTTGAGGTATTTAGCGACCATAAGAGTCTGAAATATCTCTTTGATCAGAAAGAGCTAAATATAAGGCACCGAAGATGGTTAGAATTCCAGAAGGATTATGATTTTGGTTTGAATTACCATCCTAGTAAGGCAACTATTGTTGCAGATGCATTGAGTAGGAAGTCTTTGCATATGTCTATGTTGATGGTGCGTGAATTGGATTTGGTTGAACAATTTAGAGACTAGAGTCTAGTATGTGAGAACACTCCTAACAGTGTTAAGTTGGGTATGTTGAAGTTGAATAGTAGTATTCTTGATGAGATTCGAATCGGACAGAAATCTGGTGTTGGTTTAGCTGATAGATTGACGTTAATCAACCAAGGTCAAGGAGGTGAATTATGAATTGACGAGTATGGTGTTATAAGGTTGGGTGATAGAGTCTGTGTTTCGAATATAGATGAACTTAAGAAAAGTATTCTGGAGGAAGGACATTGTAGTGGATTGAGTATCCACCCTGGTGCTACAAAGATGTATCATGATTTGAAGAGGTTGTTTTGGTGGCCCATAATCAAGAAGGAAATTGCTGAGTTTTTTTATGCTTGTTTGATTTATCAGAAGTCAAAGACCGACCATCGGAAACCGTCGGGATTGATGGAACCATTGTTTGTTCCGAATTGGAAATGGGATGGCATTTCTAGGGATTTTGTGTCTGGTCTCCCGAGGACAGCTAAGAATTGTGATGCTATTTGGGTTATAGTGGATAGGTTGATGAAATCTGCTCATTTTATACCGATGATAATGGATTATCCGATGGAGAAATTGGCTCAGTTGTATGTTGAGAGGATTGTAAGTTTGCGCGGTATTCCTGCTATGATTGTGTCAGATTGAGATCCGAGGTTTACGTCTAAATTCTGGACAGGGTTGCAAGAAGCCTTGGGTACTAAGTTGAGGTTGAGTTATGCTTATCATCCACAGACATGTGGTAAGAAGGAGAGGACGATTCAGTCGTTAGAGGACTTGTTGCGGGCTTGTGTATTAGATAAAGGTGGAGCTTGGGATAGTTACTTACCTTTGATTTATTTTACCTACAATAATAGTTTTCATTCGAGTGTTGGTATGGCTCCATTTGAGGCATTGTATGGTAGGAGGTGTAGAACACCATTGTGTTGGTATGAATCTGGAGAAAGTGTTATGATTGGGCCAGAGATTGTCCAAGAGACTTCATAGAAGATTAAGATGATTCAGGAGAAGATAAGAGCTTCTCAGAGTCGTCATAAGAGTTATCATGATAAGAGGAGGAAGAATCTCGAGTTTAGTGAAGGAGATCATGTGTATATGCGAGTTACTCCTATAACTGGTATTGGTCGAGCATTGAAGTCAAAGAAGTTAACTTCGCGTTTTATTGGTCCGTTCCAAATTATGTAGAAGGTTGGACAGGTTGCTTATCAGATTGCTTTACCGCCGTCGCTTGCTGATTTGTATGATGTATTCCATGGAACTTAGTTGAGGAAGTACATCATTGATCCGTCTCATGAGATTCAGGTAGATGATATACGGGTGCGAGATAATCTGACTGTTGAAACATTGCTTATGAGGATTTAGGATTGAAAGTTGAAGTAGTTGCGGGGTGAAGAGACAACTTTGGTGAAAGTAGCTTGGGGGACCAGCAGGTGGTAGTGTTACTTGGGAGTTGGAGAGAAAATGAAGGAATCTTGCCCACAACTTTTCGTCTAAGGTATGTTTTCGAGAACGGACACTCTTTTAGTACGGGAGAGTTGTAACACCCCATATTTTCAATTATTAAGTCATTTGAATTTGAATTATTAATTTACTTAAAAATTGAATTATTGGTATTTTGGAATTATTGGAAATAATTAAATAAAGAAAAAGATATTGGACTTGTGGTGTGGTGAGTAGGAGTGAGGGGTGTATGAAGCAAAAACCTCTAATCCTATTTTTATTGTTATTATTATAATAAAAAGGAAAATAAGAAGGAAAGAGTTAGAAAGTCAAAAGTGAGAAGAATAGATCATACGTGAGAAGAGAAGATACAAAAAGGAAGAGGAACACCCAAAGATCTAGAAATTCAAGAATTTTGCTAAGGTAAGGGGTGATTTTCTCTGATTATTATGCCTTATGGATTTTGAGAACGATAGAATAGAGTAAGAAGTTAGGAATCCCGATTTAGGATTTTCTAGGTTTATGAGTTTTGATCCCAATATGTATTATTATGTGAAATTGAGTCGAATTCATGTTGTAATGTTGTTATGAGTTGTTGTTTCATGTTGTTTTTGCATTATAACCATGAATTGAGAGTGATTTTGGATGTTGTTATGAATGAGATTCGTGTTTGGTGTTTTGAGAATAATTGGGAATAAGAAAATATTGTCAAATTAAGTTTTCTGCTACTGGAGTCGTAGGAACCAGTTACCCCATGGGGGGGGGGGACCGGGTTCCACATATAAATTCCAGCAAATTGATTTTTATGAGTTGTGGGAACTGTTTTCTCCCTAGGAGAAACTGAGTTCCTGGTATATTTTCCAGAAAGTTGATTTTTATAAAATGTGGGAACCGGTTATTCCCTTGGAGGAACCGAGTGCCCCATACCATTTCCAGAACGTGTTTTCAATGATAGTGGGAACCGGTTACTCCCCTAGAGGAACCGGTTACCACTGTTACTTTTTGAATAATATTAAACTTTTAAAATTCATAACTTTTGAACCGTAAGTCCTTTTAATTTCTGTTTTGGACATTATTCCTTAAATTAAATATTCTATTTTATGAAATAAAGAAAATAATGGTAACTTGGTTTTATTTTGGAAAGTGTTGGTTTTCCGACTTTGTGGTTATTCGTACCTTGCATACTTGGTGGGTAGGCAATGGTATGTGGTTTTGTGATGATGTCTGTGTGTATAATGAGGACTATATGTGTATGTTGGTGATAACATTAAGAATTGATGTGTAAGTGCTTACATGTTTATGCTATTGGTGATGTTCATGATAGTTGATTGATATCATGTTTTGGTTGATGATGTTGTATGCTTGATGGTGTGCATGTTTATGCTTTTTGATGATGTTCATGATAAATGATGGTTATCATGTTTTGATGATGATGTTGCAGTAATTGCTTGTGCATGTTTATGTTGTTTGATGTTGTTCATGGTAAATGATGGTTATCATATTTTGGATTGATGATGGTTTATGATGTATGATGTTATCATAACATGTGTTGAACGTTGCATGCTTTTATGATGTGCATGCATATAGATTCTGATGGTAGCTAATTCCCATTATGTGGAATTAGTGAGTTGGCCAATAACCGTTGTTGAGTTGGAATGGGCGGTGATGCGTATTTGTGTTCGAGTTGGAATGGAGCATATGTTGATAATGGGTCCGAGTTGGAATGGAGCAGTATGGTGAATTTAGGTCACTTTTGGTACCACATGCCTAGAGTCTTGCATTGCATTTGTTTGGATTGTAACATGTTAGGATGAATTCTAGTGTTATAATTTGGTTGTTGCGTGTGATGTATGTTTTTGACTTGTGTTGTTGAATGGATGAATAGATCTGATCATGCTGAATAGGGTGGATTATTAGCTTATGAAATTCTCTTGTTGTGTGAATTTATAATGCATTTTAATTATGATGGAGTCTCATCCTTACTTTGATGATTTCTGATTGAGGCTTTAGCGGCTTAGGAGTTGGTGAGGATGACTTGTAGAGCTGTGCTTTTTATTTTATATAGTGTGTAGGTGTCATGCTCTGGTCTTGTAACACTGGGAACCTTTGGTATAGAGTTATCATTAAACGCTGTTGTTTTAATTGACGTTGTTTTTGGATAATTGTTGTATGGAATTGACCTTATAGGTGGCATTTTAATGTTTTTAAATTATCCAAGTTTAATAATTTCCACTGTGTTAAACATGTACTTCTTTTCATGACATTTTGTTCCCATGATAGCATGGCATTGTGTTTGAAATCTTATTTTTAATTAATTGTGACGCCCTTTAATGCATGTTAACTTTGAAATATTTTATAAATCGCGGGGAAATAAGAAGGGTGTTACACCATTCGCCCTTGATCTGACTAATCACCAAAATTGAGTCTCCATATACTTGCAAGAATTTGATCCTTAAGTCAATAACAACTTTGATACCCATGTTGCATTCTTTGTATTTAGCCATATTATTGGTGCATTCGAAACATAGTCTGGCGCTGAAAGGTGTATGATTTCCGTTGGGAGATGTAATTATGGCGTCAATACCATTGCCAAGTGCGTTAGAAGATCCATCAAATACCATAGTCCATCGGGATCCTGGCTCAGGTCCTTCATCTGGTCCAGTCTCTTCGTAATCGGGGACTAACATAATATCCTCGTCTGAAAACTAGAACTGCATAGACAGGTAGTCATCTATGGCTTGATGAGTAGTATACTGGATGTCATATTCGGTCCAGATTATTTGCCATCTTGTTATTCTTCCGGAGAGAGCAGGTTTCTCGAATATGTATTTTCTCGGATCCATCTTATAGATCAACAAGGTAGTGTGAGTCAACATATACTGTCTTAGTCGGCGAGCAGCCCAAGCCAAAGCGCTTCAAGTTTTCTCGAGCTTTGAGTATCTTGTTTCACAGTCGGTAAACTTTTTGTTAAGGTAGTATATTGCATACACTTTTCGACCAAACTCGTCATGTTTCCCCAACACACACCCCATAGAGTTCTCTAATACTGTTAAGTACATGATCAGAGGTCTTCCTTTGACTGGTGGCATCAGGATAAGAGGTTTTTGTAAGTACTCCTTGATTTTGTCAAAAGATGTCTAGAAATCATTGTTCCATTTTACCACTTGATCTTTCTTCAGTAACTTGAAGATTGGCTCACAAGTAGCAGTTAGATGTGCAATAAATCTAGCAATGTAATTCAGTCGTCCTAAGAAACCTCTGACTTCCTTCTCAGTACGGGGAGCTAGCATTTCTTGAATAACTTTGACCTTGGCAGGGTCAACTTTGATACCTTTAGCTTTACAGATCTGACTCCAAAGGTGCATTTGCTCGGATTCAGTCTTAACATGTATTTTCTCAGTCTATCAAACAGCTTTTGCAAATGATCAAGATGTTCTTCTTTGGTTTGTGGTCGAGCTATCATGTCGTCGATATAGACCTCTATCTCGTGATGGATCATGTCATAGAATAAATCCACCATAGCACGCTGATATGTGGCGCCAGCATTCTTCAACCCAAATGGAATGACCTTTTAACAAAAAGTGTCCCACTGTGTAACGAAAGTAGTCTTTTCCATATCTTTGGGAGCCATCTTGATTTGATTGTAACCGGAGAAACAATCTATGAAGGATAAAACTTTATGATGTGCAATATTGTTAACCAGGATATCAATATGTGGGAGCGGAAAATCGTCTTTCGGGCTCATTTTATTCAGATCTCGATAGTCTACGCACATACGCACGTTGCCATCCTTCTTAGGTACGAGCACCATGTTCGCAACCCACTGTGGATAAGAAGTAACGGCTAAGAAACCAGCATTGACATGCTTCCTGACTTCGACTTTAATTTTCTCAGACATTTCAGGACGCATACGATAAACCTTCTGCTTCACAGGGAGAAAACCTTCTTTCGTTGGTAGTCGGTGTACCACAATTTCAATATCTAGACCTGGCATGTCTTCATAGGACCAAGCAAAAATATCGATGTAGTCTCGCAACATCTAGACAAATCTTTCTCTAACATTGTTCTCAAGACCCGCTCCTATCTTAATTTCTTTCTGTCTTCATCGGTACCTAGATTCACAACTTCGACCAGGTCTTGGTGCGACTGTATATCCCTTTTCTCTTGTTGTAGTAATCTGGCAAGTTCTCCTGGAACTTCACGATCTTCCTCACCTTCGTCTTCGGCTTGGTAGATCGGATTATTAAAGTCATATTTAGCAATAGCAGAGTCGTTATCGATGAGATTTGAAGTGAACGTAGATCTGCAGTTTATTATGTGGGTGTGTGTAAGAACACATAGCTTTTGAAAGGGTGATAAAGTAAAAAGAAAGACAAAGAGAAGATTATTGGAATGCAAAAGTCCAATGATTTATTGAATGAAAATACGTGAATGACAAATAATAGCCCTTACAAATGAGTAGTGGTGCCCCGGGCAAGGCACTAGGCTTAAAGGTTATTGTTCGAGACTATAAAGCATAAAAGCATAAAATAGAAAAAACAATTACTCTTGTCTAAAGAAGATTGATATAACATCTTTAGTCTTCCAATTGTTGGGTCCATCGCCAGGAGTCGGGAAGATCCAATTGTTCATGTCTAAGTCACCATCATTGTCTTCTTCTATAGCATGAACTTTTTCTTTGTTGATGCGGAATGGAGGTCTGCCAGCACGTTCGTGGCTTATCATCTTCTGACCTTTGGAGGTGAAGCCCAAACCAGTTTTGTCATATTTGAACGAAAAATCGGGTATCTGACCCCAAATAGTGCAACATCCTTCTTCAACCACAGCTCTGGCAACTTTTAGCGACGCCATATTTAGTGGAACTCTAGTAACTTTAGGAGTGACAAGAGAGTCGACAGGCATGACTCGTGGAATTACTTCGAAATCTTGACAGGAAGTTTCGACAAATTCACCTTCCATTTTGATGTATCGAAATGACTACAGATGGCTTACCATGTACTCTTATTCTCTGCATACTATAACAATCTTCCCCTTCACTGGGTACATCGGCTTCTGATGTAGAGTAGAGGTAACGACACCTTCCCCATGTATCCAAGAGCGTCTGAGTAGGAAAGAATAAGCTGGATTGATGTCCATCACATAGAAAGTAGATTCAAAAATATAGGAACCTACTTTGATCGGCAGGTTGAGCTCTCCAAGTACTGTTCTCTTCGAACCATTGAAAGCTCTTACAATTATGTCACTAGGTTTCATGACCACTTCATCAACATTAAGTCGGTCGAGAGCACTCTTCGACAGGATATTCAGAACAGAGCCAGTGTCCACTAATACGTGAGATAAAGTGATGCCCTTGCATTCAATAAAGATGTGCAAGGCTTTGTTGTGTTTTCTTCCGGCAGGAGTTAGATCAGCATTAGAAAATCCCAAACCATTGTCGGTGGTCAGGCTAGCAATACAACTTTCAAATTGGTCAGCAGTAGTATCTTGCGATATGTGAGCATTCTTCAGAAATTTCACCAAGGCTTTAGCATGAGCCTCAGAGCACAACAACAGATCTAGCATGGATATCTTGGACGGAGTTTGTCCCAATTGTTCCACCATATTGTAGTCGCTCTTCTTAATGATCTTTAGAATTTCCTCCATTTCTTGTTTGGAGGTATCTTCAGCAATTTCCTTTGGTACTTCTGTCTGAGCAGGTTGAGTCATTTTTTCTTTCCCTCAAGCCTCGGGAGTTGGTTCAGTAGAAGGAATACGAACTGGTGTAGCAGTGTCTTTTGGAGGAGAGATATCTGGAGAAAAAACTCTTCTGGTTCGGGTTACTTTGCTTGACCCGGTGATATTGTCAATGTCAGGATTTGTAGCTTTAACTGTATTGTCTTCAATGGCTAATGGCTCTTTCTTGATGCCATGATAGTAGACTTCGACTCCATAATTCCAAGGTATAGCTCTGTCAGAGGAATATGGAATTGATCTGAGCGAGGTGATAATGAGAGGTGCCACTCTGGGTGCAGGATCATCAGAGGTGATCCTTATTGTGTTCACATCAGCATATTCTTCAGGATAATCATCTCCTCATCTAGTTGCCTTGAGGTCTTCAATTGCAGATCTTGTAGCTATCAGGAGCAGTATACTTCACCATGAAATCATACTTTCCACTTGGCTTCCCCAAGGTATCCCAAACTTCTGGTACGACTTCGCTTACGTCTTCGATGTTCATACTTTTAGAAACATCTTTGCACAGACTCCTCATAGACGGAGGTTTTAGGAATAACACTTCTCGGTTGTCCATCATGCGTTGAACAGGTCTTTTCAACCAAGCACATCCATCTGATTCAGATGCACACCAACGGCAGTCGTCAGGACATCTTGGAAATAGACCAGCTTGCAACAAGTCTTTCTTGACAGTCATCACGGGAATGGTCAGCTCATTCATATAGAAAACATAGGAGTCATTGTCAATGGCGTTGGCACTTTTACCATGGCAGGAATTGGTGCGTTGATCACTTTTGGAGTTTCGATAGGAGGTCGAATTCAATTTCCCAAGCTTCAATCATGTCTTGAATCTTGTTCTTCAGGTCCCAACAATTATTGGTGTCGTGCCCCGGGATATTGGAGTGGTATGCACACCTTGCATTAGGATTGTATTTCAGAGAGGCAGTGTTGACATGTTGAGGAGGATCCCTAAAAGTAATCAGCTCTGCTTTCAGCATGTGTTGTAGTGCTTGAGATAATGGCATGTTGATCTTCGTAAATTATCTTCTTGGCACGTTCTGCCCACTCGCGTTGTCTTGTTGAGGTTGCACTGGTGTGGGATTGGACATCAGAAATGCCCCCACAGATTAATTGTGCTCAGTTTTGTCACGGCTCCTCTAACCATACACAACATTGGCTTCTTTCTTCCTGCCAAAAAATCTCTTTACAAAGTTTGAGGATGTTTCGACTTGAATCTTTCCGCTCTTGATTCCAGCTTCAATTCCTTCTCCTATCAATATCAGCTCGGTGGATTTGGCTGAAGAGTTTCCGATTAGATGATTGAAGAATGGGTCTGTCAGCATTCCCATGAACATATCAACCAATTCCCTATTAGACAAGGGTGGTTGAACTTTTCCTGCTAGATCTCTCAATTTCTGAGAACACTCCTTGAACTTCTCGTTATGGCCCATGGACATACTCTGTAGTTACATACGAGATGGTGCCAATTCAGCATTATATTGATATTGTTTGTACAAAGCATCTTCTAAATCATTCTAGGTATGAATATGGGTATTCTCTAGCTGATAATACCACTCTAACTATGCTCTGGATAGGCTCTCTTGAAAGAAATGTATCCACAACTTCATGTCTCTAGTATGAGGATCGATCTTCTGATTATAGGACTTCAGATGCAGCTCCGGGCAAGAAATTCCTTCATACTTAGCAAAGTTCAACCTTGACATTTTTCAGATTCTCCACAGCATTTAGGCGGTCTTCAAGTTTCTTGTACTTTTCGTCGTTAGGATACTGCCTACTCACTTCCTCTTTGTTTTCAGACTCATGATGGTTTTCTTCATTGTTTTTGACACTTCCTTCAGTTTTGTCGCTCTTGTTTGAGAAATCAAGTTGCCTAACTACCTTGACTGGACCTCTGTACCTTTTCCCATGTTGAGAATACCAATGGTCTTCTTCTTTTTTATGATGAGCTTCTTCAAATCTTTTTGACCTTGGGCCCAGTTGGTGAACATCTTCTAGAATTGAGCATTCTGAGCCTGGAGATCTTTGATAGTCTGTTCGAGAGCCATTTCTGCTGAAATAAACAGAGAGACAATGAGGAAACCGGTCTTCAGTGTACCTATTATGAAATGTTATGCCATGATATGCAATTTTATGCAATGCAATGTGTTCAAGGACCTTAGGAATTTAAACTTGGTAAACAAGCAAGAACAAACTTTTTATTAGTTGACTTAGAAAGTACAAATAAAAGTTCAGACGGTAAAATTAAATTCCTAGAGCTTAGGTCTCCCATGGACGCTTCCTCTTTGTGTTGAAGTAGGTGTTGATGCCTTGTGTGACACCCCAAATAATTCAATTATTAAATAATTGGAATTTTTAATTATTAATTTTATTGGAAATTTAATTATTGGTATTTTTGGATTATTGGAATTAATTTAATTAATTAAAGGAAAGAGTGTTGGTGGTGTGAAGAGTGATTAGAGGGTGTGAGGAGTAAAATAATCTACTCTTACTAATTACTAATTTAATTATTTTATTGGAATAATAAAAGGAGTATTAAAAGGAAAAAGAATAGAAAGAGAGTGATTTCAGAATATTCATCATACGTACATTTGAGAAGAAGAAAAGGAAAGAGGAAAATCGGAAGTGTCAGAATTCGAAGAACCCACAAGGTAAGGGGTGATTTCGATTAATTAATTCGTATTATCGGTTTAGATATTCAATGGTATGGATCATAGTATGTTAGGGAATCCTGGTTTAGAATTCTAGGGTTTCGTAGAATTGTCCCTATTGTGTCAGATTATAGGTTGAAAACAATTAGGGTGTCAGATAATCAATAGGAATGATGGAATAATGTTGTTTGATGTTATAATGGTGTAAAATAGATGTATTTTGGTGTTTCTCATGTTGCAATTCGTATGAGAATGTTTGGGTTTGGTTTAGAATGAATAAATGCTGTCAAAAGTGCAGATTTTGACTCTGCAGGTCGTGGGAACCGGGTTCCACTGTGTGAATTTATAAAAACTGGCAAAAATGCACGCAGGAACCGGTTCCTGTATAGGTAGGAACCGGGTTCCCATACATTTTCCGGAAGGGTGATTTTTGAACTTCGCAGGAACCGGTTCCTGTATAGGTAGGAACCGGGTTCTGTTGTGACTTTTTGAAAAATATTAACCTTTGAAAATTCATAACTTTCAAACCGTAAGTCCGTTTTGAGCGCCGTTTTGGACGTTATTTCTTAAATTTGATGCTCTATTTTATAAAATGAAAATATTTCCTAAAACTTGAAATTATTTTGAAAATGAGTCGAATTTCGAAATAGGTGATTATTGACTGACGCACATTGATGTGTATGTAGCAGTGAACCTGTGGTGATAGATGTATTAGTATTGTGTGAATGTAAGGCATGTTTATGCTGCTGTTATTTGTATGCATGATGGTTGAAATATCATGTTTTTGGTTTTGATTCAGTTATGATAATTTGGTGTATTTCATAGACTGATTTGATGTTGCATGCTGATGATGTGCGTGCATATGCATTGTTTTGGTGAAGTTAATTCCTATTGTGTGGAATTTGACTTGTATTGCCGTTAACCGATACCCGGGTGATGATGGGTGGTTAGGCTGGATTCGTGTCCGGGTGTTTATGGACGAATCGATGGTTACTGTATCCGGTTGATGATGGATCAGTGTTGGGTGACTTGGTCACGTGTTGGTACCACATGCATTGTGTCTGCATTTGTGTTTGCATGGGGTTGTAACATGTTAGGATGTCTTCCAGTGTTACAATTCTTTTGTTGATTATTGATTGTGCATGTTGACTTGTATGATTGTGACTGCGTATTGAATCTGAATTTATGCTAAAATGGGTGAAATAATATGCTTGTGATATATTGTTGATTGAGAAGCTTATAATGTGTTTTAATTATGAGAAGTCTCACCCTTACTTTAACAATTTCAGATTAAAGTTAGCAGCTCAGGAGTTGGTGAGGATGGCTCTAGAGCTTGTCATTTAAGTCCGCGTGTTAGTGTCATGCTCTGATTAGGCTGTAACACTGGGGAACGTTTAGTTGAGGAATTAGTTATTGTTCAATTGTTTCTTTGAATTTCATTGGGAATAATTATGTTTTGGTTATGGTATTTTTCCGATGTGTAAGACATGGTCTTAATTGGATTGAATTATTTGAATAATGACCCTCAGTGTAGCATGACTACTGTTTTATTGGAAGTTTTATTTTATTTCATAATTGTGACATCCCTTGTTCCGTGTTAACTCTGATGGAATATGTCTTTAATCATTGATATAATTAGTATTATTCGGGGTATTTTAGAAGGGGTGTTACAATAGTGGTATCAGAGCATAGTCGGTCTTGTCTTAGTGTCGTTATCCCTTTAGTATGCGACTAGTGTAAGATAACACTGTCGATACTTGTGTGCTGATGTAGATTGTTTTGTAATGTTACAGAACAATGGCCGGAAGAGGTAACGGAAGGAACGACGATGCTATTGCTGAGGCTTTGGGAGTGTTAGTTGGAGTACTCGGAGGGAATCAGCAGGGAGCTGTGATTGGTGCTGACAAACAATTGGGGAATTTTCAGAGGAATAATCCTCCACTGTTCAAGGGTGCACATGATCCCGAAGGTGCTCATAAGTGGTTGAAGGAGATCGAGAGGATCTTCAGAGTGATTGGCTGTGCTGAAGGGCTAAAAATGAGGTATGGTACGCACATGTTAGCAAAGGAAGCTGACGACTGGTGGGTTGCTACCAGAACTGAAATGGAAGAAGATGGTATTGTGTTGACTTGGGCTGTGTTCAGGAGGGCTTTTCTGAGGAGGTACTTTCCTGAAGACATCAGAGGCAAGAAGGAGATTGAGTTCCTGGAACTCAAGCAGGGTAAGAAGACTGTTAGTGAGTATGCTTCGAAGTTTACTGAGTTGGCGAAGTATTATGCTCATTACACTAACGATGCAGATGGAGAATTTTCCAAATGTATCAAGTTTGAGAATGGTCTGCGTGACGAGATTAAGCAGGGTATCAGGTATCAGCGTATCCGAAGATTTTATGATCTGGTTGACTGTAGTAGGATATTAGAGAAGGATCTTGCTAGCACTAAGTCGAATGCTCGAGGGTATGTTTATAGGAAGGGTAAGCAACAGATGGATCGTGGTAAGCCTTATGATAGGAGTAATCAAAGATTCGGTAGTTGGAAGAAATCTGGTGGAGGAGATTCTGGTTCTTCCATTAAGTGCTACAAGTGTGGTGAGACAGGGCATCGTATGGTGGATTGCAAAAGTAATGATAAGAAGTGTTTCAAGTGTGGGAAACTCGGCCATGTGGCCAATGATTGCAGAGTGAGAGTGGTGACTTGTTACAACTGCGGTGAAGAGGGTCATACTCGTCCTCAGTGCACAAAACCCAAGAAAGAGCAAGCTGGTGGTAAAGTGTTTGCATTGTCTGGATCAGATACTAAGCCAGATGATCGACTGATTAAAGGTACATGTTTTATTAATGACATACCTTTGATTGCGATTATTGATACTGGAGCTACGCATTCTTTTATTGCTTTGGATTGTGCTAAAAGATTGAATTTGGAAATTTCAAATATGGATGGACGTATGGTTATTGACACTCCTGCGTTGGGTTCAGTGACTACTTCGTATGTTTGTAGGAATTGTCCTATTGTGATTTTTGGTAGGGGTTTCGGTATGGATTTAGTGTGCCTACCGCTAGAACAACTTGATATCATTCTTGGAATGAACTGGTTGGAATTCAACCAGGTTCATATCAACTGTTTTGCGAAGACGGTTATTTTTCCTGAAGAGGTTGGTGTCGAAGATGTGATTATTTCGGTTAAACAGATGAACCTAGCTGTGAAAGATGGTGATGTGGTGTTTATGTTGTATTCTGCAATAGAAGCGGAGGGAAAAGCAAAGAGTGATGGATTGCCAGTAGTGAATGAATTTCCAAAGGTGTTTCCGGAAGACATTAGTGAATTGCCACCTGAGAGAGAGAGGTAGAATTTACTATAGATTTGGTTCCTGGAACTAGTCCGGTGTCGATGGCGCCTTACTGTATGTCGGCATCTAAATTAGCGGAGTTAAAGAAACAGTTCAAGGAGTTACTTGAGAAGAAGTTCATTCGTCCCAATGTTTCGCCGTGGGGTGCTCCGGTGTTGTTGGTTAAGAAGAAAGAAGGCTCAATGAGATTATGTGTTGACTACCGACAGTTGAATAAAGTTACAATCAAGAATCGGTATCCTTTGCCGAGGATCGATGATTTGATGGATCAACTCACTGAAGCTTGTGTATTTAGTAAGATTGATCTGAGATCTGGATATCATCAGATTCGTGTGAAGTCGGAGGATATTCAGAAAACTACATTTAGAACGAGGTATGGACATTACGAGTATTCTGTTATGCCGTTTGAAGTTACTAATGCACCTAGTGTTTTCATGGAGTATATGAACAGGATATTTCATCCGTATCTTGATAAGTTTGTGGTGGTGTTCATTGATGATATTCTAATTTATTCGAAGAGCGATGAAGAGCATGCAGAACATCTCAGAGTTGTGTTGGAATTGTTGAAAGAGAAGAAGCTTTATGCGAAGTTGTCCAAATGTGAATTCCGGTTAAGTGAAGTAAGTTTTCTTGGCCATGTAATTTCCAAGAATGGAATTTTTGTGGATCCTACGAAGGTAGAAGCAGTATCTCAGTGGGAAGCGCCGAAGAATGCTTCTGAGATTCGTAGTTTTCTGGGTCTTGCAGGTTATTACAGGAAGTATATAGAAGGATTTTCCAAACTAGCGTTGTCGTTGACTAAGTTGACTAGAAAAGGGCAGGTGTTTGTTTGGGATGTTGAATGTGAGGAAGGATTTCAAGAGCTGAAGAGGAGGTTGACTAGTGCTCCGATCTTGATTTTGCCAAATTCGACTAAGTCTTTTGTTGTGTATTGTGACGCATCATTAATGGGATTAGGTGGTGTGTTGATGCAAGATAAGAAGGTTGTGGCTTATGCTTCACGATAATTGAAAGTACATGAAAGGAATTATCCGACTCATGATTTAGAGTTGGCAGCTGTTGTATTTGTTTTGAAGTTGTGGAGGCATTACTTGTATGGTTCTCAGTTTGAGGTGTTCAGTGATCACAAGAGTCTGAAGTATCTCTTTGATCAGAAAGAGTTGAACATGAGGCAGAGGAGATGGTTAGAATTCCTAAAAGATTATGATTTCGGTTTGAATTACCATCCTGGTAAGGAAAACTTTGTTGTGGATGCCTTGAGTAGAAAGTCATTGCATATGTCGATGTTAATGGTTCGTGAATTAGATTTGGTTGAGCAGTTCAGAGACTTAAGTTTGGTTTGTGAAACCACTCCGAATAGTGTGAAATTGGGTATGTTGAAGCTGACTAGTGGTATTCTGGAAGAGATTAGAAATGGACAGAAGTCCGATGTTGGTCTAGTTGACAAGTTGACATTGATCAACTAAGGTCAAGGAGGCGAGTTCCGGATTGATGAGAATGGTACTATCAGATTTGGTAATAGGGTGTGTGTTCCGGATGTTGCAGAGATTAGGAAGAGTATTTTGGAAGAAGGACATCGTAGTGGATTGAGTATTCATCCTGGTGCTACTAAAATGTACCATGATTTGAAGAAGTTATTTTGGTGGCCGGGAATGAAAAAGGAAATTGCTGAGTTTGTGTATGCTTGTTTGGTTTGTCAGAAGTCGAAGATTGAGCATCAGAAACCGTCAGGATTGATGGAACCGTTGTTTGTTCCAGAATGGAAATGGGATGGAATCTCTATGGATTTTGTGTCTGGTTTGCCAAGGACAGCGAAGAATTGTGATTCTATCTGGGTTATTGTTGATCGGTTGACAAAATCTGCTCACTTTATTCCGATAAGAATGGATTACCCGATGGAGAGGTTGGCCGAATTGTATGTTGAAAAGATTGTGAGTTTGCATGGTATTCCTTCTAGTATTGTGTCGGATCGAGATCCGAGGTTTACATCTAAGTTCTGGACAGGATTACAGGAAGCTTTGGGTACTAAGTTGCGATTGAGTTCTGCTTATCATCCTCAGACAGATGGTCAGACGGAGAGAACGATTCAGTCGTTAGAAGATTTGCTGAGATCTTGTGTGTTAGAGAAGGGTGGAGCTTGGGATAGTTATCTACCATTGATTGAGTTTACCTACAACAATAGTTTTCATTCGAGCATTGGTATGGCTCCGTTTGAGGCATTGTATGGTAGGAGGTGTCGGACACCGTTGTGTTGGTATGAATATGGAGAGAGTGATGTGATTGGACCGGAAATTGTCCAACAAACGTCGGAAAAGATTAAGATGATTTAGGAGAAGATGAGGACTTCTCAGAGTCGTCAGAAAAGTTATCATGATAAGAGGAGGAAAGATCTTGAGTTTAGTGAAGGAGAACATGTTTTTATGCGAGTTACTCCGATGACTGGTATTGGTCGAGCTTTGAAGTCGAAGAAGTTGACTCCACGTTTTATTGGTCCGTTTCAGATTACCAAGAGAATTGGGAAGGTTGCGTATCAGATTGCTTTGCCGCCGTCACTTGCAAAATTGCATGATGTTTTCCATGTATCTCAGCTAAGGAAGTACATTGCTGATCCGTCTCATGAGATTCGAGTAGATGATATACAGGTACGAGAGAATTTGACTGTGGAAGCAGTACCTGCAAGGATAGAGGATCGGAAGTTGAAACAATTGCGAGGCAAAGAGATCGCGTTGTTAAGAGTGGCTTGGGGAGGACTAGCAGATGGGAATGTCACTTAGGAGCTGGAGAGTCAGATGAAGGACTCGTATCCCAAACTGTTCGTCTAAGGTATGTTTTCGAGGACGAAAACTCTTTTAGTTGGGGAGAGTTGTGACACCCCAAATAATTCAATTATTAAATAATTGGAATTTTTAATTATTAATTTTATTGGAAATTTAATTTTTGGTATTTTTGGATTATTGGAATTAATTTAATTAATTAAAGGAAAGAGTGTTGGTGGTGTGAAGAGTGATTAGAGGGTGTGAGGAGTAAAATAATCTACTCTTACTAATTACTAATTTAATTATTTTATTGGAATAATAAAAGGAGTATTAAAAGGAAAAAGAATAGAAAGAGAGTGATTTCAGAATATTCATCATACGTACATTTGAGAAGAAGAAAAGGAAAGAGGAAAATCGGAAGTGTCAGAATTCGAAGAACCCACAAGGTAAGGGGTGATTTCGATTAATTAATTCGTATTATCGGTTTAGATATTCAATGGTATGGATCATAGTATGTTAGGGAATCCTGGTTTAGAATTCTAGGGTTTCGTAGAATTGTCCCTATTGTGTCAGATTATAGGTTGAAAACAATTAGGGTGTCAGATAATCAATAGGAATGATGGAATAATGTTGTTTGATGTTATAATGGTGTAAAATAGATGTATTTTGGTGTTTCTCATGTTGCAATTCGTATGGGAATGTTTGGGTTTGGTTTAGAATGAATAAATGCTGTCAAAAGTGCAGATTTTGACTCTGCAGGTCGTGGGAACCGGTTCCCAGTGGGGAGGAACCGGGTTCCACTGTGTGAATTTATAAAAACTGGAAAAAATGCACGCAGGAACCGGGTTCCCATACATTTTCCAGAAGGGTGATTTTTGAACTTCGCAGGAACCGGTTCCTGTATAGGTAGGAACCGGGTTCTACTGTGACTTTTTGAAAAATATTAAACTTTGAACATTCATAACTTTCAAACCGTAAGTCCGTTTTGAGCGCCGTTTTGGACGTTATTTCTTAAATTTAATGCTCTATTTTATAAAATGAAAAGATTTCCTAAAACTTGAAATTATTTTGAAAATGAGTCGAATTCCGAAATAGGTGATTATTGAGTGACGCACATTGATGTGTATGTAGCAGTGAACCTGTGGTGATGGATGTATTAGTATTGTGTGAATGTAAGGCATGTTTATGCTGCTGTTATTTGTATGCATGATGGTTGAAATATCATGTTTTTGGTTTTGATTCAGTTATGATAATTTGGTGTATTTCATAGACTGATTTGATGTTGCATGCTGATGATGTGCGTGCATATGCATTGTTTTGGTGAAGTTAATTCCCATTGTGTGGAATTTGACTTGTATTGCCGTTAATCGATACCCGGGTGATGATGGGTGGTTAGGTTGGATTCGTGTCTGGGTGTTTATGGACGAATCAATGGTTACTGTATCCGGTTGATGATGGATCAGTGTTGGGTGACTTGGTCACGTGTTGGTACCACATGCATTGTGTCTGCATTTGTGTTTGCATGGGATTGTAACATGTTAGGATGTCTTCCAGTGTTACAATTCTTTTGTTGATTATTGATTATGCATGTTGACTTGTATGATTGTGACTGCGTATTGAATCTGAATTTATGCTAAAATGGGTGAAATAATATGCTTCTGATATATTGTTGATTGAGAAGCTTATAATGTGATTTAATTATGAGAAGTCTCACCCTTGCTTTAACAATTTCAGATTAAAGTTAGCAGCTCAGGAGTTGGTGAGGATGGCTCTAGAGCTTGTCATTTAAGTTCGCGTGTCAATGTCATGCTGTGATTAGGCTGTAACACTGGGGAACGTTTAGTTGAGGAATTAGTTATTGTTCAATTGTTTCTTTGAATTTCATTGGGAATAATTATGTTTTGGTTTATTCCGTTTTGGTTATGGTATTTTTCCGCTGTGTAAGACATGGTCTTAATTGGATTGAATTATTTGAATAATGACCCTCAGTGTAGCATGACTACTGTTTTATTGGAAGTGTTATTTTATTTCATAATTGTGACATCCCTTGTTCCGTGTTAACTCTGATGGAATATGTCTTTAATCATTGATATAATTAGTATTATTCGGGGTATTTTAGAAGGGGTGTTACACCTTGCTCCTTGTGAATTAGCTTTGTCAACTCCAATATTCTTTTCTCTCTTACGTAGAACTGGGCTTCGAATGTATCCCTTTCTTCTTTTCAGTTGAATCCAAAATCACTTTAATTCTTCAAAATCAGTAGGCATGTCTAGATGAATAATGTATAGGGTGCGTCACCTACAACAACAGGTTCCATAATTACATGAAGGATAGGAGTATATGGCATAATGAGGTTTTGAGTGGGAGCTCAAACCCATTTGAGGTAAGGTTCCCAAGTAATGTAATTTTTATGCCCCAAAGTTTTGGTATTAGTTTTCTTCACCATGCCCCAAGCATGGACAAATCTTCGGCAATAACCATGGAGATCGTTGTCGTAGTCAAACACAATGCCTTGGATAAGTATGTCATGAGGACTGTTTCTTCAAGCAAAACAAAACTGTCGTAACGCTAGATAAGGGTTGTAAATGATACCTTCCCTTATGCCAAGAAGTGGTACATTGGGAAATTCTCCACAACACTCAATGAAAGTGAATTCTTTTTTAGAGTAGAGACACCAACGGATGTCTGAATGAGAGAGTGACATCAGTCTTTGAGACCATTTCACCCTTTGTTCGTTCTTCATTATTGATTGAGGAATGTGCGAAATAAACCACCTGGATAATAGAGGTATTAAACATGAGAGTTCTTTGTCTTTTCATAGTACGAGTGTGGAGAGAATGCAGAATATCTCCAAGCAAAGTAGGCACAGATTTATGAGTGAGGAAAATCATGATGGAGGTTACGTCTATGAATTGATCTGGATCAGGAAATAGCACCAAACCATAGATTAACAAAGCTAAAACGTCTTCGAAAAAATGGAAACTCATAAGTTTAAGGAATTCTCGAACTTCGAAACTTTTTCTAAACCAGTGAATGGTATTTGATCAAGAATGAGTATGCCAAGTATCTTAGAGAACTCTTCCAATGTAGGTACCATTTAATAGTCTGGGAAAGTAAAGCAGTGATTCTTCAGATCAAAGAACTGGAATACGACGCTCATCATATCTTCTTCAAAACCGGAGGTAACCAAGTCGATTAGATAACCATGTCTTTTGATGAACTGAGAGTGATCGGGAATTTTTGAGACGAACTCCTTGAGTTGAGAAGGTATACCCATAAAGTTGATTCGAATAGTCTTCCTGGAAGCCATAGCCCAACAACATAGAGCAAATATAAATTCCTAGGTCCTTGAAATGGTTAGAAATGATATGATGTTATGATGTCATGATGTCATGTTAAATAGCAAGCACAAGCAATTCACACAATAGCCCTAGGTTTAAGGTTTGCATGAGGTATAGGTGTTTACCCTACTAGAGTTTAAGTGGGTTCAACCTGTCCTATAATAGTAATCGGATTCTAGGAATCTCATATCATCGATCTTCCTCACAGCCTTTATTTCAATACGGCTACTTAATGGTCGACCGAAACATCCTAAAGTTGAATCTTAATGAGCGTAGCATCGAGTATCAACCAACCTCAGTCTGCATTGAAGCCGGCTATTTCACTACCTTCTAATGGCCAAAATGGGTCAATTAGGGTTCTAAAAGCTTAGTTAATGCTTATGACACCACACAAACACCAAATACTTCCTCAATTGAACATGAGGAGCATCAGGACATCCAAAGTGTCGCACTAATGTAGCCATCAATTTGACCATTTCGGTTTACGCCTAACAGTCGCGATGATCTATTGCTACTTACCTAAGGAAACCAGGATCCGGGTGTAGGATCCACCACATATATAATACCCAAGCAACCATTAACATAAAGCAGACAAATCAAACAGAAAGCAATAAAGTGATCTATAGCCCTAAGGTAACCTCTCTTTGGGTGTTTCCCAGCAGAGTCGCTAGTTCTGTAACACGGTGGGAGAACTGACTTGTTTGTTTTGCTTTTTATTGCAAATGTTGCGGATAGCAAGAGTTGCCACCGACTTTTCTTTTATCCAATAAAGGGAAGGTGAAAATAACAGGAAAATTCCTTCGTTAGATTTTGAGTACGAGAGGAAATTATGAAAAGGGAAGGTATTAACACCCTTTCCAAGTTTCAAGTGTTTTATCAGGTTAAAGAGAGCATATAAAGTTGTAATTTAAGGTAAACTTTCCTCATTTCATCTCTAAATTACTTGCATTGATTCTGATTTTTGAAATGAAAAAATGTGTCACATCAGAAATACATTTCAGAAATCCACCTAGCCTAGTTCAGAAATACATTTCTGAAACCGTCTGTTGCAGAAATAGAATTATTAACAATTTTTCTGTTTTTGTTTGTTTTAGATATGGTGCACCCTTACATGTTTCCCAATGATGTTTCATACAAAATGAATAATGCTTCTAAGCCTATTGAGGTGAGGAGCGACGCTAAATCGATTGTTTTCAACATAGATGATGGACATAAATTTACAAATGATCATATTTTCAAAGATCAACAACATTTGCTTGAATGGGTCCGTATGAAATCTAGCAATATCGGCTTTGGCAATAGGATTGGAAGGTTCAACAATATCACTAGTAGAAGGCAAACATTTGTAACCATGACATGCGACATAAGTGGAAAATATGTTCCAAAAGTTTGGAAGTTAAAACATAATGACACTGGATCGAGAAAATGTGAGTGTCCCTTCAAATTGTGTGGATCATGTAGAGTAGATGATATATGTTTTTTTCTTGTCATTTCTGGTAAACATAATCATGTGTTGGACACCAAGCTACAAGGTCATCTAATTCTAGGTCAACTTAATTCGAAGCAGAAGGAAATTATTTCAGAAATGTTGATAAACAAAGTTGTGCTGAGAAACATACTTGCATATTTAAAACGGAAACAACCACAAAATGTTTCAAATATCAAGCATGTATACAATAAAAATTATAAATAGATCACTGTGAGTATAGGTCTAAGGTCTGAAATGCAACATTTCTTGAAACTTTTTGACGATAACCACTACATTTCAAGGTACAAATTTTGTGATGATAAAGCAAGTGTCCGTGACATTTTTTGGACTCAACCAGAAAGTATCAAGTTGTTCAACATATTTCCAACCGTCCTTATAATTGATTACACGGGAATTGGGTATATGCAAGAGTTTGTTGAAGCATCCACAAAATTTTCCTAGTGTCACTGTAACCGACCTAGAGAATACCCATATGAATGTCGTTGAAAGTGTGTTTCCTACATCATATGAGTTACTTTGTTGGTATCAAATCACAAAAAGTGTGAGAGCTAAGCTTAAACCGACAGATAGAACCAAAGACTTCTAGGGTGAAGACGGAAACATTGTTAAAGCTAGTATTGTGGCAGAGAATATAAGGGATGCACGGGAAAATATATTGAATTCTTATACATAAGAGTCATATGTTGAAAATGTGGTACATTTCAAGAGCTGGATTGTCAAGTTTCCAAATTTTCTAAACTATGTTAAAACTACTATTCTTGTTCAAGTGAAAGAGAAAGTGGTGTGTGCTTGGAAGGAACAGGTCCGACACTTGGGAACCACTAAAACTAATAGAGTTGAATTTGTGCATGCGGGGTTGAAGAAATGGTTGAGCGATAGAAAGGGAGACCTTTGTATAGAATGAGACACGATAAACCAAATGCTCCAAAACCAATATAATAAAATTCAAAAAAATTTGGCCAGAGCATAACAGTGGTAGAACACCAGTTTAAAGATAACACTCTTTAGTCATAGTTGAATCTTAAGATATCCCGAGCAAGATTGAATTTTGGTTTTATGAAGCGAAGCGTGTTGAGACAATTGAGCTGGATAGGTCAAAGTGTGGATGTACAATTAGGAAAACCTACATGCTTCCATGTACTTGTCTCATTTCTAAAAAAGTGAAGATAAATACCACCATACGCATGAACGAGGTCTTTAATCATTGGAAAAGACTATGACTTGATGACTAAGGTTCCACAAATGATGGTACATCGAGTATTACCATCACAAATGAGTTGGAAGTGATCATGACTAGATTTTCTAAAGTGGATGACACTATGATATTTCACCTTAAAGAACAACTTAGGAAAACCGCCTATCCAAAAACAACCGATATGAAAATTCCTTCACAACCGGTAAAAACTAAAGTTGGCCCATATAAAGTGTAAAAGTACACAATATGACAATTCAACAAGGTGGACTCTATCTTACCATGAAGTTATTGATTAACATTTCCCGGATTCTCCAAACCCAAAATTACAATAAGTGTTTTCAAAAGATCTCGCTTTTCCAAACCACCTCACACACCTCTGATAAAAAAACCACCAATTCCACAGCCGATTATTCACATTGACGAGATGCCGGATTTTATGCACAAACACATTAAAATGATTATAGTTGTGAGAGGATGGTAATTACGGGTTTCGAGTCGTGGCCAGTTAACTTGGTAATGATTAGAAGAACCACACTATTGTACGATAAACATTTATTTCAAAATTGACGGTGCATGTGGAAGATTATGTACGACTATACGAGGTTAAGAAAGGTTTCAATAAAATTTATAACGCTCTTGTTCCATGGCTTACGGGTTCTGCACCACCTGACACGTGGATGTGCTTCCCTGAAATGAACCATCTTATAGCAAGTGCATATGACAGGGTCTGTATCGATCTCACGAGATATGGTTTTTTAGATACATTTTTCCCACTATGAAGTTGCCCACCTCAAGACTCATCTGGCCGCATCATCTGTATTAGGTACCTTAGATTGCTCCATTTTTTCTGGTTTATTTAAAGTTGAGGTGTCGTATTCTGACTACGTCAGTGCAATGGACGATACATTCCGTAAAAAGAGGCAGAAACCTTGTTGGATCATTTTTTTGGAAATAATGACCGAATTCACTAAGTTGTCGGAACTTGAGAGACAATCAAATAAGGAAAAGTTGAAGAAAGAACCAGTTTTAGATTTAAGCGGAAACCATTTGTTCGATACATATTAGAATGTAATCGAATCATTTTTTTGTATGTATTGTAGTGCATAATATATAAATAGTCCAAATATTCTATAAATAGGGCGTCTAAATAAAATCTTCAACATCATACCCAAAAAATCAGACATTACTCACCACAAATCAAATATGACACAAACATATCATCACCTTACTTTTGTTTACTTCAATGGTGTGCGCGAAACCGCCACTGCAATTTAGGTTCTGCGAGGACATGCCTCTCTCCAAGCTTATTACCTCACTCAACTCACTCTTGCAATATCCAAAAAATCGGAGGATAGACAAGCTTGAGTATCGTTAACCATCACTTGACACTGAAGTAAATATCAAGTTCACCAAATTTGAGCTGAAGACGAATAAAGATTTAATGGTTAGGTGGAGTACTTCTAAGGGTCTGATTGAATTGGATGCAAAGATTTAGAGATTGAATGAAGATGTCATCAAAATATTGCGACGTCCTCAGTTACTCGTTTATAATAATATGTAATGTTAAACTTATGTTTCAATATCTATGTAATTTCGACTTTCAATGTTAAATTTATGTTATTGTTTAAGTAATATCTATGTAATATCAATGTTTCAAAATTTATGTTCTAGTGTTCGGTGTTTATTTAAGAATTGTACATTCGAAAGATAACAATGGATATCTTTAGAAATTTATCTCTGAATTTACCCTAAAAAATAATATTTCGTAATTTCAATAATATATATCTGAAATAACTCTAAAAAATTAAATTTTAGTGTGTTCGGAAATAAATCACCGAATTATAGAATAAAAATAAAATTTCGCCAGAAATAATTAAAAAAGTGTAAGGATAGAAAAAAAAACTCCCTCAATGTAATCTTGGGGAACCTTCAAATATTAGGATAGAAATCACAGTACAATAATTGGTGGTTGATATATCAATTAGTAATTTTAACCAATGGTGCCAATATGAAACATAGTTTTCTTAGGGTGTTTATATTTTAACTAAGGACTAATATTTTTAATTTGTAATTTTCAGATGATACTTATCACACTAGAGTTTCACTTCTTTTTTTTCCTAGAAGACTAGAAGTAGAACAGTTCTTTTATTAACGAGAAAAAGAGGGTTGTTATTCTAAAACATTATAAAAAAAGAGTAAATACACTAACAACAACAACAACCGATCCAAAAACATAGCAGCATTTCACAGGTGTTATATATTTGCTCGCCAGGATAAATATGTATATAAAAAAGAAAAAGCTCAACACTTTGCTCTTAATAGGTACATAATGAAACGTGCTTTCTCACGATTCTTCAGTAGACTTAAACAAATTTTGTTGCTTTGACTACGTGAGACCTTGAAATACTCCTTCTTATCTTTAATTGCTATCGGTAAATAATTTCTCCTTTTGCATTATTACAATATGGTAGTATAAATAGTTGCAGGATTTGGTCTTTTCCTCTAAAAAAAATATAAAATTAGTGAATGGTATTACATTGGCATTTTATTTTTGGAAGCTTTGTTTGTCTAGTTTAATCATATTAACTCACTTGTCCTCTTCTCTTGGTGCTCTTTGCCATTCCTCGACATAGAACATGATCTTTCTCCTCAACCAAATCGAAAAGCATTTGATAGATTTTCTTAATCTCAATCTCACTAGTTAATGACTAGCTATTCTTCGTCCATTTTGCTATCCAGATATGCTTTTAAAATTAATGACCAAGTTGAGACTTTGAGAGTGATCTAGAGCCTATTCTCAACCACAAAATTAACAAAAAAATGCTTGTGATCTTATTAGAGTTGTCAAGAAAATTTTACTCTTACAATTATATTCATCTTCCTATAAAAAAAATTCAACACTATGCACAAAACAACTGAAAACTTGACACGTAATGGCGGCCTCCATGTTGAACGTCATATGCACAAAACAACTGAAAACCTTGAATTCTCAGGCGTTTTGCTTTGTTTCATACCAGAGGGCTCTGAATTAGCTAGGTGTCTGCAAAGGAAAGAAAAACAAACATAAAACAGGAAAAAGGACAATAAAACTATACTAATCACGTGCAATTCAAGTCAAATATGCAATGTGTTTCAGTGTTATCAAATCCTCCCACACTTGAACCTTCGCTTGTCCTCAAGCAAAACTCTGATAAGGCTCATGAAAGAAAAATAGTACGAAGAAAGATTTGGGAAAAAGGGCTTCGAAGTTTGAACCAGGATGCATTGGTAGGAACTATCATTATGAACTAAGGTATCGTGATGACACTTTTCGCGGATGCGGGCATAAACATAATTCCTATGAACACCAACCAATGACACAATACTAAACCTCGGCCTACCTCTCCATCTCTCTTAAGTTCTTTTTCGTTCAGGCGCAATCACATTAAGCCTATTATTCGTACACTACTCGTAGTAAAGTGACCGGTTAGTGATTCTTATCTCAAGCAATGGGGCTCTGGTACATAAGTTGGTGCCACCCCTTTTTAAAGCTAATTGTGGTTGTGGGGGATCGGATTGTAATCCTCCCTACCAAGTCCAGCACCAGATGTCATTGAACCAACCAACAACGAGCTAATTTTACTATTTTATTTTTTTGCTAATTTTTATGACATTTTTGGGTTAAATGATTTGGTGAGAGTCGCTTATTCTCAGGTCGCATATTATCTTTTCAAGAGCAGAGTAGAAAAATTCAGGATCATTCACTTATTTTCACCAGTCCTCTACGTGGAGCATGCTTAAGCCGGAGCCGACTGCTATGATAAACTACTTCAGAACTCATATAGAGATGATGATTAAGGCCACGGTTCAGGGGGTATCGGGGTCGATTCCTATAATCATGGAGCTTATGGTGTCAAGACGATATCGATTTTTCAAAATATTTTTCTTAAGTCCACTGCATCCTATCTCAAACCTGTCTTATAGCCCAATTTTTTCTAAATAAACTCTTTTGTTTGGAATTTTTTTTCGTAAGGCTAAATAATAGGGAGATTAAAGTACACTACACATATGACTCGTCAGACAAATAAAAGCTAGCTAACTAAAGATAAACTAAGCTAACTAAAGATAAATTATGCTAACTAAAGATAAACTAGGAATAATAATCAAAGAAAAGAACAAAAAACATAAAGAATTAAATAAATCTCCTCCCACACTTAAACCAAACATTGTCCTCAATATTTTTGATAAAAGCATGGGAAGGAGTAACTTGGGGAACACTACTGCTGGCCACTGGTACCTTCACCGCCCTAGTCTGAATGCCGAGGGTGACGACTCCTACTACCATGATGACGAACTCGAGAGAGCTCAAGCTTCTCGAATCTAGAGGATAGCATGGCATTATCACGCTGCAGATGTCGCATGCTACGTAGTATGGAGCCTTGTGTGGCTTCCACTAGGTTGAAATACCTTTGGATATCCGCTTGCTGACGAAGCTTCTTAGAGGAGAAGGCGATCTGGGATTCTATGATACCACGGATCGAATGGTCGGTTTGTTGATACGAAGCTCTCATGAAATCCATGTTGTCTATCATTTGCTGGTGAATAGAGGAAAGGAAGCCATCTCTCCGTTCTTCTCGAGCTAACATATCCTCCGTAAAAACAAAGTCAGAAGTGGTACCTGCAGGTGGGTTGAAAGAAGATGGTGCAATGTGTGCAGGTGATGCATGGTGGGATGGAACATTATGAGTTGGAGGTTATTCATGTTGATCATACTCATCATCGGTCTCATGCCCATCCTTGAAGGAAACATTAGGTGGAAGCAGTCCGGTAAAAGGCGGGGCCTCCAAATCATAAGTTCAGTTTCTCTCGTGACGCACATCAGTATCGCGAGAGCAAGGAAACACAACACTAGGGATAGCTAAACCATTCACCATTAGGTGATAACCCCCTTCTCTCCGCACTTTTCACAAATGCATGTCTTTCAATAATTTCAAGTTTATTGTTCGATGAGGAAGTGGTGTTAGAGTAGCTAACTCAGTGTTTAGCTGTAGAACCCTTGCAAATGAAGTAATTAACCCACCCAAAGAAATTGCCTTTCCTTTCTTCAAGACAACACTTATATGTGCAAGCATAAATGGTACAGGTTTAATTCATTTGTTTGTGAAGCTACCTTGCAAAAATAACATCTCTTTTGCATTAACTTTGTTTGTATTCTCCTGACCAAAAATTGTATAAGCGAGCAGATAGCAAAAAACATGAATGGTCGGGTTATGGATACTCGAGGCTAAGGTTCCTTCAAAAGAGTTGGTTGTCAATTTTGACAACATGTTCCAAAATGTAAAATCCATGAATGACCATTTAGAATCCAAAGGTACCTCACAAACGACACCTTCCCCATGAGGCACTCTTAACAAGTTAGAAAGTTCGTCGGTGGAGTATTAATATTCAACATTGAACATCCTAAAACTCACCGTACTGGTCGTGTTAGCAGTGTTAGGGTTAACAGTATAAATCAAGGAACTTAAAAATTCCTTAGTCAGCCTCTCATAGGTGGGTTCCTTTTGATCCAAAATATCATGCAGCTCTATGTTATCTAACATGTAAAAGACACTATGGTATATCCCCAAAGCATATAAATAGTCCTCGTCAATATACCTGGTAGAGACAATCTCACGAGCCTGCAATTTCTCCAACAATTTTCTCTGCCTATCTTCAGGTCTCCCATCACGAACAATTATGCCATGAAACTCCATTTCTTCCATTGATGGTGAAGGAGGAAGAAAATGGTTAAAGAGGAAAAATGGTGGTGAAATGAGTTTTGAGTGGGTTTTTCTTGTATGAAATTGAAGGTGGAATATGAAATTGGTAATGGGTTTGATTATAGATAGCAAAGTTGTGAGCTTTTATAGGATTTGAAGGAGGTTAAAAATGGAGAAAAATGTGTTTTGGAGGAGTTGGAGAGGCAAAAATGGGGTTATTTTGAATTATGTCCTGAAAAATACCCAGACATCATGGCGGGCGCCATGACTTGGATGGAGGGTGCCATGACTTGGATGGCAGGCGCCATCTTTACTAGGCTTCCAGACCATATTTGAATTTGGGCCCATTTTTGGTTGTTTTGCTTTAATGGGATTTCCATAGTAATTTTCCATTTGTTCTTGATTTATGTCCATGCATGATATTTATTAGTAAAATAAAGTAAAAATAAAATCGAAAGAACAGAAAAAATAACGAAAACATATATATATATATATATGTATGTATGTATATATATAAAGTAGACGTGTACGAAGAGATAAATAACAACATAAAATCAGAAAAGTGTTGAAATAATACAAAGCGATAATATAAAAGATGTCTTATGAGAAAAGTAAAGTAAATGAAATACGACAAATGTCGTTCGGGAAAGGTGAAATCATCAGGGTGTTGGGGTCTCCTCAGTATAAGCTTATCCTCAAATCTCAACTAGCTACCGCTGAAGGTCTACGATCTGCTGATATAGGCAGTTAGCCTCCGTCGCATGCGTAGCATCAGACACCTTAATCTGCAATATGAGAACTGCAACCTCCTGGCAAAGCTTTCCATCTATCTGTGTAACTCTGTGATCTCTCTACGCATCTGAGCAAGTCCTGGGTAAGCATTTGATCTTTACAAACTAAAATTATTATAAAGAACGGTAGTTCGCACACTGATGGTGATAGCGGGTGGTACTCAGGTACTGGGGGTGTTCTAGGATCATCAATAATCTCTCTGGCCTTCCAAATCATTGATCCTATTAGCCTTATCATAGATACTGGTCATCTGGTGATCGGGCAAATCCATGTAATGGACGGTCTCATGATCCACAAGGAGCCTATACTGGTTTGGGCTAAAGTGAGCCCTCTTTATCAGGCCACGATCCAAGTAGAAATAAATGTCCATCAAGGTGTATCTGCAGTGGGAGGTAAGGTGAAAAAGCTTTCTTCCAAGTCCCATAAAATATGTGATCTGTGTCACTATCCCGCCACCATGAATAGGTCCCATGGAGTATGTGGCAGTAAGGTGCAAGCTGTGAATCAGGAATGCCCTAAAGGCAACAGGTCGGGACTGTATGGTTCACAACATGAAAAATATCTCCTCCATGATAACATGGTCATCAAAGTCTCCCATCCCAAAGAAGTTATGTGTCAGTATCATCTGAAAATACCTGAAGGTTGGGTTATGGATCTTCTTGGACATTTGTGTAATGGGATATGGATTTTCTCCATCAGTGATATTGCTATAATACTTATCTGTCTATGGCAAAAACTCACCTAAAGGTTGAAGTTTTACTTGATTCTAAACATTATGAAGTTGATGTAGTCTCTCTTTAATCCACTACCAACATATGGCTCGTAGATGAGCGACCTGAGAAACTCAAGCGTGAGGTGTTTGTAGGTCACGTTGATGGCGTCAACAAACTCTTTCCACTAAGATGGTTTCAAAGGTACCTTAAACTAGGCTTAATACCTAAAGCCTCCATGCATCTTGAATCAAGTAATCTCATTGGTAACAGTGAACGCTCATACAGGACCGCATAACGTCTCCTTTGTGCTTCATCCCAAAAAACAATGTGCATATGTCGAAGCTCTGTATCCTGAAAATGGGTTAGATGATAATACCGTGACCAGAAAACATAAATGAAATGAAAAATTACTCAACCAAACAAACTTAAAGGAAATAAAAAATAAATTAAAATAAAATAGCAAAGGAAAATAAAAACCATGTATTGCCTCCCATGCAGCGCTTGTTTAACGTCGTTAGCTTGACGATCAAGGATCATATCTTAGAAGTGGGAACTGGCAAATAGATCTGAGTGTGCCTTGAATAGTCAGCAAGTATTTCACCTCCTTCGTAGTGCTTTAATCTCTGTCCATATACAACGAAAGGTTCACAAGAGTTGTTCTTGATTTCAACTACTCCAGATTTTAGAGACCTCATAAGGACCTATCCATCTAGAGCGTAGCTTACCCAGAAAAAGACGCACCCTGGAGTTAAAAAGCAGAACATGATCTCCTACATTGAAATATTTCTTTATAATTCTCTTATCATGCCATGCTTTAGTCCTTTCCTTATAAATCATGTCATCTTCATAAGCATTAAGGCGGAGTTCCTCTAATTTGTGAATGTCAAGGATGAACTTTTCACTAGTTGCTAAATAATCTAGATTTAAATTTCTAATTTCACAATAGGCTTTGTGCTCTAGTTCGAAGTGTAGTAAATAGAGATGTCACGAGAAGGGGGGTTGAATTGTGACCCTTTTAAAAATCGGTTATTATCCTAATATAAAAAAAATTCTCAAGATGTTTATTGGAAAAGAAAAGTTAGTTTGAATCTTAACTAAGATTCAGTGTTATGTGTTTGTTAGAAATATGAGAATATAAATGGAATAGATAAACAAAGTAAAGTTTAGGAGAAATCACACAAAAGAATTATCCTGGTTCACCAATGTGGTTAGTCTAGTCCTCACAGTTTGTGAGATTTTCTATATTGATGCTTGACAAACATTCTTCTTTAATGCACCTTTACAACTTTGTATTTTCTTAGCAACACCGGGCTTACAATATTGATTAATATAGCTTCAGTAAGCTTACACAAAGAAACCAATCCTTTTTATATCGCTTGAAGATATACAATTGATATAAAGAATTATTTCAATGATTCTTTACAACTTTATTATTTGGTAGTGAGAGGTTGAGTTGGATATCTATGAAAGTGTGGATGTTAATATGAGATAGTGATCTTTAGGAATGATAAGGAATTTGTTAGAATTTTTTTCTACTATGAATCCACACATTTTCTTGAAGGAGAGGTGTGTATTTATAGGCAAAGAAGGTTAATGAGGAGTCCTTGCCTTTAAATCATATAATAATGTTTTTTCCTTCCTTAGAATAAGTCCTTAAGTTTTTATCATGATAAAGACAATATTTGATTTGCATTGTGCTTTATGTCAAATCATTGGTAAAGTGATGACATCACATGTACTTGAAAATAATGACTTTTGTCTTTTAGTGAAGCAAGTCCTCTAGAATCCTTAGTATGGTCAAGTCCTCTAGTCTCAATCTTCTTGCTTCAACTTTATATCATGATGACCTCACGTTTGTTGATGATGTCATGTTGTTGATGTCATAATGATGATGAAATGCTTTCATCACATATTTGTACTTTGAATGAATTTATTTTGTCTTCTTTTGAAGAAGAGCCATCTAGTCTTTTTGTATTTTTGGTAAGCTTGAGTCCTCTGCTTGTCTTTTGAGGCATTTTGTTCATACATGTTTTAAATCATGTTTTTCTTATACTTCTTTGAGAGATGAAAACTTGTCTAAACCTGTCTTAAGATGTTAGAAGTAATATTATTTGATATGTTTTTATTTTATTGTTTTTTATTCTTAAAACCAGATTAGTTTCAACACGAAGGGTAATTGACAAGATTTTCCATAAACCAGTTGGTAGGGGTGGTTCAAACAGGGGTTTTTATGGAGTTCTGTAAGCCCATAGTGCTTCTTTGAGCTTTTGAGACCAGTCTTTCCTTGATATGGCAACAATTTTCTCCAAGATTTGTTTAATCTCCCTATTAGATACTTCTACTTGACCACTTGTTTGAGAATGGTAAGGGGTTTCTACTTTATGCTTAACTCCGTATTTAGTTAGAAGTTTTTCAAAGATTCTCGATATTAAGTGTGATCCACCATCACTTATAATAAGACGGGGTACTCTGAATCTGGGAAAATGTTTTTTTTAATAACTTGATCACCACACGTGTGACATTTGTAGGTAAGGCCAAGGCTTCAATCTATTTAGACACGTAGTCAACGGCTACCAAGATATATTTGTTCCCCATTGAGATGGAAATTGTAACACCCCAAATTCTACCCGAAAAATATAAAGAAAATCAGAGTATTTTTAATTTTTCATACAACACATGGGATTCCACATTTCAACTTTAACAACACAAACATATCAGATACATAACACCTTTATTATTAGGGGATCACATAACTCTTGCTTCAGCTTTTAAAACAAAACAACATTTTATTTAATATGCAGCAGAATCATTAACTTAACCTCATATATCATTTACAACGGCATATTCAACTTCAAAATAACTAACCATATTTGTTCAACAACATGACTTAGTTTTTTAACAACACAATAAGAACAACAAGATTCAATAATGTAAACGACATAAACTAAACATCCTCCGAGTGCTACGTATCAAAGAAACTAACTGACTCGGACTAACAGCAACTAAATTCTTCAATCTCGAATACCTGCACGTTACCAATATAAAGGCAACGTCGAAACAGATGAAAGGGTGAGATATCTACCAATATAATTGAATTCATGATAAATAATATATTAGAATGTAGATCATATAATTCACCGCTTCACATAATCCAAACAACAGTTATATCGGCAATATCAACAACGATTACAGCAACATATATACTAACAATTAGCAATGACAACAATTATAACAATTATATAACAACAACATTTCCAACACTACATAACAACTTATAGTTATACGACTTCAAATGCATATCAACTATGCACACGCATGTGGTACCATTGAAGTAAAACTCCCAACGTGTTTGCCATCAAGGCCAAGGCATAAGCCTTCAACATAATCAACTTTGCCCCCAACGGCCAATGTGTTTTGCCATCAAGGCCAAGGCATAAGCCTTCAACATAATCAACTTTTCCCCCAACGGCCAACGTATTTTGCCAATTCATACCAACTTAATAATTCAATGTATGTCATGCGACCTCAACCTCAATTAACAAAATCACGACAACGCAACAACAACAACACATGACAACGACAACTAGTAAATCGCAATTCAACATTGTCCATAGGCCTACAACTTAGTACAATTCAACATTGGCTAGAAGCCTACAACGTAATCAACATACCAACGTAATATAAATTCAACATTGGCCTTAGGCCTACAACATAATCAATATATCGACGTAATCAACGTAATTAAAAACAACTCATCATTGGCTAAAAATCCTACAACTTAATATTGACGGGTCAACAGCAATTCAACACTGGCTAAAAGCCTACGACTTAGTAATAACTCAACATTGGCCAAAAGCCTACAACTTTGTAATGATTCGACATTAGCTAAAAGCCTGCAACTTAGTAACAATTCGATATTGGCTAAAAGTCTACAACTTAGTAATACCAATTCTATTATTATAAGTCTTATTAATACCACTTGCTACCAACACATACTACCTTTATCCACTTAATTACTCACTACTAGTTACCACATTAATTTCTTACCAACTTATACTATTTCAATGCTACCACAAAGCCTCGGTTAACCAAAACACCGTCCGTTATCTTCAACCATTTTTCTCTTGTCGGTATTCATATAATCTACATAATCCAACTAAACCAACTTAATTCAATATAACACCATACAACCATTTTGTCACTTCATTAATAAACTTCTACAAATTTTAATCACTTATCTTAGTTGATTCTAATAGCATACTATTTCAATTCCTTTAAATTCCGGTTAATTGGCTATGCCGCTTACAACTACCAAAACGTACTAATCGAAACTATTTCTAATCGATTCTGGTATCATTCCTTACTAACACTAGTATTATCTCACTTAAAGTAGCCTACTAAAAGTCAACTACATTAACTATTCGGTTTGGGCAGAATTTAGAAATCATAAAATGTGCTCTAAATTACTCAGTACACGTCGCAAATACACCTTCACGTCGCGACTTTAGCAGGACTCAATTCGCGCCGCGTCAACCCGTTGGCGCCGCGAACTAAACGTGACAGATTGGGTTTTCAGCGCTGCCAGCATCTTCCTCTTGCCATTTTTCCCAAATATTTGGAATCCGATATCCACACAACCTAAAACCTATCAACCTAAGGTACTAGCAACATGGATAATCAAACAAAGACAACATTTACTGAAACATTCAACAAGTTTCATGGATTTTCAAGCTTCAATTTGAAATTTCAACAACACAACAAAACACCAAAAAAGGCAAATCTATAAACCCCATCCCACATCTTATCCATCATGTATCCCGTTATAGAGTTAGAACCTCACCCTTACCTCTTTGATGGCAGCTCTAAACTTTATTCGGATTTCCGGAACTTGGCTCTAGCAACTTTCCTTGTTCTTTCCTTTTTCTCCAAACCCTAACCCTCTTTCTCTTCTTCTCTCTATTTCTATTCTTTTATAATGATTACATTTCTCTTTTCTTTATGCTACTAGTAACCACTACTACTACTTATTTATATAACTTACCAACTTATCATAATGGGTCTAACAAATAACACCTCCTTATTACTTTGTGATACCACAATTAAAGTCCAACTCAATTTAATAAAATAGTCCATTATTAATAATAATATTATTTCTAATATTATTTCTTCAATGTATCAACTTAATTAATTCTCCGACTAACCGAATAAAATCCGACTTCGACTTAATAATCCAAATACGTTTCCCAAAATAATACCGACAAATCCGATTGATTCTCGAACTTCGAGTAAATCCAATAATCAAATCCTTAAATAATTTAATTAACCAATTAATTAAATTTGGGCGTTACAGAAATGGTCCCATAAAATCAATAGCCCAAACAACTAAAAGTTCTACTTGGATATTTCTCAAGGGCATTTCATCACGTCTCGAGATGTTTCCAGTACACTGGCACCGGTTACATCTGGCAATGTAAGCATGAACATCACGCCATAGTGTTGGCCAATAAAGACCAGCTTGGAAAATCTTATCGCATGTTTTCGATGTGCTTACATGTCCACCATAGGGTGCAGAGTGGCGATGTTCCATAGGGTACAAATGTTTCACATAATCGAAGAACTTCTTTTTTTGTTGGTAGGTAAGATTATGGGGTATAATATTGGTAGCCAAGTAGTTCACAAAATCAGCATACCACGGTACATGGCTTACTACTAAAATGTTTTCGAATTCTTTATGGATTTCATCATTTCATCCATCTGATTTGCAAATCCCAATTGAGGTTGTAACCTCCCTGGATGTATGTTCTTCTACTTCACTTCCAGAGTCTTCATCATACCATGTTACTGCTAGTCCTCTTGTTCTTCTCTTGAGATATGTAGGACATTCATCTATGATATGACCAAATCTTTCACAACATTGACACTTTTATTCTCTATCTTGGTTGATTTTGTCATCTGGTCTAGTTTTTCTGCCATAATCTCCTGACCTCCTGATGTCATGTGAGATGTTCTTGACATTTGGTCTTGAGTCATCTTTCATTCTCTTCAGCACCTTGTTGAGTTGTCTTCCAAGAAAGACAATGTTATTAGAGAGTCCTTCTTCAATGTCCAGGTCAAATTCCTCGACTTCTTCAATATTATACTCTTAGGTTTTTTATCTAACCTCTCATTAATGTCCAGCTCAAAAGTTTGGAGAGAAAAAATTAGTTCATCCACTTTCATGTTATTGATTTGTTGAGCCTCTTCAATCGTTGTAACCTTCATTTCGAATCTCTTAGGAAGAGATCGGAGAATCTTCTGGTATCTTCTCTCCCAAGGCACTGCATGCATTAGCAATCTCAAGAACATTCATATGAAATTATTGAATGCTTTCTTCTTCCTTCATTCTTAGATTTTCAAACTTAGTGGTGAGTAGTTGAATTCTTGACATCTTAACTTTGGAGGTGCCTTCACGGGTAGTTCTGAGGATTTCCCAAGCATCTTTAGCTACTTCACATGTATTAATCAGTCTAAAGATGTTTTAATCCACTCCATTAAATATAGCATTCAATCCCTTTGAATTAGCAAGGGCTAGTTCATCATCATCCTTTGACTAGTCTTCTTCAGGCTTTAGTTCACCAGTAGGTTGATTATCAGCTCCAATAATGACAGGATGAGTCCATCCTTTCAGAATAGCTTTCAAATCCTTTCTGTCCAAGGACTTTATGTATGATTCCATCTAAGGCTTCCATAGATCATAATTAGAACCATCCAGAATGAGTGGTCTATTCAATAATATCGTCACCTTGTCCATGTTACCAGAAAATATGTTCCCTAGATCTCACCTAGAGACAAAGCAGGATGCCTGCTCTGATACCAATTGAAATTCTGGTATCGGATATGAGATGTCGAAGGTAATGTCACGACAATTATATCTTCTTTGAACACAGCTAAACAGAACAGAATTTAATAGTGCATAAAAACAATAAAAACACAGAGAGTTATTAACCCAGTTCGGTTCTAACCAACCTACGTCTGGGGGCTTCCAAGCCAAGGATGAAGTTCACTATCAGCAGTATTAATTCAGAGCTAAACCTTCCCTATTTACACCTCCTCACTTAATTAAACTATCCAACGACCCTTCTACCTAATATACCACACTTAGATATGACAAACTCCGCTCGCTCCCTCAGTATCACAACCCGTGACACTAAACACTACTAAAACTGAAGACACTCTTCAAAGACACACATTTCACACTTGCTTCAAAGCTTATGGTGATTGAAAACATACAACTCAAAAGCTGTCTTTCTAAAGTAGAAATAATCGAGAAGCTCACAATAAACAATTAACAACCAAAACAACCAACAACCAACAATTAAAAACTAAACTCTCTAAAACTAGAACGACCAAACTGCAAAACAAGGTTTACAACCCTTAAATAGAGTAAAAGCAACTAGGGTTGCTTTACTCACAATTCTTCAACGCCTCTTGTCTTCTATCCTTGAAAGCATGATATTAAATCTCCAAATATATTGTTGAAGGTGTTCTCAAGCTTCCTTAGTCGAAGCATACAAATAACAAACAAACTGACTTCCTAAAAATTCTACACTTCTGTCAGTTTCACATGTCAGGACATCTGTTGTGACATCTGCTACTTCAGTAAACTTCAAAGTATTTCTGAGCAGAATGTTTCACCAAAATTGCTGCCAATCAATATACCAACACATAATTTCTATATCAATCAAGACAAAGAAAGTGGTGAACTCGACTCAATCTAACAGTGTCGAGGATAAGTTAAGATTCAGTACCATTAATAGCATCAATATAAACATGTGTCAATAACTTCAACAATTTTTTCTATCACAACATCAATTCATAATAAAAAGGTCACACCAAGATTATACGCATTACACAAAACATTTCTCAACAATCACTGAGACAAAGGAGGCATCGGGTACGCGCTACGGTACGGAACTGCACTCAAGGAAAAGCTATAGTAGAATAACTCATATATATCCCTCTATGTTAGCATTCTTCTTCTAGGTTCTAATGCTTTCCACCGTGTCTAAGACAGGTTCATGGAACTAAGTATCCCACCAAGTAACTTATCAGATAACTTTGTAACTTTTCCTAAAACTCTATAATTTACTTTAAAAACTTTATAACTTCATCTGAAAACTTTAAAAACATTATAAATTTGTATAATCTATTAGTCAATTAGGGTGATTTTTCATTCATATAAGGATTATTTCAATTTGAAATTAAAGGGATTGTAAACATAAACATGACCTTGATGTCAACATCAATAGAATAGTACCGACACAGCTTCACGCAAAATTTAAACAAAATCGACATTATTTAAACCACAGACAACAACTAACATGTCGTATCAAATCAACTTTTAAACCCGCAACATAACCTTACATCAATACTAAAACAATTGTCAAACTACTATTATTGTTTTTTTGAACTAACCATAGATTCTTTTCACAGTATCGCAATATACCAATTTAAACCAAAAGGATGTTGAAACTATTTTCACAGAATTATAAACAAATTATTCAGCATCGCAATGGACCAGACTAGACAAAATCAAACACAGTTGTATCAACATTCCAATTTATCACAAGATTAAGGCAGTAAGTCAGTTAAGTAAATCGAAAGAAGTTGAAAGTTACCGAGATGTCGAGCTTATTGAATCAAGACTGTTGAAGCAGCTGCGAGATAATGCAGAGTGTTGAGGTCTATTGTTGTTGAACGAAACAGACGTTGAGAGGTTGTTGTTGGTTGTTGTGGAACTGAAAGAGTGCGACTGAGACTTGAACGGTTGATGTTGGATGTTATGGCAGAATCGCAGTTGTCGTTACAATGAGAGGAAGGCATAAATTGTAAGGGGAATGGTATGGAGGATGAGGATGGTTTAATGACGTTGGAAAGGAAGCACGACGATGGTTGAACGGTGTGAAGGGTGTGGGTTCCGGTTTGGGATTGAAAGAGGAATGAAGTTTTGTATGGTTGAAGATAAGAGTGAAGAGTGACGAGAAGGGTTGTTGAAAGACGAAGGGTGTATAGCAGAACGAAAGGGGTGAAGCAGTAGCAAAATAAAGAAGGGAGCATAAAGGGTTTTGCACATAATAGAAAGAATGAAAAAAATAGGGTTTATGTTTTATTTTTAAAAAAAAAAAAGACCTTAGGCAGCACTTTTTCAGAAAGCATAAAGAGTTTGTGTTTGCTAACATTGATCTTAATCTCACATATTATTTTTATTTGTATTTCATACCTGCTTGTTTGAGAGCCGATTTTATAAAAAAATAGATTAGGATTGTCATTCTTTAAGTTTGTCACGACTGAATAGAGTTTTGGCCGATATCCCCCAACCTTTTTGTAACAACTATATATATATATATATATATATATATATATATATATATATATATATATATATATATATATATATATATATATATATATATATGGATCAAATACACAGAAGAGTTACACCATGAGTTACACTTAAAATGTCACTTCAGATTACTATTTTTTAAAATCAACCGTTGAATTGAAATATATTATCATATAGATCATATCTACAAAGTTTGAGATTAATCTATAATGATTTACTATACGATCAAGATATCCAAAGATTAACGTCAAAATGGACTTTCATATAATGTTAATTTTGATGTAGTTCAATGACATAGTAAATCATTTTAGATTAATCTCAAACTGTATAGGTATGATCTATATGATGGTATGTTTCAATCCAACGGTTGATTTTAAAAATATTAATCAGTGCGTTTTTGGCGAGTGTAACTAACTCTTCGGTGTAATCTCTCTCTCTATATATATATATATATATGAAAAAAATTTAGACCGATAATATATTATATATATATATATATATATATATATATATATATATATATATATATATATATATATATATATATATATATATATATATATATATATATATATATATATATATGAAAAAAATTTAGACCGATAATAATTATTATATATTTTGGCTCAAAAATAAAATGACCTCTTTATTTTCATTTCGCCTTTAAATTTATACTTCATGGCTATGTCGAGGAATAGCAAAGAACACGGAGAGAGCAAGACGATTAAGATAATACGATTATACCAAACAAACACAGCTTCCAAAACAAAAACGACAATATAAATTATGTAATGTCATTCAATAATATTAATTAGAAGAAAAATAATGAAACTTTTATCACATAAACAAAGAAGCATATCCTTCATAATCTAGCAATGCAAAAGGAACAATTATTTACCGTAACTATTAAAAGGAAGTTTTTCAAAGTCTCACGTAATTTAGAGTCGACAAATTTTGAAGAATATTCGTGAGAAATCACATTTCATTTTGTAACTATTAAAAGCAAATGTTGAGCTACATCACGTGTTCTTTAAAAGACTTGTCAAATGCTGCCATGATTTTGATTCGGTTGTTACTGTCCTAGGCAAAGGTGGTAGGGCACTTGTATATTTTATGTTTCACATTGTCACTATTGCTCAGAAAACGTTACTAACTGAAGCATTCATTAATATCAACCGCCTATTATAGTACTAGTAATTTAAGGGGAGATGAACAAGTAGAAGATCCCTTGAATATTCTTCTAGATTCCGTGGAGACTATGAACGTGACGATGTTAAGAGTAAGCTCAGATGCGGTCCCAAAATAACTTTTGGAAATATCATTGGCATATCCACTGTTTTGTTCTTTCCTATCTATGTCTAAGAGGAGAGTGTCAATTAAGGACTTATAACTCTATCGCAGATTTAAATTTATTCCAAAAAATAGTTTAAGGGTGAGGGTTGTTGGCTCACCACCGAGTCTGATTGTCACGTTGAGATAAAAACAATCCCTCAAGTGACAACGGCACTATATCTTAACCCTAAAGTTTAGCAAATCTTTTAATCCACTTATGATTTTTTTAGGCACGGTGTGAAATTCCCTAAATATTTTTTAAAATCGGAAGTATATTTCTTATTCACACCATATCTTATGTAAAATATGTTAAAAGGGTTGAGTGTAAATCAGAATTATACTTTCAATTTCAAACGGTAAGTATATTTCTGGTTCTTTGATGCAGTTAAAGACGTCGTGTCTCTTCCCCTTCCATTGTAGCAACATTTTTAAAAACAAACTCTTAAACTCTCAAGCTCTCTTTAAAACCCTTCTCACCAAAATTAATTTTTTTTCTCAAAAAATTAACACAAATCATCAAGCATTGGATACATTTAACATCTAGCGGAATCAAGCAAGCAACAATCACTACCAATCAATCAAGTAAGTGATTTAAGCTATTTTTAGAGTTTATGTGGTTTCTACTCAAATTATTGAAATAGGACTCATTAGAAATACTTTGTAAACTTTATTTGTCGATCAATGCTTTTAATTTGACACATTTGGGGTATTAGGACGCTGAGGCCCATGTTCTGTTTTCGCAGAGGAAACTGGAAATATAATTCTAGTTTTTGGGAAGTACAAAATCAGAAGTATAGTTCTGATTTCTGTCTGCACATATTTTTTGCTCTGTTTTACACTTTAGACCTTATGCTAACATTTCTTTCTTACTTCTACATAAGATATGCATGAGAGACAATCACGTTTGGGACATGGGAGGGTTGCACAACATGCTTCTGTGTGGCTAGAGAGGAGTCAGGCAACACAACCTCCTACGACATCTGGACAGACCATACCACATGCACCCTCTTCTACTTCAACCTCCGGTGAGCCTGCTTCTACTCCTTCTACATCGTCCTCCCGCAGCAGACGGGATTCTCCAATGCATCATTCCCCGCCCCCGTCCTCCCGCAGACGCACATTCTCACCTAAGATATTTGATATGGGATCATCATATGGTACACAGGCGCATCCATCTGAAGTGAGACCCGAGGCTACACCCAATACTACACCAACAGCAGCCAACGCACTGATGGCACCTGAGGCACCGGTAGAACCTAAGGCACCGGTGGCACCCGAGGCACCAGAGGTACCAAAGGCAGTAGAGGCACCAGCGGCAGCGCAGACCCCTCTGGTCGTTGGAGGGGGACCTTCTGATTTATCATTGTTGCCTCTTTATCCCACCCATGTGGCTAGATATATGGGATGGACATGCATGAAATTTACATTTATATTACTGTTATGAATTTTCTTATGAATTAATTCTATTGTGAATTCTAACTCTGAATTTAATTTTGCACGAGCGTGATACACTAAAGGTCATCAACCATGGGCGGAAGATTAGTAGACTTGTTACCCCTCCCGAGCCCTAGTTTGATGAGTTTCAACGTTTTATAGGATTGAGAGATTTGGCCCTCTATGGATATAGTATGGTCAACTGGGGGATGATCAACGACTTTGTTGACAGGTGGCACCTGTAACATCTCAAATTTTAATTGTTATTTATTAATTATTTATTATATTATATGATAATTAATTAAATAGTGTGAATTGGTGAATAATTGGATTATTTGATCTACCACATGGTGAGATAACGATCACACTCGATGACATTAAGTGTCTACTTCACCTCCCGATCAGAGGGAATTTTTCTGATCGTCAGAATATGGACAAAGAGGAGGCCATTATTTGTTGGTTGGGAGTTACCCTTATAGTGCCCTGGAAGAGGTTGATAAGACATGTGGTTTCCACATGAGGTATAGCTACTTGGTGGACTTTTTACGGATGAGCTTGTGCGTGCCCAAGCAGTTGCTGGTGATGCCGAGCAGGTTACCCTTCACAGGGGGTATGCCATGAGAGCATACCTCTTATATCTCGTTGGCACATAGATCTTTGTGGACACCAGTGCCATTTACACCGGCATCATGTACCTTAGGTACTTTGCTGATTTTGAGGCAATCAATGGGTAGAACTATGGGGATGCCTACTTGGTTTACTTGTATAGCAAGTTAGATGAGGGAATAAGTGAAAGACGAGGTAGATGATCGGCAGCATGTCATTCATGTCAGTATAAGTTCTTTCTCTTAGTAGCATTTGTTAATTACTCTGATTCTGAAACTAACTATTTAATTTTATTATTTCAGGGATGGATCCTACATCACTTCCCCGCATCTCAGGATGGTCACTTGTCTAAGTTATACTAAAGATATGCCGCGTTCCTGTGCATACGGTCCTCTCAGAGGGAACCAGGCGATACAGTCCTTACGGGTTTACCTAGACCGACTAGTGAATGAGGGCATCCACTTCAGTTCATACGTCGACCACCGTGAGACGATACTGTTTGATGAGGTTTCACTATTTATAGATTGCCTGCGGGACTCGCAAAACTGCTCCTTATATGCCTGAGCGGGTGATGCGTCAGTTCAGGTTTACCCAGACCATTCTTTGGGATCCGGTTGTATGTGTTCCTCCGACAGTGAAGATGAGGGACATGGAGGGTCTATTTGATGATTTTGATTATTATCTTGTACCTGATGAGGCCTGGACTATCGTGGCTCTAGACGATTGGAGTTACGAGTACGGTTACATGATATGGTTCTTTAGGGTATCTCATACATACATGGTATAGGATGCTCCACGTTACCCACCAACGCCAGTTCATCAAGAGATCCTAGAGGAGAAGAAGGCAAGGAGGGATCATGCTCATGACGTGCTGCCTAGGTGCCGCCATATCATGGAGCTTGCGCGTGATGGCATTGACAAAGGGCTTTTCCTGATGGATCTGATGTCAGAGGTGATATGGAGGCCACCATGGAGGAGGCTCAGGGTGCCTTGTCATACAGGAGGCAGCGGAGGGACGCCTCGAGGGTGACAAGTCGACTCATCATCCGCCATACCAAGTAGTTTATGCTGATAATACACTTGTATTTTAATTTTAGTTTTTTATTTTGTATTGTATTGTATTTGTATTACTATTCATATTACTTGGATAGTGTTACTTGGATTATATTGATATGTATTTTGGATAGCATTTTTGGTCTTTTGTTCAATTTCTAATATGTATAATTTATTCAATTTCTAATTTGTATAATTTTGCTAATTATTGCTTTTAATCATTTTACCTCTATTGTTATGCCTAGAACCGGAAATATACTTCCGGTTTGGAAATAGAAATATACATCCAGTTTTAACACAAATATTTCAAAATATGATATGCACCGGAACTATACTTCCGATTTTAGAGGAGAATTGTAGAAAATGCATAGGATTTAATTAGCCACCATGGGTGGTTTAAGAAATTCCCAAAATTTAAGGTGTTGGATTTATGAGTTTTTTACTTATAAAAGGTATAACGTCTGTGTTTTATTTAATGTGAGACTCATACCAACTATCGGTTATAATTATTAATTAATTAAAAGATTATTAAATACATAATCATTGTTATGTTTCAATAATAACATAACATCTTGCTAGTGAATAAGTGAGCATTTAATAGTAAATTTTTTTATATTGAAAGTTTAACACACTTTAATGTTCATTATATAAAGTTGCACTTGTTAAATTATCAATAAGACAAAGATAAGAGAATATCGCATGGATAAGTGTCGTGGTCACAAGTCTTATAAATTTTGTCACCTTGTGAAACCACTTAGTGGAAAGAGTTGCAATACTTAATTTAGAGTGTCACTACTAGAAAACGTGCAAACAACAATGTCATGTTCACAACGGATTTATACACACAGTTGCAATAGGTTAAAAATTTCGCGCCCAGTGACTAGCTGGATTTATAAATAGTAATTTAATAACAATTGTCTTAAAATACTGTAGTAAAAAATAATGTGTAGCAAGCTTCGATTCCCAACAACTACATTTTTTCCATTTTTTTAGATTACATTAAGTGTCGGTCAGTTAAGTCTACTATTTAAAAAATAAATTGTAAATTATTTAAAAATGGTGAAATTAACCACCATTGTTAGAGGACTTACATTTCCACTACGGTTGCGTTGTCCAACTGCGATTAAAGGGTTTATAAGACATGAGAGAAATTAAAGGCGCCATGCCTCTTTTCCTCCCATTACAGCAAAATTTTTGAAAAACAAACTCTCAAACTCTCTTTAAAACCATTCTCACCAAAATCAATTTTTCTCTCTTAAAAAATCAACACAAATCATCAAGCATTCGATACATATAACATCTAATGAAATTAAGCAAGCAACAATAACTATCAATCAATCAAGTAAGTGATTTAAGCTATTTTTAGAGTTTATGTGATTTCTACTCAAATTAGTGACATAGGGTTCTTAATGTGTTGTTTCATCTAGTTTACATCATTAGGACTCATTAGATAACACTTTAGAAAAAAAATTGACGATTAATGCTTTTGTTTTGACACATTTGGGGTATTGGGATGCTGAGGTCCGTGTTCTAGAGGAAACCAAAAGTATAATTTCGGTTTTTGGGAAGAACAAAACCGGAAATATAGTTTTGGTTTTTGTCTGCATATGTTTTTTGCTCTATTTTTCACTTTAGACTTTATGCTTACATTTCTTTCTTACTTATACAGGAGGTATGGATGAGAGATAATCACATTTGAGACACGAGAGGGTTGCACAACATACTTCTGTACGGAGCAAAAGAAGTTAGGCAACCCATCCTCCTTCGATATCTGGACAGGCTATACCGGATGCACCTTCTTCTACTTTAGCCTCCGCTGAGCCTGCTTATACTCCTTCTATACCGTCCTCCCGCAGCAAACGGGATTCTTCAGTGCATCTTTCTTCTCCCCAGTTCTCCCGTAGACGTACATATTCACCTAAGATATTTGAGAGGGGATCATCATCTGGTACACAGGTGCTTCTATCTGAGGTGAGACCCGAGGCTACACTTGATGCTACACTAGCGGCACCCAAGGCACCAGAGGTTCCGGAGGCACCAGCGGTAGCACAGGGCCCTCGGGTCTTTGGAGGAGGTCCTTCTGATTTATCACTGATGCCTCTTTATCCCACCCATGCGGCTAGATATATATGGGATGGATAAGTATGAAATTTACATTTATATTACTATTATGAATTTTCTTATGAATTAATTTTATTAAGAATTCTAACTATAAATTTTATTTTGAAGGAGTGTGATACACTAAAGGTCATTAACCATGGGCGGAAGATCAGCAGACTTGTTACCCCTCCCGGGCCATGGTTTGATGAGCTTCTACATCTTACAGGGTTGAGAGATTTTACCCTCAGTGGATATAGCATGGTCAACTAGGGGATGATCAATGCTTTTGTTGAGAGGTGACACCTGTAGCATCCCAAATTTTAATAGTTATTTATTAATTATTAATTATTTATATTATTATATGATAATTAATTAAATAGTGTGAATTGGTGAATAATTAGATTATTTGAGTATGTGTGTTATTTAGATAATTAGGTTTATGAATAGAATCAAGATTTATTGGTGTTAGGCCTAATTATAATGAATGGAAGTATTAAGTAGGTGTTAATTTCTAAGCCCAAATGAAGTTTACTAGTTAGTAAGGGTTGTGAGAAAATAGAGATTAGAACTATCATTTGGTGGAAAAGTAGAGAAAGGCGAAAATGAAGAGAAGAGGAGAAGAGAAAAGAAGAATAGAAACCTTAAAGAAAGAATCTACAAGAGGTAAGGGGGAGAATTGATAAGTACCAAAATATAGTTATTTTGTATATATGTTTTTTGTGGAACTTATCTGTTGTTTTATTGTTAATATCGGTTGAATAACCCCGCTTTTTGTGTAAATACATTTTATTGCGTTTTGTGTACATATTGTACTGTTTGATTAGTTTTGTATATATTTTGTAGGTGTTTTTCGCATCTTTGATCAATAAAGGAATAAGGCAAAAGAGAGTCATTCCAAGTTATGCAAGAAAAGCAACAAAAGATGTTGGACTGTCATGGATCGTCAGGCGATGGCCAGGCGAGGGCCATCGCGTCTGCATCGCCGGACAACGGTGGAGCGAGAGGAAGGGCCAGTTTCTCTAAAATTTGCTGGAGTACTTCGCAACTGGGTCGTTGGGCGAGGAAAGATTGTGTCGTCGTGCGAAGCTGACCGTCACCGGGCGACGGTAGATATTTGTTACAAGTTGGGGACGTGGATCACTCTGGGTCAAGTTTATAAGGTCGTCGCCGGGTGACGCTTTTAGGGTGTCGGGCGACGCGTGCTGAACAGATTTTTGCTTATATTTCCTTTTCATTTCATTTTTGTGATTTATGGTTTTCAGGGTGATGTTTTTCTCTCAAATTCCATCACTTTATAATTTTTGATAGATTAGCTTAGAAAATAACACTAGGGATTTTCTTATGGGTGATTGGAGGTGGATTTCTCTTTGATAGGCTCTTAAAACCGGTGTAGATATGTGGTTTATCACTTCTCCTCTCTATGCATTTCTCTATTTGTTGGATTTGTTTGTTTAGTTACCTTGAACTCATGTATATTTGTCACCCTTGGCGTTGTATAAAGTTTGCTTTATGAATTTGTGTTGGTGATTGTCTTAGGTTTTTACTTTGTGTTAGGGATTTGAGATTTTCTAGACATAGATTGTTTTGATTCTTACCTAGGATGATTATCTATTAGTTTCTGAATGCTAGAAATGGTTTTAGATCTGACATTCACTTAGGGTATCTGATCTTAGTGCCTCTGTGTCAGGAGTGTCGGGCTAGACATAGTCGATGCGAGTGATGCGGTTGAATTCTCAATTTGGGTTAGAAATGACTTAGATTGTGAGAGGTATGTCATGACATGGACGAGTATCCTAGATAGAGTATAATTGGATGATAGGTTTAAGTTTGTAACAGGTAGAATGCATTCGTTCTGGACAAGCTGTCTATCCTTTATAGTTTTTGTTCATTTACTTTTTATTTTGTCTTTTCTTTATAACCCATTTAATTCCAAACTCATTAATGAACGAATTATCAAACGGCGAATCAATAACTAATCTTTGTGGACACAATACGATATAACCTATATCACCCGGTAAAAATAATACTTTACTTTTTGCTTTCCGCTTAATACCGCCGCAACAAAATGGCGTCGTTGTCGGGGATTGGTTTTATTGATTTTGCATCGCGATAATTTTGTTGTTTTTGAGTTTTGTAATTAAAATATATGTTGTATAGATTTTGTATATAGACTTGTATATTGTTACTTCTATATGTTGTGTGTTTACTTTCCATACTTGTGCATATTTGGGTTTTTCATTGTTTTCATGTGATGCTGTGAAATGTATCGTATTCGTAACGTTTGTTATGTGTTTGTTATGATACTTTCTTTAGGTTTGTGCGGTGTGGCAATACCATGACATGACGAGAGGAGGTTACTAGCTCGCATAATAAAGGCGTCGAGCTTACGACGTAAAACAAGCATGTTTGTTTATGTGTATGGTGGCTTGTGTTTTAAAAAGTTGAAATAGGACTTGCTCTTAATTTTAAATCTTCACTTTTCAACTTGTTAATTCATTTTCACCAGGTTTTTGTATCGTTATTTGCGTTTGTTTTGTTGTGTCAATTTGTTGTTGTCTACAAGTTTGTAGTGTTTTAGCTTGTGGAAGTGTGTATGTATTGTAAATATTGTTTAGATGTGTAAATGAGATTGTATAGGTGTTTTATTGGAGCTTTTATAGCAGCTGCACCAGTTCCATGTTTTTCTGCATCTGGTGTAGCACGCTTAGCACGCTCTGTGCCGCTTAGTGCACTCTGTTGTGCAGAGCCAGGGAATTCTTTTTAAATTTCACTTGGATTTCCTTTCCCACTTCCACCAAGGATTTTTGTATTGAATAAAATTAGTATTATTTTTATAATTCTTTTGTTGTTGTTCGGACTCCAATGTTGGTCTGGTAGCTTGAGGTTGCATTTTGTGATTTTCCGAGTTTAATCGTTTCAACTCACGGATGTATGGTAATGATAGTTTCAAAGTTGGTACACGACAGGTGCTCGTTTATCGCTTTCTATATCATAACATGTTTAGAAAAAATTTCATTTGTACAATTACCATGTCATTCATTCTTTTTGCATTACTTGCTCATGACTTGAATCACTTTAGTTCCCTTTTTACCCATAAATGTGAGGAAGCTTTCCATTGTTCACATATGTTGGAGACCACATTCTTGTTTTAACTGGATTTTATTATGTTTAATCTTTTATTTTTGTTGATTGTATGAATGCATGAAAATGATCATGGCATTTTTGTTTGATTTTGAGCACAACTACCTTGGCCAAATATTCAATTTACCTTGTGAGTGTGTGAACCTTTGTTAACCCCTTTGAACTTTTATCAATATTCATGCTTATTTGAACTTGATACTTGTCTATGAGTGTTGAATTCACCTTTTTTGTATGGATGTTGATTTTATTGTTCCTTGAACCCTAAACTATATGTTGTTGTATGAATTTTTACCTTGCCTTAGAAAGTAGGGATATTCACATAATGATGTTAGTTGAATTTCAAGTTGGGGGTAAGAATGTTTATGTACTTATATTATGATTGGTATGAGGTTAAGAAAAAGAAGAAAAAAAATGTGAAAAAGAAAGATTAGAAAAAGAAAGAAAAAAGAGAAAAATCTTTGAATAAGAAAAAGAAAAGGAGTATATAATAATGTTTTGATAATAAGTAAGGTGTTTTATGTGAAATTTGTGATGAAGGAGAGGTTTGATTGGAATTGTATTGTTTGGATCTTTGTGAGTTGATCACTCCCTTAGGTTTAGGCAATTTTTTGTTTCGATTAGCTTTAGGACTTATCACTTGTTTGTTAACCAAGCCACATTACAACTTTGGAAAGCCCTTGTGATTCATGCATTTCTATTTTCAATATGAGTTTTTGGATGAATGCTAATTTAGTCTTTTGTTTGCGAGTTTGTGAATGAGTGTTTTTTGTCCCTCACCTTTGTGTGTTCTTCATCTACCGATGAATTTTTGCTAGGTGTGATTCATGATTGAGCTTGTTTAATTTTAGAATGTTTTTCATACCCCAAATTTTGACCTAATATACCACCTTACATTTGCATCATTGCATAACTAACAACTCAGACAGCATTAATCGGGTGTAGATTTCACAGGTCGAGATTAGGGTTTCATCAGATTTTCATCTGATTCAAGAGACAAACAATTAGGGTTTGAGTTCTAATTACTTCATTTGACCTATCTTGATCAAAATATCAACCTTCAATCCTCAAATATCCAATTTTTCTCATAGATCAATCGAGGATCGACCAATTAGGGTTTTGATCGAGCATGAGTTTTCTCTGACTTTTTGGGAAAGAAATGACTTTTTTGGATAGAGATTGGTCATTATATCTTAGATACAACATCTTGACCTAATTTCTGGATTCAAAACATCACAGAAGTTCACAGACTTCATCAGTCAATTTCAGAAACATCTGATGAAATTTCATCTGCATTGAAAAGTCAAACTTTGACTTTTGGTCAACTTTTTTAAAACAAAACTTTTTCCATCATCAAAATACTTCAAATGATCCATCATGATCATAAAAAATCAAAGAATTTGAAAAAGTCAACAAAAAGTCAAAAGTTTCAAGACTTAGAAAAATTTCTAAGTGTTAAAATTTCTTATTTTTTCCAAACTTCATGCCATTTTTTCACCTAGTTCCAATTTGAATTGGAAAAAACTCAAAACATGAAAGTTGTAGCTTGTGAAACAAGCTTTACAAAATGTCCAAGAACTCGCAAATCCATGGAGTCTAGCTATACTTTTGAAATTGAAACATAAGGCTCCATGAACTTAATTTTCAAAAGTCAAAACTTCAAATTATAGGTCATTTTTGAGATTTCTTCATCTAGAAGCAATACAACCTTGCCAAATGGATCATTGAGCTGATAAATATCAGCTAGATATAATTGAGATGGGATAGGATCAAATTGAAGATTTTTCACACATGGTAAAAAGAGGAAACTTCCTTTTTCTTTTGAAAAGTCATTCTTACCCCTTAAGGCATCTTTGATTTTCCAAAAAAGCTTGTACTCTTGCCTAACATTTTCAGAACCATTGGCCTATAAATAGATCATGATTTCAAGTTCAAAACTACACCAAAGCAATGCAAAATCATGCTTTCTCTCTTCTTACTTGAAAATCAAGAAACATAGTGATATTTGGGAAACTTTGCATTTTGAAAATTTGTGAAGAAACTTTGAAATCTTTGGTGTCAAACACATTCCAATATCAATACTAAACTTGTTTACAACTTAAAATCAAACTGAAAACAAGAAAAAATCAGAATTGCATTTTCATTTTTCCAAACTTGCTAAACTGCCTTATGATTCGAATTTGAAGCTAGGCTGGATTAATTTGTGTTGTGATCACTCTAACACCTTCCATGTACCTCATATACATGATCCAGATCAATCATTAACAACTGTAACTCCATTAACCCCGATTTCGAGTTTCATGTTAAGCTGACTGTAGGTTGACTTGAGTGGAAGGAGTGAAGCAAGCTCGAGGCAAGCAGACCATCCACATAGCTTCCATATGAGCCGATGATGCTGTAGCAATCCACAAACAAGTTCTGGAAACACTCTTGCACTGAATTCGATCCCCACTTGAACAGGTATGAACATGAACTTGGATATCACGATTCTTTGAACTTAAATGAAAAAGCTCTTGGCCAATCTCTTTCTGCACTCATCACGATCATAAGCCCTCAAGAAAATCAAAGAATCATCAACTATGCATCATTTAATTTGAAAAATTCAGTTTTAGGGTTCATCACGATTTCTGGAAATTTAGTTGTGTTAGGCTAAAAATAAATACAATTAACATCCACCTTCGTGTTCGTGATGAAAAACCGAGCAATTTTGATTTTTACTTCATTCAATTTCATTGAGAAATGAAGATTTTAGCTTGAATTGTTGAATCTGAAGATCAAACATGAAGAACCAGCTTGCGCGCGTGTTCTTGAGCTTTTTAAATTCAAATTCTCCAATGTTTTATTAACACGTGCTCTGGATTCATAAACACTAAAACACGTTTGTCCCAGTGGTTTCTAGCTCGCCCTTAAGGTTTTCTGCCACGTAGCCACCCAATGGTCATGAGTTCAATCCTTCTCAAGACCATTCTTTTTCAAACTTTTCCATTTTTTCATGTTTTTTTTACAAAACTTCACAATTTTTTTAACCAATCAAAACTCCTCATTTTGAGGTGATTTTTTTGAACACTTGTCAATAAATACATCTATTTTATGATTGTGCAAAAATTTTCAGAAAAAACTTTCATCTGATTATATTTTAATCGAGCCGAAAACGACGTTTTGAGCACTTTTCAAAACACCTTTTAAAGGTGAAATTTTCAAGTTTTCGACTTCCGATTCTTTTCAAAACTTTTCATAAATGAACCTCACATTTCAAAACATTTTCAAAATCATTTTTCAAAAAAACTTTTTCATCAAACTTACATCTTTTACCATGATCGATCCGATTTAAACGATAAAACCGAATTCATTTTCTCTCGAATTTCTCAATCGATCATGGGCCTCCCTTACAGTGTAAGTCTCAATCCTTTTATGTACATATTTAATTTTACTTGTACATACTCAAATCATCATTGTCAATATTCAAACATAAACAAATTTCTTTCGTTTGTTTTCATTCGTTTGTTTATACACCGATACCATTGGTATTGAAAGAAGAAGAATTATTGCTGATGAAACTTCTTTTAAACCAATGGGCCTCCCTCACGGTGTAAGTCCAATAACATTCTTTTGTGTACATAATATTTCTTTGTACATATCAAACTTTCTTCAAACACATACAAATTTTTCATTTGTACATAACACAGATACTTTTTATACTCAAGTACAGACAAACTTCGATCATTTGTTTTCATTTCACTTGTGTATACTCAAACCAACATTCTTTTATGTACATACATACCTTTTCCTTGTACATATCAATTTCTTTTTCATACAAACTTTTATCTGTACATAATACAGGTACTTTTCACAAATAAAATTCGATCGTTCATTTCCGTTTCATCTGTATATACACTGAATACCATTGGTATTGAAAGGAGCATTATTCCCTGTGAAACTGCTTTCAAACCAATGGGCCTCCCTTATGGTGTAAGTCCCAACCCTCCTATGTACATCCATCTTTGTCTGTACATAAATAGCTCGTTCGTGTACATATTCGTTTCCTTGTACACAGTTCAAACTTGTAAATAATCAAGTTACGCTCGTTTCAAACGTTCGTTTCACAGACACTTGTTTATATTTCATAAACTTTTGTAAATAAACATCATGCATTGTTTATATTTCCTTCATAAACTCCTGTGAATACATATCACACACACACACACACTTGTTTATACAACTGTCTAGTTATAACATAACAATTAGACTAACCAATAGGTTCCCCACAGTATAGCCTCCGCTTGGGCTTTATACAAGATAATTCATCTCCAGCTTGAGTTTAGCCTCCGCTTGGGCTTTATACAAGATAACTCTCCCCACAGAGTTCAGCCTCCTCTTAGGCTTCATATAAGAAAAAACTCATTCATCTGAGTTTAGCCTCCGCTTAGGCTTCATATAAGACAACACTCCCCTGTTGAGTCAGCCTCCTCTTGGGCTTCGTTCAAAAGAACTCCTCATTGAGTTTAGCCTTCTCTTGGGCATCATACAATGAAAGAGACAGGAAATCTCTTAACAGCCTCCTATTGGGCTTCCAATACAAATAATCACCCACGCTAAGATAGAACCCTGAAAGGATGGTTTCCCGGTGAAATCACTTTCAAAATCCCCAGAGAGTAAAATTTCCCGGTGAAATTGCTATTAATTCCAAAAGGATGGTTTCTCGGTGAAATCCCTTTTAAGACAAAGCCAGCCATACCCTATAGCTTCCTCTTGAGCTTCATACAAGGACCCTCGATGACCCTCGGAATGCCTCCTCTTGGGCTAACAATACAAGGACCCATGGGCTTCTTAAAAGCATCCCTTTAATCCAATCAATTTCTCCTCGAGATTTAGACATCTATCATCTCTATGGAAGAAGTATCTCATCTATCACATCACATACAGTCAAAAACTTTTCAAAAACTTTTCAAACTCTTTTCAAACTCTTTTCAAACGAAAACATCTCTTAATTGTAAGTGGTAACGCTTGTACACTCAAGCAAAACACTCAATACTTACAGTTAAAAGATTCAATCATCTTTTTTTTCAAACATCTTTCTTAAACATGTAAGTGGTAACGCTTGTAAACTCAAGCAAAACACCTATAACTTACGATGAAAGATTTTTATCAGAACAAACTCTTCAAAATGTATGTGATGAAATAGATTAGATACATTTTTTCATTAAGATGACATTTGTCTGTCTCTTACTAACATCCCGTTGCTTTCCACTAGCATAATTGGGAACTACGATTGCTCTGACTTTCTCAACATCCCTTTGAGAATACGTAGGCACAAGGTCTCATCCTTGCCGAGCAAATTTCTTTCTCCCTCAGACCAAACAAACCATAGATCCCTGTAGATCCGAGCTACAAATGCTCTGATTCCCACTAGGGGATATGTATGCAGAAGATCCACAGATCTTTGCGAGCACAATAATAACAAACACTAGGATCCCACATAATCTATCTTTCTTAAAATCCCAAAGGAGAAACTTTCCCAATCATAGAAATAGCAATTAAAACACACAAACATATCAAACATATTCATATATAAAGCTATAGATAACTATATATATTTAGGGTGCTCCATCTATTCCCTTTATATAACAATCCCCCTTACTCAGAATCTCCCCAATGCATTGCGTCTAGTTTGCGCTAGTCGTTACGCATATCAATATCAATTAAGGGTATTACAGCTTTCCCCTTTTTCATAATCATTAAATCATCTTTCTTGTGTTGAAAATAACAAAGCTTGATGCTCGCAGCATCTTTATAAACAAATCAAAAGAGTAAATCGTTTCGAGCCATAGAATCTGAATTCACGTTCGAATCCTCTAGCACGTCACCTTTTAACGCGAACAATGTTTTGCATGATTTTTGTACTTAAGATTTATTTCGTTTATATGTTGTCGTTGTAGGATAGTGGTAAGTATGTATTTTACATGTACGTTTTTGTTTGAACCATACATTTGTTTTCCGTTTTAAAAACTTGGTGATTCATGATTCTTTGATTATCATTCTTTATTTCTTCGGGTTACTTGACTTTGTTTGAGGACAAACAATGTGTCAAGTTGGGGAGAGTTGATAAGTGCCAAAATGTAGTTATTTTGTATATATGTTTTGTGGCACTTATTTGTTCTTTTGTTGTTAATATCGGTTGAATAACTCAGCTTTTTAAGTAAATACGTTTTATTGCATTTTGTGTACATATTGTACCGTTTGATTAGTTTTGTATATATTTTGTAGGTGTTTCGCATTATTGAAGCATTGAGAATAAAGTACAAATGGAGCTCCAAGATGCATCTTTGATCAATAAAGGAATAAGGAAAAAGAGAGAGTCATTCCAAGTTATGCAGGAAAAGCAAAAAAAGTTGTTGGACTGTCATGGATCGTCGAACTATGGCCAGGAGAGGACCATCACGTCTACGTCTCCGGGCGACGGTGGAGCGAGAGGAAGGGCCAGTTTTTCCAAAATTTGCAGGAGTACTTCGCAGTTGGGTCGCTGGGCAAGGAAAGATTGTGTCGTCGGGCGAAGCTGACCGTCGTTGGGAGACGGTAGATATTTGTTACAATTTGGGGACGTGGCTCACTCTAGGCCAAGTTTATAAGGTCGTCGTCGAGCAACGCTTTTAGGGCGTCGGGTGATGCGTGCGAAACAAATTTTTGCTTATATTTCCTTTTTATTTTATTTTTGTGTTTTATGGTTTTTGGGGTGAGTTGTTGCTCCTAAATTCCATCACTTTATACTTTTTGATATATTAGCTTAGAAAACAACACTAGGGATTTATTTATGGATGATTGGAGGTGGATTGCTCTTCGATAGGCTCTAACAAACCGGTGCAGATTTGTGGTTTATCTCTTCTCCTCTCTATGTATTTCTCTATTTGTTAGGTTTGTTTGTATATTTACCTTTAACTCATGTATATTTGTCACCCTTGGCATTGTATAAAGTTTGCTTTATGAATCTGTGTTGGTGATTGTCTTAGGTTTTTATTTTGTGTTAGGGATTTGAGCTTTACTAGACATAGATTGCTTAGATTCTTACCTAGGATGATTATTTGTTAGTTTCTGAATGCTAGAAATGGGTTTAGAGCTGACATTCACTTAGGATATCTGATCTTAATGCCTCTGTGTCAAAAGTGTGTGGCTAGACATAGTCGATGCCAGTGATGCGGTTGAATTCTCAATTTGGATTAGAGATTACTTAGATTGTGAGAGGTATGTGATGACACGGACGAGTATCTTAGATAGATTATAATTGGACAATAGGTTTAAGTCTATGATGGGTATTGTGCATTCGTTCCGGACAAGCTGTCTATCCTTTATAGTTTTTGTTCATTTACTTTTTGTTTTGTCTTTTCTTTACAACCCATTTAATCCCAAACTCATTTACGAACGATTTATCAAACGGTGAATCAATAATAAATCTTTGTGGACTCGATATGATATAACCTATATCACCCAGTAAAAGTAATACTTTACTTTTTTCTTGCCGCTTAATACCGCCGCAACAAGAATCTTTATTATTATTTATTTGTATGTGATTGGGTAGTGATTAGTAACATGCTATAGGATTGAGTATTTCAATTTCTAGGTTTTTAGTGAACTCAAATTGAATTTTGAATTTGGGGTTTATGATGAGAAAAACTAGATTTGATGATATAAATAGGTTCCCTATGATGTATACATGTTAGATGATGTTTAATTGGTAATGAATTAGCATTGGGAATTGTTTCGTGGGGAAATTTGTAGGCTGAGCAGAGCTGTTCCATAGCATATTTTTCTGCATAATTATGAGGCCGCTTAGCGGGCTAGGGGGCGCTAAGCGCAGTTACCTAAACGCAGAAAAATGATTTCTTTGATTATGCATGAATGGCTTAGGGGATTGCTTCCTTATGATTTATCATTAGTTTTCATGAATTTTAATAATTGTGTTGATGAGTTTTGGATTGGTTTTGTACGCGATTTCGATGAATACATGTTACTTGAGATTAGTATATGTATGTTGTGTTTTATGATTTGTTGAGAAAAAACATTAAATTCCTTAAGTGTTATTTGTTATTTGTGTTATGTGGTGATACTGACTACTATGTGTATTTCTTGTTGATGATGAAACATGATGTTTGGCAAACAGGGGATAATTCAAAGTGTTAAATTATTGTGATATGCTTGGATGATTAAGGTTGGTGATAATCTAAATTGTATATGTTGCTGATTAAATTTCACATGCATTCATGGGGAGATTATACTTCGATTGGTTGTTTTGATTCTTGTGTGGAATTAGAGCCGGTGAACTATGTGTTCATATTGGTGGGCTTTGATCTTGTCTAGATCAGAAGCATGGCTTTGATTCTAGATATTAAATCGGAAGCAAGGTGAGCTTGATGTTCACAATGGTACCACATGCATGAGTCACATTGCATTAATGTCTCATGTGTAATTAAAGAATGTGTGTTATATATTGGAAAAAGTGGTAATTGGATATGTGATTCATTTTATTGATTGTATTGGTGATATTTATGCTATATGCGATAAATATGGATATATTATACTTGGAATGTTTGTATAATGATATTCTTTACTACTTGGATTGTGGAAAATAATGTTTTATGGAATATCACATGAAGTGTGGAGAATTTTTTATTAGATGCTTGTTTCTATATTTCTTCCAATTTATATACATTTCGATAATGATGTGAATTCTCACCCTTTTGTTGTATGTGATGTTCTATGTGACATCATTCAGGTTCCGAGGATAGTGGTGCATCGCACGAGACTAGTGGAGAAGCTTAGCTCATTTTATCTTTTATCCTTAGGTAGTAATTCATTGCTCTGGTCTATGTAACACGAGGAATTATATTTGAATTCATGTTATGACATGCTTTGAGAGATATTTGTTATCACTCTCTTTTATCTGAATATGTATGAGATTATGTGATGATTGGCCTTGGTACCTAGTATTTGATATGATTGGTAGTATAGGATATCAATCATTTATATTTTGTTGGTGAATTAATTATTCCGCTGTGAGATGCATGCTTCATATTATTATATGAAAACGTGAATTCGTATATGTGTTATGATCATGACCAGTATGCAATTAGAATTTTTGGATGTTTGTGTAACCCAATGTGACACCCTTTATGAGGTGCATGATAAATTACTCTGATATATGCTATATTTATTATGGGGTAGAAAAGGGGTGTTACATTAGTGGTATCAGAGAAATGGTTGGTCAGATTGTCCAGGTTATTAATGAATCTAATTTGTGTTATATTTGATTTGTGTATGTGACACGATCGATATTGTTGTTTGTTGTTGTTGGATGTCTTAGGATAATGGTTACTGGAAGGAATGATGATGTTATTGCTAAATCCTTGAGGATGTTGGTTGGATCTCTTTGGCAGATTCCACAAGCGAATGTTGGTCACAAAGATGAGGATGATGAGTTCCGTGCTTTGGGGAAATTTCAGAGGAACAATCCTCCTATCTTTGAGAGAGAGCATGAACCTGACAAGGCGTATGCATGGCTGAAGGCAATTGAGAAGATCTTTTGAGTTATGAATTGTACTGATGCGTAGAAGGTGCAGTTTGGTACGCATAAGATGGAGAAGGAGCTGAAGATTGATGGAGCAACATTGTTCAGAGGTTTGATGAGGAAGGTATTGAGGTTACTTGGGATCTTTTCTGTGATGGTTTTCTGGAGAATTATTTTTCGGAAGATGTGCGAGGCAAGACAGAGGTGGAATTTCTTGAGCTAAAGCAGGGTAATGGAACTGTAGTTGAGTATTGTCCTCATTGCAACACTGCTAATGCTGAGAGATCTTAGTGTCTGAAGCTTGTGAATGGTTTGAGACCCGATATCAAGAAGGCTATTGGTTATCAGTAGATTGCTTATTTTTCTAAGTTGGTTAACAAGAGTATGATTTATGATGAAGATAGTAGGGAGAGTTCTTCTTACTACGAGAATTTAAATGATAGGAAAGGAAAAGGTCAATTATGTGGAAAGTCGTATTATGACAAGAGGAAGCAACAAGCTGGTTATGGTAAGAAGTCAAGTGGGGGAGGATATTCTACTCCAATTAAGTGCTTCAAGTGTGGTGTGGAAGGGCATCATGCTTCTGATTATGGAAAGGATGTTGGAAAGTTCTTTAAGTGTGGCAAGCCAGGTCAAAAAACTATTGATGCATGGTTGGTTTGAATGTGACTTCTTATAATTATGGTGAGAAATGGAACATTAGTATCAATTGTGACAAGCCAAAGAAGGAGCAAGCTAAAGGGAAAGTGTTTGCATTGTCTGGTGCTGAGACTGTTGTTAAGGATAGACTAATCTGAGGTACGTGCTTTATTAATAGTACACCTTTGATTGCTATCATTGATACTAGTGCAACGCATTCTTTTATTTCTTCAGATTGTGTTAAGAGGTTGAATCTTGATTTGTCTGATATGCATGGTAATATGATTATTGATACTCTTGTTATGGGTTCTGTGTGTTGCATGTCTAAATTTTCTGTTGAGTATTTTTCGTAGAGATTTTCGTATGGATTTATTTTGTCTCCCGTTAGATCAACTTGATGTGATTCTTGGCATAAATTGTTTAGAGAACAATCATGTTTTTATCAACTGTTTTGACTAGACGGTTATCTTTCTTGATTCTGATGTTGAGAGGGATTTGTTTGTATCCGCTAAGCAAGTGGATGAATCTGTAAAATATGGTGTTGTGTTGTTTTCTTTGTTGGCAACGTTGGATCTCGGTGAGAAAAGAACTATGGGTGAACTCCCTATTGTCCGTGATTTTCCTGAGGTATTTCCTAAAGATAAATGTGATTTGCCGCCAGAGCGTAAGGTGGAGTTTTCGATTGATTTAGTTCCTGGAACTAGTCCTGTTTTGATGGCTCCATATCAGATGTCTGCTTTTGAGTTGAAAGAGTTGAAGAATCAACTTAAAGATTTTCTTGAGAAGAGGTTTATTCGTCCGAGTGTGTCGTCGTGGGGTGCACCTATTTTGTTGGTTAAGAAGAAGGAAAGCTCTATGAGGTTGTGTGTTGATTATAGACAATTGAACAAGGTGACTATTAAGAACAAGTATCCACTTCTGAGGATTGATGATTTGATGGATCAATTGGTTGGTGCTTGTGTTTTCAGTAAGATTGATTTGAGGTATGGGTATCATCAAATTCGTGGGAAGGCTAAGGATATTCAGAAGACTGCTTTTAGGACAAGGTATGGTCACTATGAGTATTTTGTAATGTCATTCGGTGTGATTAATGCTCCTGGTGTATTTATGGAATATATGAATAGGATTTTTCATGAGTATCTGTATCAATTTGTTGTTGTGTTCGTTTATGATATTTTGATTTATTCCAAGACTGAGGAAAATCATATTGAGCATTTGAGTATTGTGTTATTTGTGCTGAAAGAGAAGAAGTTGTATGATAAGCTTTCTAAGTGTGAGTTTTGGTTGAAGGAAGTGAGTTTCCTTGGGCGTGTGATTTTGAATGGTGGTATTTATGTGGATATGTCGAAGATTGAGACTGTATCTCAATGGGAAGCTCTGAAATCTATTTTTAAGATTAGAAGTTTTCTTGGTTTGGCTGGTTAGTATCGTAAGTTCATTGAAGGTTTTTCTAAGTTGGTGTTACCTTTGACGCAGTTGACAAGGAAAGGTCAAGCTTTTGTTTGGACTTTGAAATGCAAGGCTAATTTTCAAGAGCTTAAGAGAAGGTTGACAACCGCTCCTATTTTGACTTTGCCTAATCTGGTAGAACCATTTGTGGTGTATTGTGATGCTTCATTGATGGGCTTAGGAGGTGTGTTGATGCAAAATAGGAAAGTGGTATCTTAGGCTTCAAGGAAACTTAAAGTTCATAAGAGGAATTATCTGACGCATGATTTAGAGTTGGCCGCAGTTGTGTTTGTATTGGAGATTTTGAGGCATTATTTGTTTGGTTCGAGATTTGAGGTGTTTAGTGATCATAAGATTTTTAAGTATCTGTTTGATCAGAAAGAGTTGAATATGAGGCAAAGAAGATGGTTGGAATTCTTGAAGGATTATGGTTTTGGTTTGAATTATCATTCGGGTAAAGAGAATGTTGTAGTTGATGCTTTAAGTAGGAAGTCTTTGCATATGTCTAGGTTGATAGTGCGAGAGTTGGATTTGCTTGAGCAATTTTGAGATTTGAGTTTGGTTTGTAAAGCGACTTCTTCGTGTGTTAAGTTTGGTATGTTGAATCTTACTAGTAGTATTTTGGAAGAGATTCGAGAAGGTCAGAAATCTGATTTGGTTTTGGTGGATAAGTTGATGTTGATCAATCAAGGCCGAGGTGATGATTTTCAGATTGATGAGAATGGTATCATGAGGTGTCGTGATAGAGTTTGTATTCCTGATGTTGGAGATTTGAGGAAGAGAAATCTTGGTGAAGGACATCGTAGTGGTTTGAGTATTCATCCTGGTGCTACTAAGATGTATCAAGATTTGAGGAAGTTATTTTGGTGGTCTGGTATGAAGAAGGATATTGCAGAGTTTATGTATTCTTGTTTGATTTGTCAGAAGTCTAAGATTGAACATCACAAACCGTCTGGATTGTTGTAGCTGTTATCCATTCCTGAATGGAAGTGGGATATCATTTCTATGGATTTTATTTCTGGTTTTTTGAGGACTCTGAGTAGTCATGATGTTGTTTGGGATATTGTGGATAGATTGACAAAATCTGCTCACTTTATTAAAATTTTGATGATTATCCGATGGAAAAGTTTGCTAAGTTGTATATTGAGAAAGTTGTGAGTTTGCATGGTGTTCAGTCGAGTATTGTTTACGATAGAGACCTGAGGTTTACTTTGTATTTTTGGGAAGGTTTGCAAGATGCTTTGGGCACGAAGTTGCGTTTGAGTTTGGCGTATCATTCGCAAACTGATGGTCAGACTGAAAGGACGATTCAATCGCTTTAGGATCTTTTGAGAGCTTGTGTTTTAGAGAAAGGAGATGCTTGGGATAGCTATTTTCCTTTGATTGAGTTTACCTATAACAATAGTTTTCATTTAATGGCACCGTTTGAGGTTTTGTATGGACAGAGGTGTAGGACGCCTTTATGTTGGTATAAATCTGAGAGTGTTGTAGTTGGACTTGAGATAGTCCAACAGACTACAGATAAGATTAAGATGATTCGGGTAAAGATGAAGATTGCCCAAAGTCATCAGAAGAGTTACCATGATAAGAGAAGAAAGGATCTTAGCTTTGAGAAAGAAGATCATGTGTTTTTTAGAGTTACTCTTGTAACTGGTGTTGGTAGATCTTTGAAGTCACGTAATTTGACTCCGCATTTTATTGGTCCTTATCAGATTTCCGAGAAAATATGTGAAGTGGCTTATCAGATACATGACACCGACACTTGCTAATCTACATGATGTGTTCCATGTATCTCAATTGAGGAAATATATGGCGGACACTTCTCATGTTGTTCCGTTAGATGGTGTGCAAGTCAGACACAATTTGAGGGTTGAAACATCACCTATGCGTATTGAGGGTAGAAGGGTAAAGAAACTCCGAGGTAAGGAAATCGCTTTGGTGAAAGTGGTTTGGGGAGATCCCGCTAATGATAATGTGACTTGGGAGCTTGAGATTCAGATGAAGGATTTGTATCATGAGTTGTTTGTTTGAGTTAATTTTCGAGGACGAAAATCTTTTAAGTGGGGGAGAGTTGTAACATCCCAAATTTTAATAGGATAATCGAGTTTATGAGTAGAAATAAGATTTATTGGTGTTGGGCCTAATTATAATGAATAGAAGTAATAAGGAGGTGTTAATTTCTAATCCCAAATTAAGTTTACTAGTTAGTAAAGATTGTGAGAAAGTAGAGCTTAGAACTATCATTTGGTGGAAAAGAAGAGAAAGGGGAAAAAGAAGAGAAGAGAAGAGGAAAGGAGAAGAGGAGAAACCCTAAAGGAAGAATCTACAAGAGGTAAGGGAAATAATCTTCATTATTATTTAGTTGTATGTGATTGGGTAGTGATTAGTAACATGCTATAGGATTGGGTATTTCAATTTCTAGGTTTTTAATTAACTCAAATTGAATTTGGAATTTGGGGTTTATGATGAGAAAAACTAGATTTGATGATATAAATAGGCTCCCTATGATGTATACATGTTAGATGATGTTTAATTGGTGATAAATTAGCATTAGGAATTGTTTTGGTTGGGAAATCCGTAGGTTGGGCAGAGCTGTTCTGTAGCATATTTTTCTGCATAATCTTGAGGTTGCTGAGCGGGCTAAGAGGCGCTGAGCGCAGTTACCTGAACGCAAAAAAAAAAATGATTTCTTTGATTATGCATGAATGGCTTAGGGGATTGCTTGGTTATGATTTATCATTAGTTTTCATGAATTTTAATAATTGTTTTGATGAGTTTTGGATTGGTTTTGGATGCGATTTTGATGAATACATGTTACTTGAGATTAGTATATGTATGTTGTGTTTTATGATTTGTTGGGAATAACATTAAATTTCTTAAGTGCTATAAGTTATTTTTGTTATGTGGTGATAGTGAATACTATGTGTATTTCTTGTTGATGATGAAACATGATGTTTGTGCAAAGAGGGGATAATTCAAAGTGTTGAAATATTGTGATATGCTTGGATGATTAAGGTTGGTGATAATCTTAATTGCATATGTTGTTGATTAAATTGCACATGAATTCATGGGGAGATTGTACTCCGATTAGTTGCTTTGATCCTTGTGTGGAATGTGTTCAAATTGGTGGGCTTTGGTCTTGTCCGGATCAGAAGCGTGGCTTTGATTTTAGATATTGAATCGGAAGAGAGGTGAGCTTAATATTCACAATTGTACCATATGTATGAGTTACATTGCATTAATGTCTCATGTGTAATTAAAGAATGTGTGTTATATGTTGGAAAAGTGGTAATTGGATATATGAATCATTTGATTGATTGTATTAGTGATATTTATGCTATATGTGATAAATGTGGATATATTATACTTGGAATGTATGTATATGATATTCTTTACTACTTGGATTGTGGAAAATCATGTTTTATGGAATATCACATGAAGTGTGGAGAATTATTTAGTAGATGCTTGTTTCTCTATTGCTTCCAATTTATATACATTTTCATAATTATGTGAATTTTCACCCTTATGTTGTATGCGATGTTCTATGCGACATCGTGCAGATTCCGATGATAGTGGTGGTTTGCACGAGACTAGTGGAGAAGCTTAGCTTGTTTTATCTACTTTCCTTAGGTAGTGAGTCATTGCTCTGGTCTATGTAACACGGGGGATTATATTTGAATTCATGTTATGACATGTTTTGAGAGATATTTGTTATCACTCTCTTTTATCTGGATATGTATGAGATTATGGAATGATTGGCCTTGGTGCCTAGTATTTGAGATATGATTGGTAGTATGGGATATCAATCTTTTATATTTTTTTTGGTGAATTAATTATTCCGCTGTGAGATGCATGCTTCGTATTATTATATGAAAACCTAAATTTGAATACGTGTTATGATCATGACCAGTATGCAATTAGAATTTCTAGATGTTTGTGTAACCCAATGTGACGCCCTTTATGAGATGCATGATAAATTACTCCGATATATGCTATATTTATTATGGGGTAGAAAATGGGTGTTACAGCACCATGAGACGTCAGTTTCATCTACCACATGGTAAGATGGAGATCACATTCGATGATGTCACATGTCCGCTTCACCTGCCGATTAGAGGGGCTTTTCTAGATCACTATAAGATTAACAGCGAGAAGGCCATTACTTTGTTGGTTGAGAGGTTGGGAGTTTCCCTTGATAGCTCCCTCGAAGAGGTTGATAAGACATGTGATTTCCACGTGAGGTATAACTAGTTGGCAGACATTTTTAGGGATGAGCTTGCGCGTGCCCAATCAAATACTAGTGATGTCGAGCAGCTTACCCTTCATAGGGGGTATCCCATGAGAGTGTACCTATTGTATCTCATTGTCACACAAATATTTGACCCTCTGTGGATATAGTGTGGTCAACTGAGGGATGATCAAAGATTTTGTCAAGAGGTGGTACCATGAGATGTCGTCGTTTATCTACCACATTGTGAGATGGTGATCACATTCGATGACATCACGTGTCTACTTCACCTGCTGATGAGAGGGGCTTTTCTGGATCACCATAAGATCGACAGAGAGGAGGCCATTACTTTGTTGGTTGAGAGGTTGGGAGTTACCCTTGATAGCTCCCTGGAAGAGATTGATAAGACATGTAGTTTCCACGTGAGGTATAGCTACTTGACTGACATTTTTAGGGATGAGCTTGTGCGTGCCCAAGCTACTGTTGATAATGCCGAGCAGGTTACCCTTCACAGGTGGTATGCTATGAGAGTATATCTCTTATATCTCATTGGGACACAAATGTTTGTGGACACCAGTGCCACTTACACCAACATCATATATCTTAGGTACTTTGCTGAGTTTGAGGCAATCATTGGGTGAAACTGGGGGGCTACGTACTTGATTTACTTGTATAACAAGTAGGATGAGGGGATTAAGTGGAAGACATGGTAGATGACTGGCAGCATGTAACTCATGACGATATAAATTCTTTCTCTTACTGGCCTTTGTTAATTATTCTAATTCTGAAACTAAGTATTTAATTTTGTTATTTCAGGGATGGATGCTACAACAATTCTCCGCATCTTAGGATGGTCACTTGCTCCGGATTATATTGAAGATATATTGTGTGCATAAGCACACGAGTCGCTCAGTGGGAACCAGTTGATACAACTGTTCCGAGTTTACCTGGACCGGCTAGTGCATGAGGACATTCACTTCAGTTCCTACGTCGACCACTGTGGGATGATATTTTTTATGAGGTTTTGCTCTTTACAGGTTGGTTGGCTTGCAGGACTCGCAAGACTGCTCCTTATATGCCTGAGTGGCTGATGCGTCAGTTCGAATTTACCCAAACCATTCCTCAGGATCTTGTTGTATGTGTTCCTCCGACAGTGAAGAGGAGGGACATGGATGCTCTGTTTGATGATTTTGAGAACCATCTTGTACCTGATAAGGCCAGGAGTACCATGGCTTCATACTACTTGAGTTACAAGTACGGTTACATAATATGGTTCTTCAGGGTGTCACATCCATACATGGTAGAGGATGCTTCAGGAAACCCACAGAGGCCATCTCCCACATAGATGTATCTTTCAACATCATTTGGCTTTCGGTAGTTTAGACAACCCTTCATTAAAAGATTGATGTTAGTAGTTGTACTAGAGTCTAACCACCAAGTGTTTCCAGGTACTAAAGCTAAATTGACCTCAGAACAGACCAAACCATGCTTCATGTGATTTGCCCCAATAATGACCATAATTGAATTCAGATTAGCAGATATTGAAGTGATGGTAGTTGAAAAACAAGAACAAAATTAAATATTTTAAATATACTCACATAAAAATAAAATGAAAACTAAATTATCAATTTGTTCAAATAAAGACATAACCCATCTCAAGATACCTAGTGCATCATCAATATTGAGTCTTTGGAAACTATTATTAACTGTCAGTGGTACTTTTGTTGTAACGATTAAACATTGATGATAAAAACATGTCAAATATAAATCCCTCTTTAGAATGATTTATTATTCACATGTAAGACCTTATAATTATCACATGTTTATCATCACAAGCGCGTATGAAAATCGGTCAACCACCAACTGTCCTTTGGATCAATTGATACTCGCATGGACAAACATACACACAACCAAAAGAATTATTTAACATTTTTCATAAACACTTTGACGACTTTTTCATTTTAATTACTCACTCAAAATATTAAATTACTGTATAAAAATTATAATCCGTACCCGAATTTGAACAAAATTGAACCAACAAATATTTAAAATTAAATTTAAAACAATATACAATAATGCAATTTATGCACTCTTACCAAAAAAAATTGAAATTAAATTAAAATTTAAAATTTGAATATTAAATTCAAATAAAAAATTCTAATTTACTTTACTCACTGTAATCTTATTAATTCTCAATAGTTCTATAGTATGAATAAAAAAATAAATTGACACACACCGAATATTGTAGTGTGAATAATTAAGAAAATTAACACATGCTGAATATAGGTCAAGGGCAATTGTTAGAATGAAGAAGAAAAAGAAACTAATGTAATCAAGTATAAGGATTTGGATATTACAACAATAATCTTAAACTTTATATCGGCATGTACCACCACCATGTATCACCGTAGAGTTAAATAATATCTATCATAATACTGTACTTATCACATATATTATATTTGCATAAATTATTAGTAACTGGATAGCACGTCAGCTATCAATGTAATCGAATTATCACCGGCACAACACATTAGTTACGAATCATGAAAGTGGAATGTTACGACAAACCTCCTGAATCAATAATTGATGAATAATACCAACATAGAAAAACATAAATCTTAAATAAATTGGAAAATAAAAAAAAATCTAATTTTAAAACTAAAAAAAATACTTCAAAACACGTGATAAAGCACACCATAAAAATATTAATGTATACAATTTGAGGATAACTCTGAAGTTAAATTGAATGAAATATGAGTAGAGGAGTAAAAAAAAACTCTAAATTATAAAGTTTTAACAATTTGTCTCTATATGATCTTCTTTTTTTAATGCTCCTTACTAAATAAATTTTTTTAAAATTTTATATTTTTAAATCCTCATATTTTAGTTTTTTATGGGACTTTAAAATAAAGGGTTCCAATATAATTTGTTAGAAACTAAATAGTTTAAAAATTAATTTTATTTTAAACAATAGAAATATTTTTACAAAATAAAAAAATTCACTTTATTTTTTTAATAAATTAAAAAAAAAATCCATTATTTCGAAAATATAGAAAATTGACTTTTATGTAAAAAAAACGATTTTTTTTTAAAAAGAATAATAAAAAAATTTTAATATAAAAAGGTGTATGTTTCAAAAATAAGAAAATTTGATTTTTTAAAAAATAAAATTTTACATTTTTTCAAAAAAAACATAATTTTTAAAATATAAAAAGTCGACTTTTCCGAAAACAAACCGATTTTTTGTCAAAATATAAAAGGTCGACTTTTCCAACACAAATTGATTTTCTGTAGAAATATAAAAAGTCGATGTTTCTGAGAAAAAATCGATATTTTATCAGAAAAAAATTGATTTTTTGTCGAAAATATAAAATGTCGAATTTAAATTAAAAGATTTTTTTTCAAAAATATAAAAAACTGACTTTTCTGATTAAATGAATCAATTTTTTATCAAATATATGAAAAGTCAACTTTTCCGTAAAAGACCGATTATTTTATCGAAAATATTAAAAGTCAATTTTTCAAAAAAAAATTGATTTTTGTCAAAAATACATAATGTTGATTTTTCCAGTAAAAAAACAGATTTTTTGTCGGAAATATAAAAATTCAACTTTTCTGGAAAAAAATAGATTTTTTGTTGAAAATACAAAAAGTTTATTTTTTTTAGGCGAAAATAAAAATAGTCGATTTTTTTGAAGAAAAAAAACTGAGTTTTTGTTAAAAATATAAAAAGTCATTTTTTTGTCGAAAAATACAAAAAGTTGATTTTTTTCGTGAAAAAACCAATTTTTAGGCAATAATTAAAAATATCGATTTTTTCAAAAAATAACCAATTTTTTGTCGAAAATATTGAAAGCCGATTTAAAAATAACGATTTTTGTCAAAAATAAAAAAGAAAATCGATTTTTGTCGAAAATAGAAAAAGTTAATTTTTCGGAGAAAAAAATCGACTTTTTGAAAAAACTTATTTTTTTGAAAATATAAAAATCTACTTTGTGAAAAAACCAATTTTTTGTCGAAAATATAAAAATGTCTTTTTTTCTGGGAAAAATAGTTCTGAAATTAAAAAAAAGTTAATTTTTTTCAAAAATAAAAAATGTCAATTTTTAATGAAAAATAAAAAAGTTAATTTTTTTATGAAAATAAAAAAAAGTCAATTTTTAATTGATAATGTTAAAAATCAAATTTATGAATTATATTTCGTTAAAATTTGGGGTTTGAGGCTTAGTTAGTATTTAGGGGTCTTTATTTTAGAGGTTCTATTTATTTTGGGGCTCATTTATTTATAAAAATTTAGATCTCTATATTTTGAGGCCCTTAAAAATTAGGCCCTAACTCTTTACATTGACAGCTCTAGATATGAGAGGCTCTGATACCACTTGTTAGGTTATGTTCACAAACTTTATAATTTCTATCAATATAGAAATCAAGAACAGAATTCTAAATAAAACCCTTAAACACATATTCGAACACAATTATGAAAATGAAAGCGGAAGCGTATCTGAATTTACCATTGAGAATTATTGAAGGTTTGCGGGTATGTAATCTTCCAATTTGTAGTGTTCCTTATGGCTCATTGGTTCTCCTCTAATGGGGATGAAGAGATAATTTCTAATAAGTCATTTTGTCCTTGTCTAAAAATGGATAAAGTTATTTCTTAATATTCAATATTTTAATTTGACTGTTATTTCTTAATATTCAATATTTTAATTTGACCCCTTATCAAATTAAATATTGATTTATGATACCTTTACAATAATCATACCTTTCATCATAGCCCTAACATACCTAAAATTGACTAATTAAAGTAATAGTTATAACATCTTATTATTACATTTGTAACCTAGAATTCTAACATTGAGAAATAACAACATCATGATGTACTAAAAAATTTATGCTTAAATGCACTTTTGGTCCCCCTAATAAATTCTGAAATTTAAGCCCTCTAGCTTAAAAGTCAGGTTTTTGGTCTCTCAAGTTTACTAAAATTAGGATTTTTGCAGTCCCCTCCATCTGACTGTGAGTTTGATGACTTGGCAAGAAGATTTTTAGCCATTTCGTACATTCTAAAATTAAATAATTGATATTATTCTAAAAACATTAAAAAAAAATTATATTAAAAAAATATGTTAAATAGAATTGGGGATGAAAACGTGTCTAATTTAACATTTTTTTTAATATTAAAAAGTAATTTTTAATATTTTTAGAATAATATCAAACTATTTAATTTTAGAATGTATGACATGATTAAAAATCTTCTTGTCAAATCATCAAACTCACAGTCAGATGGAAGGAGACTGTAAAAATCTCAATTCTGGTAAACTTGAAGGACAAAAAATCTGACTTTTAAATTAATAGACTTTAAACTTCAAAATTTTAAAATTAGGAGGACCAAAAGTAAATTGAAGAAAATTTTTTAAACAATATAAAGAAAATGTAGAGCAAAATAGATATTCATTAAAGTCTCCAATTGACATGTGGTTGACACATATATGCACATTTATACTTCTAATTATATATTTTTTATGCAAACACATACATAAACGTTTACATCATTGCCACGCCAATTAATTCAATCTCCTTATCTCTTCATCTATTTGTCCCTCTTTCTCAACCAACCAAATCAAAAAGCCTTTTTGTAGCTATTTTCTAATCTTAACCTCACTAGCTAATGGCTAGCTATTTTTGTTCCATTTTACTATCAAGATATGCTTTTCAATTAATGACCAAAAGACATCGAGAGTGATTTAGGCTTTATTTTCAACCATGTTGTTAACAAATATCTTAGTGATGTGATGCATGAGTTGGAGGATATTTTGGTAACATGCAAAATTTGAGAAAATATTTTGTTTAGTGCCATGCGTTAATAAGTTGTTTCAAGCGTATCCTCCACTTCGAGGGTCGAGCCCAGCTATACATCCTTTGAAGCCAAACATATTTATAAACAACAAAAATAATTTTCATAATTATTAAAAAATTTAAGTGTAGTTAATTTTTTAAATTTTGATAAAAATATTAATTAAATTTATTATAATATTTTTTTAATGATTTAATAGAATATTGAAAAATTATAGAAGAGTATATTAGAAATTACAGCATTAAATAATTTAGTAATAATTAACTTTTATTTATAATAGTGACCAAAAATTAAAGTATTTTTGTTGTTTATAAATATTTTCGGATGATGTATATAAGAAAGTTTTTTATTTTCTACAATATATATATATATATATATATATATATATATATATATATATATATATATATATATATATATATATATATATATATATATATATATATATATATATATATATATATATATATATATATATATATATATAAGTTAAATATATGTTTAATTAAAAGAAAAGTTCTGTATTATTTTAATAAAAAGAAATTAAAATATAAATTAATTTAGAAAATTAAATAAAATAAATACCAAAATAAAATAAAATGAATTGTATAAATAAATCACATGGGTGTATTTTGTTCAGGCGCAACAGTTTAAGGGGTTTAAATAACAAAAGGGCTCAGAATTTTTGTTTGAAGCCTAAAATGCATGGCGGTTTTATTAGTTCAACGTAGTAATTAAAGGGGTGTCAATAGTATTGGGCTAAGTGTCCAAGTACATGTTTGAAAACCGTTAGCCAAGATATGGGCGACTCATGGAATTATGGTGTGGTGGCACAGATTAGAGACGTCTGATCCTGATCCAAGTGTCTCCAAGAGTTGATCCTAGGACGTTGGTTCAAGAGTATAGCAAACAGAGTGCTAAGATCTAGTGTTAACCGAGGAACTCCATAGCGAGCGTGTACAATGGTTGATCAACAATCCCCTAATCGCGTGGCCATTGAATGGCCACGCGTCATAATCTCGACGAAGGCCAGAGGGAGCACTTAAACAAAAACTTAACACATTTTTTCTTTTTTTTGTTTCGTTCCTCTCTCTCTCTATCACTCTCTCAAACAAAGGGAAAACTCTTTGACCTTTCTTTACCACCGCCACTGGCCATAAATTGCTTTTGTCGGTGGCTTCACCCTATGCCACCCAAAAACCACAACCTTGTCCAATTTTCCAGTTGAAGATCAACCAAAAACTTCAAGAAAATCCTAGATCTTCATAAAACCCTAACAATCTTTACCATAACCCTAGAAACCGTTAGAACCCTACGTGAACTGCCACCACGAGCGACCGTTGAGGGCCGTCGCGAAGGATGAATGTATATTGGAGACATCATCCTATTTCCATAAACATGCAAGAACCCTAGCAACCTTTAACATAACCATTAACCCTAGTCCGTAAGTGATGAACCCTAACCCTAATGAAACCTAAACACCAAAAATTCCCAAGAAATCCAATAGCACAACAACAATCATAATGAAAACCTAAGCTAAGTTTATGTGTTTATCTCTCCTGCAGTGATTCTTTGCGTAAAATTCCTCCTTTAATCTCCTTCTTTCTCTCTATTTTGCAAGTACTACCTTGAAGGAGTTGCAACAAGGATTCGAGGGTTTCGCCTTCAACTTCTTTTTCAACTTCTTCTTTCATTTTTTTGTCCCTTTCCTTGTATTAGCTTATGGTTTATATAGTTTTAGGGTTTAGATGAATTAGGCAATAGTTTAAGTCTAATTTGCGGTTACAAATTACAATTAGGATGGATTGATTCAAATTAGAGATTTGATTTGTAAATTAGTTTAGATTTGATTGTATTTTAGAATTTAGGGTTTGAATCTGTAATGAACTTGGAGGAAATATGTATCTGCATTCATATAGTAAATCAATAAAATCTTCAATATTTCTCTAATTTGATTTTATTGGCATTTATAGGATTTTGGGCTTTGTTGTCTTAGGGTTGAAGACAACCCAAATTTGGACGCAGCAATGTACAGAGGGTTCAAAATGCTAATTTTGATCTTAGTCAAAATTATTAATAATTTAGTTGACCCTGAGTCAACCTTGCAAATAATACTAAATCGAGGTCGGGATATGATTTCCACGTTCCTGAAGGACTTATAGAAAACGGGTACTAATTACGACTATAACTTAGTTTCGTAGAATATACCAACTTAAAGACTCCGCCTCACGCTCTCGCAGTATTGACTAAAGCCATACTTCCTAATCCAAAGATTTTGCTCTCGCTTGCCTGGTAACTAAGAAATATATTTTGAAAAACGCATCTAAAGTGCTCTTACTGTATTTAGATTTGTTGCCTAATTTCCACTATCTGGTTTGATCCCCACGCTCTCGCTGTGCCGGTTCTCACCTTAATTAATTTCTCACTCTCGTGAAAAAATCGTGTTAAATAACCTCTCACTCCCGTGACAATGCTATTTAAATTAGACTTGGAAATTAAAACCAAACATAATTTTAATTATAAGTTCACACCTAGTATTTTCTACCGAGTCATGTCGGTAACGACGGTCCTCATACACCGGACTCTAAACTATTTAGAAAGACATGGAAATAAATTAAAACAACATAAACATAGTAAATATAATCAATGAGAACATGTTTAAACAATTATAGAATGCGATAATAAGAATAACAATGATAATAATAATAAAGCACTAAAATGAAGAACCTGTAAATGCAGAAAATGGAAACAAAGAAAACTTGAATTGAAATACGCCGACAAACTTTAATCTGATACATAAATTAAATGATAGAAATAAATCCTAAAACTAACTTGGTAATAGTCCCCCGATGTGGAGAACTATTACTTTTACATTCTAAGAAAAAGCTCTGAACGAAAAATGGTGGAAAATGAACGAGAGAGGAAGAAAAAAGTTTTTGATCCAACTGCCTTCTATTTATCTTGCATTGTAACCGATCAGTTGAGAAAATATAGGAGCCTATGACTTGGTTGCTAAGAAAATATAGGAACAAGTGGGATTCCTTGCTTGACTCTGTATGTGGAGAAAACATAGGAGCTTCATGTACCAACCTTCAGTTCCGTTCTCCACAAGGAGAAAATATCTCCTTCAAAAGTGTGACATTCGTCACAAGCAAGGAAGAGGCATGGTGGGCCATGGTGAAGGGCGTGCCGATCGGCACAGATTCTATGAGGGGGTGTGACGTTCGTCACACCTTTTTTGTGGGCCACACGCTTTGGCTTCTTCGTGGGCTTCTTCTTGGGCCTTATGTCTTTTCTTTTATATTTTATGCATTTTTACTTTATTTCTTCTCATTTTTACTCATTTTCTCAAGCAAGTCTTGTAAACATTAAATTCCTGAAATACATTAAAATACCATCATAATACTAACATAAAGCAACATAATTAAAATAAAATAGAGACATAATTTATGTAAATCAAGCCAAATATGTGATACATTTTCGTGTTATCAAATTCCCTCACACTTAAACTATTGCTTGTCCTCCAGCAATCAACCAACACGGTAAAAGAAAATGATTAAGCATGGTTTTTTAAACAAAGGCACGACATGACTCCTAATTATACGTGGTTGCTAGGATAATGTTAGATCGATGGGTACTAAACGTCAACACCAAGAATACCGTGATGACACGAAATCATAATACGCGACCAAAAACTCCACCCTATGTAAACCAGTCCGAATCATTCTATTATAACTCAACCTATTTCTTTTGCTTTCTTTCACCCACTTTCATTCGAGCGCAATCACATTAAGCCCTTTATCCTTGCACGCATATAGTAGTCGGTTAGTGATTTTGGTCATTTAAACACGGGGTTCTGGTACATAAGTTGGTAACCCCTTTATTTACCCAATTGCAAGCTGCAGGGGATCGAACCGTAGTCCTCCCTACCAAGTGATAACGAGAAATCGTATCATATATTTGCTATGAAATTATCCCGTTTTAACATCGCACTGATACATTTAACTCCCGAATATTCCAAGTTTTCATGTCTTTTTGCAGGTACTACATATCTCAGGTCAAATTAGCAGAGAAGATCAAATAAACAAAGTCAACATGCAAGATCAGAAGGAAAAGAATAAATCTGCCAAAATCTGCAGATTTTGCTGCTATTACGGTCGTCACACATATGTCACGGTCGTAAGGCATTACAAAGACGTGTTACGCTCGTCACATACTTGCCACGACCGTCACGCGCTATTTCTCAAAGTAGGGCCGTCACACACCCTCCACGACCGTAACACGCTGAAATTCAAGTTATACAGAACGTGGAGACGTGGACAAGCAAAGGAAGAGTCTTAACTGACTCCTGAAAATCCTCAACCACGACTCACGCCCATTTCCTATTTTTTTGAGAAATTCAAACTTAAGCCCACGATGCTTTCCAACTGCCAGTTTTGATTTTCTCTATAAATACTAGAGGTTGCAAGGAAGAAACACAGAGTATTATTTTCAGTTTTGCCTTGCGGAAGCTCTGCCGAAATCATAACGCGTTTCCAGTTTTTGCATTTTTGTTCTTTGCATTTTTATTCCCTTTGTTTCAGTACTGCCCAATAGCAATTTCCAACATTAGGAAATTGTTATTTTTAGTTAAGATTTATTTAAGCCACAGACTTTGTTTGTTATTCCGGTTCCGAAGTTCCGAATTTTCGACTTGTGGAAGAAGGACGTGAGGAACATTATTGTATTTCATGTTTTTAGTGCATTTAAACATAATCACAATTTAATTATTTATTATAAGTCTCCATTATTTATTCAAAATGCATGCTTTACTACTTTTTCATTATGTTTCCTGTGTGTTCGATTTAGTAACTATGGCTAGCTAAGTTTCCTGTGTCGGTGTGTAGTAGTAATGAGCGTAGGCACTTAATTATTCCTAAGCTAAAACCTTAATCAACTTAAATTATAGTTATAACTTTTTGTAATTAAAAATAAACCTTTTTGTTACGAAAGTAAGGAAAGTAGAATAGGTTAGGATCGAGACCACGAAAGTGTGGGGTTTTAACCGGATAGCTAAAGTTAGGCATTCGATTTAAATATAGTGAGAGTGCTTTAAAACAAATTAGATTTAATTAAGTTTTCAAAGAATATTTTCTAAACACTTATGGGCTTGTGAGAGCAGGCATAGGGCTTTAGGAGTATAATCCGAGATAAGACCACGAAAGTATGAGTTGAGGGTTTTTAAACTGATTATCTCTACAGAACAATTAAGTTAACCATCTTTATACGCTTAGGTTCGATTAAATCCATTTAGGTCCACTCTATTACATACCGACCGCTTTATTATTATTTCTTTAAACCAATTAATTTTTCTTTACTATACCTCCCAAAAACCAAACGTGACATTATCCGTCTTAGCTAAATTAGCGTACTTTTATAGCACTAGAGTGATTACGAAGTCCCTGTGGGTTCGACATCTTTTTATTACTACCGCGATAGATTGTGTACTTGCAGTTAAGATACCGTTAGACACATTAGGTCGATCCCACATCAAGTTTTTGGCGCCGTTGCTGGGGACTTTGATCTAGTCACTAGTGCACTCCTAAAGTAACACTGTCTAGACTAAGGAAACTTTTTATTTTTCCCTCTGTTGTATGCCAAATACTCGCTCCCGAAGCGGTCCTTTGCATATACAAATAAACAATATCGAGCGTTATCTCAGATTAAGAAGACAAATTCAAGAATACTGCGAACTCAATAATCTTCCTCCGACTAAGCTCCCTGATATTCCTAAGTTAGTTGACGAATTGAAGAATATGGCTGAAGCACCACCTCCACCTCGTTCTCTTAAGGATTTATAATACGGTGAACTGACTTTGTAGGTTTTTGTATCGCAAATGTGCGGATAGCAAGAGTCGCCACCGACTTTTCTTTTATCCAATTAAGGGAAGGTGAAAAGAACAGGAAAAGACCTTCGTTAGATTCTGAGTAAGGGAGAAGGTTATGAAAAGGGAAGGTATTAGCACCCCCTTTCCATCCGTAGTTATCTACGGGCTCTTAGTTGCTCTTAGATCACTTAAAATTGCTTTCTGTGTGTTTGAAAAAATGTTTTGAAAAGGCATTTCGCTTTGACTTTGTAATGATACATGTAGGAATGTATACAAAGTGTTCAGAAATGTTTCGTTTTTGAAAAGAGTTTGAACTTTGACAAAAGTGTGTGGTGTGAAAAGTATTTTGATAGAGCAAGCAACTAAAAGTCTTATTACCTACTCAGAATTGGTCGTTTTTCGTATTATTTTACTTTCCTTTAGAATAGCGTTATCCATACCATTAGTTGGCAGGTAACTCCATTCGTTGGATGTGAGCGGGACATTCGAAGGGACATCGTATGGTCATAGAAGGCAACTTGTAGGAAGCATCCTAGCACATTCGAAGGGACTATCATCATTTTTCGTAGGCGACAATCGAGGGTCAAGATCATGTATTCGTAGGCGACATCGTGGGTCTATGATCTTTGTATCGAAGGGACTATGATGATATGTTTCGTAGGCAACGGTGCTAGAATACCTCTACGTTCGAGGGACATGACCATTTTGAATTCGTAAGGCAACGAGAGAGAATTACCCTAAGGGGTGCATGTGTGAAAGAAGTGTGTCGATTCGGATATTTTATCTTGAAGATTAGTGGGCTATGTTGATTTTATCTTGCCATACACGCCTAATTACTAACAGTTTATAGGGTGCGGAAATTAAATTGCGGAAATGTAAAATGCGGAAAGATAAATCCTACGCTATTACATGGCTTTGGGGCAGATACATAATTTGAAATGCGGAAAATAAAAGCCCTAATTAACTATTACATCCTATGGGCAATTACATAATATGAAAAGAAAGCGATAAAAATTGTCTGAAACGGGATAACCTGTGAAAAGATGAAAAATCAGGAAATACAAGGAAATCGAATAAGAGGAAAATGTTAGTAAAAATAATAATTTTTGAATGAGAAAAATATTTCATGCTGGAAATAACATTAATATGCTAAAGTAATTTTTTGGGATTTTTTGGAAGCAATTTGATAATTAAAAACTAATTAAAAGTGATTTAAATGGTAAATTATGAATAAAATTAAATATGCATGCAAAACAATATTTTTTAATTTTATAAATTAAATAAACATTTTATGAAAATAATGCAAAAAGAAAAATATTTTTTTGATGATTTTTAATGTATGAGAAAAAATATTGAAACAAATTAAAATTGCATGAAAATATTAAAATAAATTAGAAAATATGAAAATATGGAAGTTTGTAAAAGAAAAATAGAACCGGTCCTGGGGAGATTCGAACTCATGACCCTGGAGGGTATCCTTGCACAGTGAACGCCTCAACCAACTGAGCCAGCGTGTCCAACTGTTTGGAAATTGGAACGAGTGGAATGTAAACACGCGTCGTCCCCTGGTTGCATCAAACTCGCGCCAGACTTCATCTTCCCCGATTCAAATTTTTGAAAATTCAGCGTCGGCCTTGGCTCGACGCTACAACCCTGGCAAAATCAAAAATCATACACAAGTAATATAAATGAATTCTAAGACCATGGTTCGATTCCAGACATCATTCCAAATGCAATGGTAACAGTCTCGTGGTCCAATTTTTCCTAATAAGCAAAGCCCTAAATCATGTCCAGGAACCCTAGTCATGGCAATTCGAGTTTCAGGCCATGGAAATGCAATTAACCTGCCCAGATCGCTTGCAAACTTCTCACTAATCACAAAAACAACAATAAAACATGTTAAAAATGCATGATAATTGAAATACGATTTTTGAAATTTTCTTGAACAAACCGAATTCGGATTCTTTGATTCTGGATGGTTTTGAGCAATGTGAGGGTCTGGATCGATTCTGAATGACCCAAGGAACAAGATGGAATGCTCAAAATTGCTTGAAACGACCTAAATCCAAGGCTGCTAGTTGCTTGTATGCCACAGATTTTTGAGCTTCAATAAGGGTTTCTCCAGCCAGTTTTTCTACCCTAATTCGTGTGGTATGAGTTGTGTATATATAGTAGAAGGATTCAGAGTTGTTTTGAGAAAGAATCAATCATCAATCAATGTCAAACAAATTTGATTTTGTACAAAATCAAATTTTCTTTTTTTTGATCAATTTTCAATCAAATCTTGCCATATCAATCCAAATTTCGAAATTTGCTGGCTTTATTGAGTTGCTTGGATCTCAAGGAAGAAAGAAAAATCAAATTTGCATTTAATTTTGATTTTATACTTTATTTTTAAATTTAATTTGTATTTAAACGAATAAATTCCAAATTAAATAGAAAAATAAAATAAAAATTCGTGGCATTGGGCTTGGATATTCCTAATTGCATAAGCAACAAGTTTGGATGAAGAAAAAGTAAGCCCATTTGCAAAAAAAATTATTTTTAGAAGCATTTCTCTTTGTGCACTTCTTCAAAATTGCCCAACTTGTGAATGGTGTATCTTGCTCAAATTTCCACATTTTTGAGTGTTCTTGGACTTTTTGGAAAGCTCCAAGAGTCCTCTAACCAACCTTTTTTGTCTCATATCAATTGGAGTTTCTATGCTCAATATATATTCAAAACAAAATGTTGACTTTTTGTAGACTTTGAAAAGGACCTGTAATGTTTTGATCCGTACCTTCCAAATGAAGCATTTTTTGAACATTCTTGTGAGACATGAAGTTGTAGAGAATTGAATTTCCTTCAAAAAAAGAGGTGGTGGAAAAATTTCTGAGAAAGTATGAAGAAGTTATGCCTAGTCAAAGTTTGGTTGACTTTTCACCTAGAAACCCTAATTTAGAAAGTTTGACTTTTGAGCAAATCTTGAGTTTTCTTGATGAATCATGATCAACCCTTGATCAAATGATGAATTTAACTTCAAAATGAGGATGTTGACCAAAAATTATGAAGTTTGACTGTATGTTGACCACAATTGAGTTTTTGTCCAATACAACTGATTTTCAACCGTCTGAGCAATTGTCTGAGGAAACTTGACTTGTGAGGCTTGAAACTTGACATGGAGAATCTTTGAAGCATATGAGGAGGCATGATGAATATTGGAGATGTTGGAAATCCATCTTGATGTGAGAAATGCCAAACCCTAATTTGGGTTGATTGTCTATGAGAGGGTTTGTCTGATCAACCTTTGAGGAATCCTTGAGTATGGATGTATGGAATGCCTTGAGAAGATGGAGGGAAAATTTTGGGGTATGACAGCTGCCCCTGTTCAATCTCCTTGTACTGGAAGGGTTAGATTGGCATGCGTGCCTTTCGTGATCTGGAGGTAGAAGATGATTGAACACTCGAATACACCTGAAAATTTGCACTCGCTGTTGGCCGGTGATGCGGGAATGGGCTTACAGATGCCATTTGAGGAAGGTAGAGACTCCGCTGGGAAATGAGTCATACGCTAGACTTGAGAATGTCGTCTGAATAGGAGAATTGATGGGGATGGGCTTAAGATGCCATTTGGAAAGATCAATGTTGGGGAGTGAGCCGTACGCTAGGCTCTGTAGACGTTTTTGGAAATGAAAGGAGATGGGCTTAAGATGCCATCCGGAGGGAGTCGTACGTTAGACCTTGTGTTCATCTTTGAATGAAGTTATTGGTTTGCATTGGTTTTTTAACCAAATATGCAGCATTCTGAAGGTGGAGAAACGTTGACAAGTAGTCAGAGATGGGCTTAAGATGCCATCCAAGGCAACCGAGTCGTACACCAGACTCTGTAGTTGCTGTTGATAATAAAAAGGGTCAGAATAGATCTTCGCGTTGATTACTCTGAGGGGATAGTAATTGACAAAATGTGGACAGCTTCCCTGTTGTGCATCGGGTGTTGGTCCACTGCCTGTTATCGGAGGATAACTTGTGATTGTTCGGATAAGGTTTCCCGTCTAGCTTCGGGTATTAATCCTGGATCCGTTGTCGGAGGACAACGAGGGTGGTCGTTCAGATAGTTTTCCCGTCTGGATTCGAGTCTTAATCTTGGACCAGTTTGCGTCAGAAGTGATTTTCACCTGCTTTGGAAAAAACAAGAGAAACCTTGATAGAATATTGATTAGTCTTATGCAAAGTATGATGCATGATAATGCGTATGAATGACATATGCACAAATTATGACTTTTATGAGTAATGTATGAATGATAGATGTTGTGGTATTTCAAAACATATCCATCTTGAAGAAGATGCGGATGTTCTGCTTGGAGATTTCTGACATCTGTTTGAGGATGGAGATCCTGAGAAGAAAGATAACTTTGATTCCTCCGGTGCACTATCTAACCAAGTTTCAAGTCTAGATACTGTTGAGGATTTCATAAATAGACCCTGCTGGGGAGAGTTTGGGAGGTACTCTACCGGGGATTTTGTGTAAATCTTGCTGAAGAGTGATTGGTAGTTGCTGGAAGACCGGGTTAGGAGAATCTGGAGCCCGTTGGAATCTCTGTCTGGGGAATAAAAGATGTAGGTTTCCTCCAGTGCACTATCTGACCAAGTTTCAAGCCTAGACACTGCTGCTGGAGAAAAGTGGAATTGTTGAGGGATATCCGCCGGGAATAAATATCTCGGCCGGGGATGAAACGTTATTGCTCAAAGACGGGTGTGATCCGGTTGAGTTGAGTGGAATCACTGCTTGGGGATTCTCCTCTACTTCGCTGGGGAAGGTCTTGTGGTGAGCAACGTCTCTGTGGGGATCCATGTTCTGCTGGGAAAACGTTTTGGGTGACTTTCGTCGTCATCTCAATCCCTGGAGCCTGTAGCAATTACTTTGTTATGTTTACTTTTTGCATGTTTGTGAATAGATTTTTATTGTCAGATGCATATAATCATTCAAAGCAAACATTGGACTTTATGCAAACAACAATAGCGAGAATTTGTAAAGAGAAAGAAACTTGTATTTATTTGAAATGTGGCGTATGGCCAAGCAGTTTGTACACAAGAAAAGTAAAAAGCTATGCGGAAACAATCTCGTTAAGTTCCAACTATGCTAGTACTCATATATTTCAACTATCTCATCTCCTTGCTGTCAGTAGAAAGTGAGTGAATTGATTTTTGCCATTTGAATCTTGAATGCTGATAGTAGTCTGGAAGTAGGTGATCTGGACGAGACATAGTCGTACGCTTAAATCCCTAACTTTTGCCTAGACCGCCCTTTCGGGTTTTCAGTCTACCGGGATACCCTTTTTTGCCCAAGCCGCCTTTTCAGGTTTTCGACTTGCCGGGTGTACATGTTTTGTATATATCCTTAACTTTTGCCCGAACCTCTTTGGTTCGCCAGGATGCCCTTATTTTTGCCTAGGTCAGTCGACCTAGCGGGTCTCGTTTATGCATAGTATTTTTTGACTATGTCTGCATTCACAGGGTGTGGGAAGTCTTCGCCATCCATGGTGCTAAGTATCATAGCTCCGCCAGAAAATACTATCTTGACTACAAACGGTCCCTCGTAAGTGGGAGTCCATTTTCCCCTGGGATCACCTTGTGGAAGAATGATGCGCTTGACTACTAGATCACCGACTTGGTAGACTCGGTGTTTGACCTTCTTGTTAAATGCTCTGATCATTCGTTTCTGATAGATCTGTCCATGGCAGATGGATGCGAGTCGTTTCTCATCAATCAAGTTAATCTGGTCAAGGAGAGTCTGAACCCAATCGTCTTCGTCTAACTCTGCGTCCTGGAGGACTCTGGTTGAGGGGATCTGAACCTCGATTGGTAGGACTGCTTCCATACCATATACAAGAGAGAAGGGGGTTGCCCCTGTTGATGTTCGTACTGTAGTGCGATAACCATGAAGAGAGAATGGCAACATCTCATGCCAATCTTTGTAATTCACTATCATTTTCTGTATAATCTGCTTAATGTTCTTGTTGGCGGCTTCCACTGCGCCATTCATCTTAGGCCGATAAGGGGAAGAGTTGTGATGCTTAATCTTGAACTGCGTGCAGAGCTCGGTGATCATCTTGTTGTTAAGATTGGAGCCATTATCTGTGATAATCCTTTCAGGTGTACCATACCGACAGATAAGATTATGTTTAATGAATCGAGACACAACATTCTTGGTAACAGATGCGAACGAGGCTGCTTCTACCCACTTGGTGAAATAGTCAATTGCCACAAGGATGAAACGATGTCCGTTGGTGGGCTTGATTTCTCGATCATGTCAATGCCCCACATTGCAAAAGGCCGGGAGCTGTTAGAACATTGAGGTACTGAGGTACGCACTGTCGGCATAACGGCATTTGTGACAAGATCGAGCGGCGGTGACAATCACTTCCATGGTGGACCAATAGTAACTGTTCTCAAAATCTTCTTAGCCATTGCATGTCCACCGGAGTGGGTACCAAATGCGCCGTGTAACTCTTCCATGATACGCCCATTGCTTTCCGGTCTACATGAAGTAAGCACAAGTCGTGGTTGCGCTTGTATAAGAGGCCGTTGCTGAGGAAGAATTTGGATGCAAATTTTCTCAAGAACTTCTTATCGTTGACAGATGCCCCTGCGGGATATTCCTGAGTCTCGAGATACCTCTTCACGTCGTAGTACCAAGGTTTCTCTTCTGTATCAAGCTCATAACAATATGCTGGTTCCTCAAACTTTTCAATGATGATCTGGGGAGCCTCGTTGTCCCATCTGACCTTGAACATAGATGACATAGTAGCTAACGCGTCTGCCAACTGATTCTCTTCTCGTGGAATGTGGCTGAAAGTGATTTCTTCGAAGTAGGGGATCAAACTCAAAACATGCTCTCGATACGGAATGAGATTCGGATGCTTCGTATCCCATTCGCCTTTAATCTGACTGATCACTAGAGCTGAGTCTCCGTACACTTGCAAGAACTTGATTCTTAAGTCAATAGCAGCTTTGATACCCATGATGCACGCTTCGTATTCAGCCATGTTGTTAGTGCAATTGAAACATAATCTGGCGGTGAAAGGAGTGTGCCCGCCTGTAGGGGATGTAATGATGGCGCCAATGCCATTGCCAAGTGCGTTTGAGGCTCCATCAAAAACCATGGTCCATCGGGATCCTTGTTCAGGTCCTTCGTCTGGGCCTGGTTCTTCGCAATCTGTAACTAGTAAAACATCTTCGTCTGGAAACTCGAACTGCATAGACTGATAGTCATCTACGGCTTGATGAGCCAAATGATCGGCTACTACACTTCCTTTGATCGCTTTCTGAGAAGTGTACTGGATGTCATATTCGGTCAAGATCATTTGCCATCTTGCTATTCTTCCGGAGAGAGCTGGTTTCTCAAATATGTATTTTATCGGATCCATCTTGGAAATCAACAAGGTAGTGTGAGTCAACATATACTGTCTTAGTCGGCGAGCAGCCCAAGCCAAAGCGTTGCAAGTTTTCTCGAGCTATGAGTATCTTGTTTCACAGTCGGTAAACTTTTTGCTAAGGTAGTATATTGCATGCTCTTTTCGACCAGACTCGTCATGTTGCCCCAACACACACCCCATTGAGTTCTCTAATACTGTCAAGTACATGATAAGAGGTCTTCCTTCGGCAGGCGGCATCAGGATAGGAGGATTCTGTAGGTACTCCTTGATTTTGTCAAAAGCGATCTGGCAATCGTCGTTCCATTCTATTACTTGATCTTTCTTAAGTAACTTGAAGATTGGCTCACAAGTAGCGGTTAGATGTTCAATGAATCTGGCAATGTAATTCAATCGGCCCAAGAAACCTCTGACTTCCTTCTCGGTGCGGGGAGCTGGCATCTCTTGAATCGCTTTAACCTTGGCGGGGTCAACCTCAATACCTTTACTACTGACAACAAACCCTAGGAGTTTTCCAGATCTGACTCCAAAGGTGCACTTGTTGGGGTTAAGTCTCAATCTGTACTTCTTCAACCTGTCAAATAGTTTCTGTAAATGATCGAGATGTTCTTCTTCAGTCTGTGATCGAGCTATCATGTCGTCGACATAGACCTCTATCTCGTGGTGAATCATGTCATGAAATAACGTCACCATGGCACGCTGATAAGTGGCGCCCGCGTTCTTCAGTCCGAACGGCATAACCTTGTAACAGAAAGTGCCCCACTGTGTAACAAAAGTAGTCTTCTTCATGTCTTCGGGAGCCATTTTGATCTGATTGTAACCGAAGAAACCATCCATGAAGGAGAAAACCTTATGCTGAGCAGTGTTGTCAACCAGAACATCAATATGAGGGAGTGGAAAATCATCTTTCGGACTTGCTTTGTTCAGATCTCTGTAATCCACACACATCCGTACCTTGCCGTCCTTCTTAGGTACAGGCACCATATTAGCAACCCATTGCAGATAGGAAGTAACGGCTAAGAAACCGGCATTGAACTGCTTCATAACTTCGGCTTTGATTTTCTCTGACATCTCAGGACGCATGCGACGAACCTTCTATTTCACTGGGAGAAAACCTTCTTTTGTCGGCAATCGGTGTACCACAATATCAATGTCTAAACCCGGCATGTCTTCGTATGACCAAGCAAAAACCTCAATATAGTCTCGTAGCATCTGAACCAATCTTTCTTTAACACTGCTCTCAAGATCCGCTCCTATCTTGATCTCTTTTCTATCTTCGTCAGTACCCAAATTCACAACCTCAACTTGCTCTTCATGCGGCTGTTATAACTCGATCTTCTTGCTGTAGCAGTCTGGCAAGTTCTCCTGGCACTTCACAATCTTCCTCACCTTCGTCTTCGGCTTGGTAGATCGGATTATCGAAGTCATATTTAGCAATAGCATAGCTGTTATCAACGAGATTCGGAGTGATTCTGCAGTGTATCACGTGGGTGTGTGTAAGAAACACATAACTTTTTGAAGGGGTGATAAAGTAAAAGAAAACAAACAACAATTGAATGCAAAAGTCCAACGATTTTATTAAATGAAAATATGCAAATGACAGATAATAACCCTCACAAACGAGCCACGATGCCCCGGGTAAGGCACTAGGCTTTAGAGTTTATTGTTCAAAACGTAGCAAATACGAAAAGCAAAACAAAACAAGAGCAATTACTCCTGTCTAAAGGAGATTGGTATGGCGTCTTCAGTCTTCCAATTTCTGAGTCCATGATCTGGAGTTGAGAAGATCCACTTGCTGATGTCGAAGTCGCTGTCGTCGTCTTCTATAGCATGGATTCCACTCTGGCTGATGCGGAAAGGAAGTTGGCCGGCACGTTCGCGGCGTATCATCTTCTGACCCTTGATGGTGAAGCCTAAACCAGTCTTGTTGGATTTGAAAGGAAGATCAGGGAGCTGAGCCCAAATAGTACTACCTCCTTCTTCAAGAGCAGCTTGAGCATCTTTCAACGAGGCCATCCTAGGCGGAACATGCGTAACTTCAGGAGTGACAGGAGAGTCAACAGGCATGACTCTGGGTATTGTTTCAAAAGCTTGACAGGGAGTCTCGAAGAATTCACCCTCCACCTCGAGGTATCGGAATGACTGTAGATGACTGACCATATATTCTTCTTCACCACATACTGTAACAACCTTCCCTTTCACCGGGTACTTCAGCTTCTGATGTAAGGTAGAAGTAACAGCGCCTGCCCCATGTATCCAAGGGCGTCCAAGTAGGCAAGAGTAAGCTGGACGGATGTCCATGACAAAGAAAGTAGAGTCGAAAGTCTGGGAACCGACTTTAACAGGCAGAATGAGCTCTCCAAGTACTGTTCGCTTAGAACCATCAAAAGCTCTCACAATTATATCACTGGGTCTCAGAACCAACCCTTCGATATCGAGTCGATCAAAAGCAGTCTTCGGAAGGATATTCAGTGCAGAACCGATATCCACCAAAACATGAGACAATGTAACGCCCTTGCATTCAACAGAGATGTGCAAGGCTTTGTTGTGTTTCCTTCCGGAAGGAGTCAAATCAGCATCAGAGAAGCCTAGGCCGTTGTTGGCAGCCAGGCTAGCAATACAAACTTCAAACTGGTCAGTAGTAGTAGTGTCTTGCGGTACATGAGCATTCTTCAGAAACTTCACCAAGGCGTTAGCATGAGCCTCGGAGCACAAGAGCAGAGCAAGCATGGAGATCTTGGATGGAGTCTGTCCCAACTGTTCCACAACATTGTAGTCACTCTTCTTGATAATCTTCAGAATTTCCTCCATTTCTTGTTTGGAGGTGTCTTTAGTAACTTCCTTTGGTACTTCTGGATGAGCAGGATGAGTCACTGGTTCTTCCCCTCTAGCTTGGAGAATGGATTGAACAGCTGGAATGCGAGCTGGAGTCGCAGTGTCTTTTGGAGGAGAGATATCTAGAGAGAAAACCCTTCTGGTTCTGGTCACCTTACTTGATCCGGTGATGTTGTGTATGTCAGGAATGGTAAGATCTTCAACGGTCAGAGGGTCTTGTTTGACGCCATGATAGTAAACCTCAGCTCCATAATTCCAAGGGATAGCCTTGTCAGAGGAATATGGGACTGGTCTTGGAGAAGTAATGATGAGAGGTGCCACTCTAGGCACAGAATCAGCAGAGGAAATCCTTATTGTGTTAACATCAACATAATATTCTGGGAAATCGTCACCCCATCCGGTCGCCTTAACATCTTCAATAGGAATTTTGTAGCTTTCGGGAACAGTGTACTTCACCATGTAATCATACTTTCCACTTGGATGCCCCAAGGTATCCCATGCAGACGGTGCTGTTTCAATCACATCTTCGATCTTCAGTTTCTTGGACATGTCTTCACACAGACTCTCCACAGGTGGTTTTAGGAATAGTATTTCACGGTTATCCATCATGCACTGAACACGTCTTCTCCACCAAGCACAACCATCAGGTGCAGATGGGCACCAACGACAATTCTCTGGGCATCCTGGGTTGACACTGGCTTGCAGCAAATTCTTCTTAACAGTCATCAGAGGAATGGTCAAGTCATCTATGTTGAAGACATAAGTATCGTCACCAACAGCATTGGAACTCTTGTCATGGTTAGGCATAGGCGCGTTGATCACATTCGGAGTCTCCATAGGAGGATCAAACTCAATCTGCTTAGCTTCAATCATATCTTGGATTTTGTTCTTCAGAGCCAAACAATCATCAGTGTTATGTCCGGGGCTATTGGAGTGGTAAGCACACTTAGCATTAGGATTGTATCTCGGAGAGGAAGTGTTGATGTTTTGAGGAGGATCCCTCAAGGTAATCAGCTCTGCTTTCAACATGTGTTGCAAGGCTTGCGACAATGGCATGTTATTCTTCGTAAACTATCTTCGTGGCGCTCCTGCCACGCGTTGTCTCACTGAGGTTGTCTGATGCAGGATTGGAGATCACAACCGCCTCACGCATTGAGCGGTCGGTCTTGGCTCGGCTTTTCTGACCATACACAGCATTAGCTTCTTTCTTACCACCAAAGGATCTTTTAGCAGCATTTGAAGATGACTCTACCTGAATCTTCCCACTCTTGATACAAGCTTCAATACGCTGTCAATATCACCTCGGTGAATCCGGCTGAAGAGTTTCCAATCAGATGATTGAAGAATGGGCCTATCAGTGTTCCCATAAACATATCAACCAACACCCTATTGGACAAGGGTGGTTGAACTCTGCCTGCTAGGTCTCTCCACTTCTGAGCATACTCCTTGAACTTCTCGTCACGACCCATAGACATGCTTTGTAGTTGCAAGCTTCCCACTCTTGATACAAGCTTCAATACGCTCGCCTGTCAATATCAGCTCGGTGAATCCGGCTGAAGAGTTTCCAATCAGATGATTGAAGAATGGGCCTATCAGTGTTCCCATAAACATATCAACCAACACCCTATTGGACAAGGGTGGTTGAACTCTGCCTGCTAGGTCTCTCCACTTCTGAGCATACTCCTTGAACTTCTCGTCACGACCCATAGACATGCTTTGTAGTTGCAAGCGAGTGGGCGTCAATTCAGCATTGTACTCATACTGTTTGTAGAAAGCATCAGCCAAGTCACTCCAAGTACGGATACGACCATTCTCTAGCTGATAATACCATTCCAACTGTGTTCCGGACAAACTCTCTTTAAAATAGTGCATCCACAACTTTCTGTCATCAGTGTGGGGATTGATCTTCTGGACATAGGACTTCAAATGCAGCTTAAGGCAAGACATGCCATCATACTTGGCAAAAGTTGGAACTTTGAACTTGGGAGGAATCACAACACCAGGAACGAGGCTCAGATCATCAAAATTCAGCCCGGACATCTTCAGGTTTTCCACAGCATTCAGACGGTCTTCCAGTTGCTTGTACTTGTCATCTTCATCAGAGTATTGGCCATTATCATAGTCTTTTTCAGGTTCATGCTGACTACCTTCGCCATCACCCTTGTCACTTTGCTCATCCTCCTTCTTGATACTTCCTTCAGAGAGCTCTATCCGACTGACCACTTTAGGACCGCCTTTGTAGCGTCTTCCCATGTTGAGAAGACCAACAACCTTCTTCTTTCTGTTGATGAGCTTCTTCAGATCCTCTTGGCCTTGGACCAAGCTAGTGAACATCTGCTGAAACTGAGCATTCTGAGCCTGAAGATCTTTGACAGTCTGTTCAAGAGCCATTTCTGCTAAAATAAATAGCGAGAGAATGAGAAAACCAATCTTCAATGTACCTGTGATGCAAATGTTATGCTATGTTATGCAATGTTTATGCAGATGCAATGCAATGTTTTCAAGGACCTAAGAGATTTAAATTTGTTAAACAAGAAATGAACAAACATTTATTAGTACTCCTTTTATTCTTTTTTTCTTTTTAAGTACAAGAGATAGTTCAAAACAATAAAAGGAAACATATAAATCCTAAAGCTCTAAGTCTCCCATGGGCGCTTCCTCTTGATGCCGAGGTAGGCGTTGATGTTTCGTTCCTCGTGAAGCAGCTTGGTCAACTCTAGCACTTTCTTCTCACTTGCATAACACTGAGCTTCAAAGGTATCCCTCTCTTCTTTAAGCTGAATCCAGGATCTCTCAAGTCTTCCAAATCAGTAGGCATGTCGATGGAGAACAAGATAGGGTACGCCACCTATAGCAAGTGTTCCATAATTACCGGTAGGACAAAGTGAATGGCATCATGAGGTTTTGAGCTCGAGCTCGCACCCATTTGAGGTAAGGTTCCCAAGGAATGGAGTTTTGGTGCCCCAAGGTCTTGGTATCAGTCTTCTTTACCATGCCCCAAGCGTGTATAAACCTTCGTCGATAATTCTGGAGATCGTGATTATAATCGAACACAATATCTTGGAGAAGCATATCATGAGGACCATCTCTTCGAGCAAAACCAAACTGACGTAGAGCTAGAGAAGGGTTATAAGTAATACCTCCCCTTATACCAAGTAGTGGTACATTAGGGAATTCTCCACAACGCTCAATGAATGTGAAGTCCTTTTGAGAGAAAAGACTCCAACGGATATCTGAATGAGAGAGTGACATTAGTCTTTGAGACCACTTCAACCTTTGTTCGTTCTTCAAAACTGATGGAGGAAGGTGCGAAATAAACCACCTGGAAAGTAACGGTATACAACACATGAGAGTTCCTTGTCTCTTGATAGTACGAGTGTGGAGAGAATGCAGGATGTCTCCAAGTAAAGTAGGCACAAGATTGCGGGTAAGGAACAACTTGATGGCGTTGACATTTATGAATTGATCCGAGTTAGGAAATAGAACCAAACCATAGATTAGCAAGGCCACAATATCTTCAAATGCATGGAAACTCATAACTTTGAGGAATTCTCAAGCTTTCTTAATTAAGACCTTAGCAAGTAAACCCTTAACTCCACTTCTGGTTTCCCAATTGGCTTCAATGTCTGAGCGCTTAAGATGTAAGGCTGATGCAATGTCTTCGTACTTAGGAACCTTTTCTAAACCGGGGAATGGCATTTGGTCAAGAATAGGTACCCCAAGTAGCTTAGAGAACTCTTCCAAGGTAGGAACTAACTGATAATCTGGGAATGTAAAGCAATGGTGTTTCGGATCGAAGAACTGAAATAGGACATGCATCATATCTTCTTCAAAACCGGAGGTAACCAAGTCAAGTAGATAACCATGTCTTTTGATGAACTGAGCATGGTCGGGAATTTCTGAAACCAATTCTTTGAGCTGGGAAGGTACACCCATGAAGTTGATTCAGATAGTCTTTCCAGAAGCCATAATCCCTACAAAACAGAGCAAAGATAAATCCCTAGGTCCTTGAAATAGTTAGAAATGATATGCAATGCGAATGATGTCATGATGTCATGTTTAGCACACACAAACAATTCACACAATGAGCCTAGGTTTAAGGCTTGCAAGAGGTATAGGTGATTACACCACCAAAAGTTTGAGTTGGTTCATCCTGTCCTATAATAGTAACCGGGTTCTAGGAATCTCATATCATTGATCTTTCTCGTAGGCGTTTATTTCAATACGACTACCAAGTGGTTGACCGAAAATATCCCAAAAGTCTGATCTTAATGAGCGTAGCATCGAGTATCAGCCAACCTCGGTCTACACCAAAGTCAGCCATCTCACTACCTTCTAATGGCCAAGATGGGTCAATTAAGGATCTAAAAGTTTAGTTAGCGCTTGATGACACCACGCAGAAGCCAAATACTATCCTCAACTTGGGAATGAAGAGTATCAGGACATCCAAAGTGTCACGCTAACGTAGCCATCATGTTGACCGTTTCGATATACGTATAACGGTCGCGACGATTTATTGCTACTTACCTAAAAGGAAACCCGGATCCGGGTGTAGGATCCCCCACAAATATAATACCCAAGCAACCGTTAAAGATAAAGCAAGCAAGTCAAACAGAAAGCAATAAAGGTGATTTAGAAATCCCTAGGGCAATTCTCTCTTTAGGGTGTTTCCCCAGCAGAGTCGCCAGTTCTGTAATACGGTGAACTGACTTTGTAGGTTTTTGTATCGCAAATGTGGGGATAGCAAGAGTCGCCACCGACTTTTCTTTTATCCAATTAAGGGAAGGTGAAAAGAATAGGAAAAGACCTTCGTTAGATTCTGAGTAAGGGAGAAGGTTATGAAAAGGGAAGGTATTAGCACCCCTTTCCATCCGTAGTTATCTACGGGCTCTTAGTTGCTCTTAGATCACTTAAAATTGCTTTCTGTGTGTTTGAAAAAATGTTTTGAAAAGGAATTTCGCTTTGACTTGGTAACGATACATGTAGGAATGTATACAAAGTGTTCGGAAATGTTTCGTTTTTGAAAAGAGTTTGAACTTTGACAAAAGTGTGTGGTGTGAAAAGTAATTTGATAGAGCAAGCAACTAAAAGTCTTATTACCTACTCAGAATTGGTCATTTTTCGTATTATTTTACTTTCCTTTAGAATAGCGCTATCCATACCATTAGTTGGCAGGTAACTCCATTCGTTGGATGTAAGCGGGACATTCGAAGGGACATCGTCTAGTAATAGAAGGCAACTTGTAGGAAGCATCCTAGCACATTCAAAGGGACTATCATCATTTTTCGTAGGCGACAATCGAGGGTCAAGATCATGTATTCGTAGGCGACATCGTGGGTCTATGATCTTTGTATCGAAGGGACTATGATGATATGTTTCGTAGGCAACGGTGCTAGAATACCTCTACGTTCGAGGGACATGACCATTTTGAATTCGTAAGGCAACGAGAGAGAATTACCCTAAGGGGTGCATGTGTGAAAGAAGTGTGTCAATTCGGATATTTTATCTTGAAGATTAGTGGGCTATGTTGATTTTATCTTGCCATATTACTAACAGTTTATAGGGTGCGGAAAGTAAAATTGCGGAAATGTAAAATGCGGAAAGATAAATCCTACGCTATTACATGGCTTTGGGGCAGATACATAATTTGAAATGCGAAAAATAAAAGCCCTAATTAACTATTACATCCTATGGGCAATTACATAATATGAAAAGAAAGCAATAAAAATTGTCCGAAACGGGATAACCTGTGAAAAGATGAAAAATCGGGAAATACAAGGAAATCGAATAAGAGGAAAATGTTAGTAAAAATAATAATTTTTGAATGAGAAAAATATTTCATGCTGGAAATAACATTAATATGCTAAAGTAATTTTTTGGGATTTTTTGGATGCAATTTGATAATTAAAAACTAATTAAAAGTGATTAAAATGGTAAATTATGAATAAAATTAAATATGCATGCAAAACAATATTTTTTAATTTTATAAATTAAATAAACATTTTATGAAAATAATGCAAAAAGAAAAATATTTTTTTGATGATTTTTAATGCATGAGAAAAAAATATTGAAATTAATTAAAATTGCATGAAAATATTAAAATAAATTAGAAAATATGAAAATATGGAAGTTTGTAAAAGAAAAATAGAATCGGTCCTGGGGAGATTCGAACTCATGACCCTAGAGGGTATCCTTGCACAGTGAACGCCTCAACCAACTGAGCCAGCGTGTCCAACTGTTTGGAAATTGGAACGAGTGGAATGTAAACACGCGTCGTCCCCTGGTTGCATCAAACTCGCGCCAGACTTCATCTTCCCCGATTCAAATTTTTGAAAATTCAGCGTCGGCCTTGGCTCGACGCTACAACCCTGGCAAAATCAAAAATCATACACAAGTAATATAAATGAATTCTAAGACCATGGTTCGATTCCAGACATCATTCCGAATGCAATGGTAACAGTCTCGTGGTCCAAATTTTCCTAATAAGCAAAGCCCTAAATCATGTCCAGGAACCCTAGTCATGGCAATTCGAGTTTCAGGCCATGGAAATGCAATTAACCTGCCCAGATCGCTTGCAAACTTCTCACTAATCACAAAAACAACAATAAAACATGTTAAAAATGCATGATAATTGAAATACGATTTTAAAATTTTCTTGAACAAACCGAATTCGGATTCTTTGATTCTGGATGGTTTTGAGCAATGTGAGGGTCTGGATCGATTCTGAATGACCCAAGGAACAAGGTGGAATGCTCAAAATTGCTTGAAACGACCTAAATCCAAGGCTACTAGTTGCTTGTATGCCACGGATTTTTGAGCTTCAATAAGGGTTTCTCCAGCCAGTTTTTCTACCCTGATTCGTGTGGTATGAGTTGTGTATATATAGTAGAAGGATTCAGAGTTGTTTTGAGAAAGAATCAATCATCAATGAATGCCAAACAAATTTGATATTGTACAAAATCAAAATTTCTTTTTTTTGATCAATTTTCAATCATATCTTGCCATATCAATCCAAATTTCGAAATTTGCTGGCTTTATTGAGTTGCTTGGATCTCAAGGAAGAAAGAAAAATCAAATTTGCATTTAATTTTGATTTTATACTTTATTTTTAAATTTAATTTGTATTTAAACGAATAAATTCCAAATTAAATAGAAAAATAAAATAAAAATTCGTGGCATTGGGCTTGGATATTCCTAATTGCATAAGCAACAAGTTTGGATGAAGAAAAAGTAAGCCCATTTGCAAAAAAAATTATTTTTAGAAGCATTTCTCTTTGTGCACTTCTTCAAAATTGCCCAACTTGTGAATGGTGTATCTTGCTCAAATTTCCACATTTTTGAGTGTTCTTGGACTTTTTGGAAAGCTCCAAGAGTCCTCTAACCAACCTTTTTTGTCTCATATCAATTGGAGTTTCTATGCTCAATATATATTCAAAACAAAATGTTGACTTTTTGTAGACTTTGAAAAGGACCTGTAATGTTTTGATCCGTACCTTCCAAATGAAGCATTTTTTGAACATTCTTGTGAGACATGAAGTTGTAGAGAATTGAATTTCCTTCAAAAAAAGAGGTGGTGGAAAAATTTCTGAGAAAGTATGAAGAAGTTATGCCTAGTCAAAGTTTGGTTGACTTTTCACCTAGAAACCCTAATTTAGAAAGTTTGACTTTTGAGTAAATCTTGAGTTTTCTTGATGAATCATGATCAACCCTTGATCAAATGATGAATTTAACTTCAAAATGAGGATGTTGACCAAAAATTATGAAGTTTGACTGTATGTTGACCACAATTGAGTTTTTGTCCAATACAACTGATTTTCAACCGTCTGAGCAATTGTCTGAGGAAACTTGACTTGTGAGGCTTGAAACTTGACATGGAGAATCTTTGAAGCATATGAGGAGGCATGATGAATATTGGAGATGTTGGAAATCCATCTTGATGTGAGAAATGCCAAACCATAATTTGGGTTGATTGTCTAGGAGAGGGTTTGTCTGATCAACCTTTGAGGAATCCTTGAGTATGGATGTATGGAATGCCTTGAGAAGATGGAGGGCAAATTTTGGGGTATGACAGGATTACGCAGTTCCTTCTCAAGTGGAGCCCCACAACAGTATTGCTGCTCCTGCTATCACTCGAAACAATTTCGAGTTAAAACCTTCACTTCTTTCCGCCGTTCAGCAGAACCAATTTTCTGGATCTTCTACTGACGACCCGAACCTGCATCTATCAGTGTTTGTGCAGTATGCAGACACTGTAAAAGCGAATGGTGTAAACCCCGAGGCGATACGATTGCGCCTATTTTCTTTTTCTTTAAGAGACAGAGCTCGCGCATGGCTCCAATCTCTTCCTTCAAACTCAATCACCACATGGGATGAGTTGAAGAAGGTCTTCTTGGCTAGATATTTCCCACCAAGCAAAACTGCTATGCTCAGAGCTAGCATCAATGGTTTTCAACAAAAAGATAACGAATCACTATTCGAAGCTTGGGAACACTATAAGGATATGCTTAGACTTTGTCCTCATCATGGTTTAGAAGAATGGTTGATCATTCACAGGTTTTATAATGGTCTCTTGTATAACACAAGATTGACTATAGACGCCGCTGGTGGTGGCGCACTGATGGATAAACCATATGCCGATGCAAACCAACTTATCGAAAGCATGGCTCAGAACCATTATCAATGGGGAAGCGAGAGAGCTAATGTAGAAAAATCTCAAACAAAAGGTGGCATGGTCGAAGTGAATAGTCTGGATCAAGTCAACGCTAAAGTTGAAGCTCTCACCCAAAAGCTTGAGAATCTTACGACCGCTCCCACAGCTACCGTAGCTGCAGTAGCCCAAACTTGCGATTTATGTGGTCTTTAATCACATCTTGCTCCAGAATGCCCACTCGGAGTTCCAGCTGAACAAGCGAACTACGTACAGGGAAACCCTTACAGTAATACCTATAACCCTGGTTGGAAGAATCATCCAAACTTTTCGTACAAAAGCAACAATGCGTTATACGCACCTAGACAAGCTCCTGCCACACCACCTGGTTATCCGAAAGTTATCCCAAATCATCCTAATAATGGACCTAATACATCCAACATTCCTAGGAAATCTAATCTCGAAATCATGATAGAACACTTCATTGCTTCTCAATCTCAGACTAATAAAGATGTTCTAAATTAGAATTTACATACTAATGAGCAGATTAAGCAATTATCTAGTAAGGTCGACGCTTTAGCTACCCATAACAAGATGCTTGAAACTCAAATTTCACAGGTAGCTCAACAACAAGCACCTACTGCTGCCCCAGCTGAAATTTTTCCTGGTCAACCACAACCAAACCCAAAAGGACACGCTAATGTTGTGATACTAAGAAGTGGAAAAAAACTTGACGGACCTGTTGATCCAAGATTAGAAAATCCAGTGATGTACCAAAAGCAGAACAAGCCAAGTGAAAATGAGAGTGAATCAAAAGAAAAGGAAAACGAGAACCAAGAGGCAGTGGAAAAAGAGGAACCTTATGTGCCTCCACCACCTTATAAACCACCAATTCCGTATCCTCAGAGATTAACCAATTCCAAAACGATGGGCTAGTTCAAGAAATTCGTTGAACTTCTGAAACAATTGAATATCACAATACCGTTTACAAAAGCTATCACCCAGATGCCCTCGTACGCTAAATTTCTTAAGGAAATCCTATCTAACAAGAAAAAGAAGGAAGATAACGGAACAGTTACACTTACCGCTGAGTGTAGCGCTATTATTCAAAACAACATGCCCCCTAAGTTAAAAGATCCAGGTAGTTTCTCTATACCTTGTAACATTGGAAAGTTCGTCATAGACAAAGCTCTGTGCGACTTGGGAACAAGTATCAGTGTCATGCCCTTATCTATTTGCAAAAATCTGGAGATGGGAGAACTTAGACCTACGAAGATGTCCGTTTAATTAGCTGACCGATTAGTTAAATACCCTGTAGGTATACTAGAAAATTTTCCAGTTAGAATAGGTCAATTCTATATCCCGACCGATTTCATAATCATGGACATCACCAAAGATTCAGTTACCCCTATCATATTAGGAAGACCTTTCCTAGCCACAATTGGAGCTATAATTGACGTAAAGAAGGGAAGAATAACATTCGAAGTTGGAGAGGAAAAAGTGGAATTCATCCTTACTCAATTCTTACAAGCACCAGCCATGAATGACACATGTTATCTAATCGACATTATAGACGAGTGCGTAAGAGAGATGGGAGCGGAACAAACCACATACTCTGAAATAATGAAAATCCAAACCCCTCTGATATTCGAAGACGACAATTGGCGTGAACCATATCAAGATGATAGTCTAAGCAAATGTCTAGCACTCACACCTGATCATATGCCATGTCCGAAGAAACCTGGTTTAGAATTAAAAACTTTACCTAGAAACCTAAGATACGAATTCCTAGATACCGAACGTACTCGTCCTGTTATAGTCAATTCCAGTTTAGGAACGCTCGAAACTCAGAAGTTGTTAGACGTCCTAAGGAAGTACCCTACCGCACTAGGTTATAACATATCCGATTTAAAAGGAATATGTCCTTCAATTTGTATGCACCATATTATGCTAGAAGAAGATTGCAAAACCTCTAGAGAACCTCAAATAAGAATTAATCCAATCCTTAGCACTGTACTCAGAGATGAAATTAAAAAGCTATTGGAAGCTGGAATCATATACCCAATCTCCGACAGTAAATGGGTTAGCCCAGTACATGTCGTACAGAAGAAAGGAGGTGTCACTGTTGTGAAGAATGCAAAAGGCGAATCGATAACACAAAGAGTGGTTAATGGACATAGAGTGTGCATTGATTACAGAAAACTAAACAAAGCTACTTGGAAAGACCATTTTCCTTTACCCTTCATAGATCAAATGTTAGAACGATTAGCCAAACATTCCTACTTCTGCTATCTAGATGGTTATTCCGGATTTTTCCAAATTCCTATTAACCCTGACGATCAAGAGAAGACTACATTCACGTGTCCCTATGGAACATTCGCGTACAGACGAATGCCTTTCGGATTGTGTAATGCCCCAGCAACCTTTCAATGATGTATGATGTCGATCTTCGTAGATTTCATCGATAACATCATGGAAGTGTTCATGGACGACTTCTCTGTGTGCGGGCAAAGTTTCGAAGGATGTTTATCTAATCTAGAAAATGTTTTAGAAAGATGTGTGAAATTAAACCTCGTGCTTAACTGGGAAAAATGCCATTTCATGGTCAGAGAAGGAATTGTGCTAGGACATGTCATTTCCAATAAAGGAATTGAAGTCGATAAAGCTAAGATAGAGGTAATTAAAGAACTCTAACCACCTAAGATCGTTCGAGAAATACGAAGTTTTCTAGGACACGCCGGTTTCTATCGACGATTTATCAAAGATTTTTTGAAGATTATGAAACCACTTACTGGTCTATTAATGAAGGATGTTGAGTTCATATTCGATGACGATTGTCTTAAATCTTTTGAAACTCTTAAATCAGCACTTATCTCCGCACCAATCATGCAACCACCCGATTGGAAGTTACCTTTTGAAATCATGTGCAATGCAAGTGACTACGCCGTAGGTGCAGTTCTTGGACAAAGGAAGGACAAGAAACTTCACGCGATTTACTACGCCAGTAGAATGCTAGACTCAACTCAGATGAACTATGCCACAACCCAGAAAGAGCTGTTGGCAGTGGTCTTTGCGCTTGACAAATTTCGTTCTTACCTCGTAGGAGCAAAGATAATCATTTATACAGACCACGCTGATATTAGATATCTACTAACCAAGAAGGATGCAAAACCCAGAATCCTCATATGGATCTTACTTTTTCAAGAGTTCGATCTAGAGATCAAGGATAAGAAAGAAACCGAAAACGTCGTAGCAGACCATTTATCAAGATTAGAAGGTATAAAACCCGAACAAGTGCCAATTAACGATGATTTTCCGTATGAACATCTGATAGCGCAAATGATAAGCGATCTAGCTCAATTGGATTTAAACAAACTAGAAGCTAAGGAAGTCGTGGAAGCGATCAATATGACCATGGGATTGCCATGGTATGCTGACATAGTCAACTATTTAGCTGCAGGCGCACTCCCACCAGACCTAACCTACCAACAGAAAAATAAATTCTTCCACGATCTCAAGTATTATTATTGGGATGAACCACTTTTATTTAAAAAAGGACTGGACGGAATTTTCCACCGATGCATACCTGAAGAAGAGATAGAAGGTGTTATTTCTCACTGTCATTCATCTCCCTATGGCGGACATGCTAGCACTTATAAAACCTGTACAAAGATCCTACAAGCTGGCCTATTCTGGCCTAATCTATGGAAGGATGTCCACATCGCTGTTAAAAATTGTGATCGATGCCAACGCACCGGTAATATCTTAAGACGCGATGAAATGCCTCAAAAAGGAATATTAGAAGTGGAAGTCTTTGATGTTTGGGGAATTGACTTCATGGGACCTTTCCCATCTTCTTTCGAAAACAAGTATATACTCGTAGCTGTCGATTATGTTTCAAAGTGGATTAAGGCTATAGCCTCTCCTACAAACGACATACGAGTAGTAATTAAGCTCTTTAAAAATACAATCTTTCCAAGATTTGGTGTACCTAGACTTGTCATTAGTGACGGTGGCTCTCATTTCATTTCGAAGATATTCGACAAATTATTATCTAAGTATGGAGTCAAGCACCGCGTAGCAACACCATATCATCCACAAACTAGTGGACAGGTCGAAGTTTCGAACAGAGAAATTAAACAAATCTTAGAGAAAACTGTCGCCATATCTAGGAAAGATTGGTCATCTAAGCTTCACGAAGCTTTATGGGCCTATAGGACAGCCTACAAGACTCCTATAGGAACTACACCCTTCAAGCTTATTTATGGAAAATCCTGCCATCTCCCAGTAGAATTAGAGCACAAGGCGTATTGGGCGATCAAAACGCTCAATATAAACTACACTGCTGCTGGAGAGAAATGAATCCTCGACTTACATGAACTAGAAAAATTGAGATTAGACGCTTATGAGAACGCTAAAATATACAAGGAAAGAACCAAAAAGTGGCATGATAAGCGTTTATCCCAGAAAGAATTCAGTGTGGGAGACGTCGTACTCCTATTCAACTCTAGACTTAGGCTTTTTCCTGGAAAACTAAAATCCAGATGGTCTGGTCCTTTCGAAGTTACCAAAGTGTTCCCTAGTGGAGCAATAGAAATTAAGGATAGGAATAGTGCCCCGTTCATAGTGAACGGACAACGTTTAAAACAATATCATCATATTGAGAATAGAGATTATGCGAATAGTCTAAAACTTGTAGAACTTCCCACTATTTCCCCTGAATGATCTTTCACTTGGCACTTCGTCAGGCTTATGACGTTAAAAACAACGCTTAATGGGAGGCAACCCACCTATTTGTTTTTGATTCTGTTTACTATTTTCTTTTTCCTTTCAGTTTTATTTATTTTACAGCTTTACTTTCTTCTTTTTTTTTCAAACTTTTATAAAACTGCTACTGATTTCAAAACAATTTTACTTGCCACAGGATTTCTGAAAAGTCTTTTTCTATCTTACTTTCTCCTCTGTTTTGTTTCCCCATTTAACCTTTGCCATGGAACCTCCACAAAACTTTATGGAAACCACTTTTAGAGGGAGAAACCAAAGCAGGAGATTTGAAGCTTTGTCTCAAAGGGACATCGGTTTGACTTTGTATCATGATGAACCAACTATGGACGCCTTAGGTATAAGGGATAGTGTCCTTTATCTGTTTAACCAATTAGGATGGGAAAAGCCCACATTAAGTCTAGGTTTTTCACATACCGAGAGCTTACCCTTGAATTTCTGAGTTCCCTAGTTTATATACTTGAGCACGGTGTCGGAGCCAGAAAAGGAATCATAGCCTTCACACTTTTCGGTATTCAGTTCACTTACAACCATAGGGATTTAGCTGACTTACTGGGATTCCTTAGCGGACCTTTTGCTTTTACCACCACTCAGGTAGATTTAATGGATTTCGAGGTGGACTACTTTTGGGGTTCCTTAACTGGAAACTATCACCCTGTGCCGGATAGCATGGATAACAATGAGATACATAACCCCGCTATCCGCTATTTCCATAAGATTCTAGCCCACACGATATTTGGAAAAGAACAGAACCAAACTGCTGTATCCCAGGATGAGATATTTTTGCTATACTGTATGAACCAAGGTCGACCCGTTAATGTTGTCCCATTCCTGATGAAAACCTTTTCTCGCATTAGTGAGGACCCTAATGAACCTATCATTGTGGGAGGTCTAGTTACCATGATTGTAAATGCCCTCGGACTTAGATACCAATTGCACAACTGTGCACCCTACGGGTCGATTCGGCCTATGAATATTGACTTCTGTTTCGACCTCTGGATAATAGGAAATCTAGGTCCTGCACCTTTTGAATACTTGAGAAGGAATGAATTTGTCACTCTATTTACCCTTCCCAACCATGCTAAAGTAAGTGTCCACAACCGAGATAACTGGCTTTATAAATTGAACCCTCCTGACCATCCTTCGACACCAGAAACACCACAGTCTTACTATGTTGCAGATAACATAATGTCTGATGAAAGCGATCCTGAAACCCCTCCTGGTTACCATGACTTTAACAATATGGATGAGGAAACTGAAGCCCCAAAAATAACCAAAGGAGAGTACACTGAAAACTTGAACACAATTTTAACTACTCTGGATGCTTATAAGACTGACATTGATGGAATCAAGGATGAATTGAAGAGTATGCGTCTGGATATCATTGGCTTGACCGACATTACTGTGGAGCAATTTCGTAACATAACTGCGGCTTTAGAAGATTTGAAAGAAAAAATTGGATGAAGTAGCAGTAGCTAGTTTTTAGTATTTTTCCATTTTGTTTTTGTTTCTAGGTAGTTTCCTTTCCTGCAAAATTCTTAATTTAATTTTCAGTTACACACAATTTTTCTTTCTATCAAAGAACTAGTATTTAATATGAATTCCATTGTTTGTTTTCAATTACAATTTTTGTTACATTCAGTACAATTTATTATGCTGCAATCTTGTTTTTATTTATTCGGATTGTTTGATGATTTGGTAATTGGATGTGTTTACTTAATGGACTAATATCATGCTTAAATTATACTGCTGTTGGACTATCTGATATATTGTTGTTTTTCAATTTGTTTCATTATGAGCAAGTGTCATTCTGATATAAATTTTGGACATTTTGTAGCTGTAACGGTCGTCACATGCCCCTTATGCTCGTAACACGCATCTCAGCGTGTTACGCCCGTCACCCAAGCGTTACGCCCGTAACGCGGGTTATATCAGCCTTTCCCAGTTCCAGAAAATGCTTCTCCTTCTTCTCCAAACTTTCCCTCTTCTTCTCCCACGACCGTCCAACCCTCCCACTACCACCATTAATCTCCACTCACTCCACTTAACTCCCCATAACCCCACTCATCTTCAAACTTCCCTAAATTTTCCCTCCACTATATATCCCTTACAATCCTCCGTATCTCTCTCATTCAAACCAACACCCCATTCTCATTCAAGCACTTGCATGCAATGGCAAAAAAAACCAACAAATCCCAGGCATCGCCCTCCGTGAAGGTGACCAAGGAGAAACCCAAAGGACCAAGTTCCTGAAGTTTTAATGTCGGGGTCTCCAACCTACTCGGTACGTCGACATTGATTGCCTGAGGGATTTAGGATTGCTTGAAGGCGTCCAACATCTTCTCCAAAACGTCAACCTGTGGACTTTGTGCAGCCAACCGCAGCCCATCTATGAAAATCTCACTCTAGAGTTTCTAAGTTCATTTTGTTACATCACTCTGAATGGTCCAACTAACCAACTCTCTGGTGTGGCAAAGTTTCGCATGTTCGACACGGAGTATCAGTTTACCCAAACTGAGATCGCACGGCTACTCGATTTCAGTAACGATGAAGGTGCCCACCTTTGTGTGCCAGACAACTTCGGTGAGGAAGCTTTCAACTTGTGGCACAGCTTGACAAATAACCGTGCCAACTCTTATGATCACCTCAACGCCACCCACATCCATAATCCTGCAATCCGCTACTTTCATCGCATCCTCTGCAACACTATCTTTGCAAGAGACAGCAACCACAAGCTCAACTCCAAGGAGCTCTTTTTCATGCACTGTGCGTTCACCGGCCAAAAGATCAATGCCGCTCCATTCCTTTTAGCCCATATTCATTCCATTTGCACTAGAGGCGAAAAACCTTTCTATTTCGGAGGGATTGTCACTTCTCTTGCTTTGGCTTTGAACCATGGTGACACCCTCGTTCATTTACCTTCCAGGGCACCGACTTTGCTTACCTTGGACCACTGCAAGTCTGCCCACCTCATCCACGAGCGTGACGACGGCAAATTCCACCCAGTGATATGAAACATCATTTATCCTAACATTCTTTTGCCTCGCAGGGACCGCATTAACCCGCAAAACTGAGCCAATTGGCTTTTCGACCTTACAGCCCCCCGAAACATATTTGCACAAAACGCTCAAATTCTGAGTGGTTAGCACAGCATGAACGAGAAGCTGGACGAGAACCTATCTGAGCTGAACGCCTTACAAATGGATGCACCTCCATTGGTCCGCAAAGCACTGATTCCGAAGCCACGCCCACCAGAAGATCCCGCACCCGAAGTCGAGGACGTGGTCATTAGTAGTTTTTATATCTCCCTTCTTTTGCATTTTGTTGTTTTATTGATATATTTGAATTTTCCCCACTGTTATATCACAACATTGAGGCAATGTCTGATATAGTGTGGGAGAGGTACCACATTTATATTAAAATGAGTAATTTCCATCTTCTATGCTTAGTGATATTTCATTGTTTCATTTTCTCCCCGCTTTATTCAGCCATACCAAAAAATTTTCGCTTTACTTTCGCCATAGCCGTTATTACCTACCTTAACGAAATCCTAGTTAGGAAGCCGAGAACGATTCAACAAGAATGATACGGTTATGACACCTTTGACTCCCTACTTATGCGATCCGTTTCAATAACTGTTATACCGATATCTTGAGTTTTAGTCCTAAAATAACCCCTAGTAGTTTATACTAGCAGTCGGCACCGTCTAAACACAAACCACGCGGAGAGCCGATGAATATAAGTGTTTGATGCCTTATCAATGATTTATCCTTTTTATCTTGCTGCTTAAAAGAAAAAAATTGTCGCATACGAGAAATGAACAGATAATGAAGGAAATCCATTGTTGGTTGGTTCAGAGGTATCTGGTTCTGAACTTGGTAGGGCGTGCTACGGCTCGATCCCCCACAACGTCCAATTCGAATAAATACGCGTAGGGTTGCCACATTCGTGTACCAGACCCCGTGCTTAAAAGGATCAAAGTCACTAACCGGCTACTCCACTACGTGCGTGCAAGACAATGGGCTTAATGTGATTGCGCTAGAACGAAACCGGGTGAAATAGGTACAAGAAACTTTAGGTTAAATTATAACAAAACAATTGAACGGTTTGTTTAAAACGGAAAGTCCACGACTAGCTTGTTGCTTGTGTCATTATCGTATCGTTAGTGTTTTACTTAATTATCGTCCGAACTAGCGTTTGATTTCTTGTGATTATTTTGAAAACAAAAGGTATACTAGGCATATGCGTCTGATAAAAACTTGTCTGACTTTTTCTAATTGTTTATTTGCTTAAGGACAAGCAAAGGTTTAAGTATGGGGGAATTTGTTAACGAGAAATCGTATCATATATTTGCTATGAAATTAGCCCGTTATAACATCGCACGATCAATTTAACTCCCGAATATTCTGAATTTTCATGTCTTTTTGTAGGTACTACATATCTCAGGTCAAATTAGCAGAGAATATGAAATAAACAAAGTCAACATGCAAGATCAGAAGGAAAAGAATCAATCTGCCAAAATATGCAGAATTTGCTGCTATTATGGTGGTCGCACATATGCCACGGTCGTAAGGCATTACAAAGACGTGTTACGCTCGTCACATACTTGCCACGACCGTCACGCGCTGTTTCTCAAAGTAGGGCCGTCACACACCCTCCACGACCGTAACACGCTGAAATTCAAGTTATATAGAACGTGGAGACGTGGACAAGCAAAGGAAGAGTCTTAACTGACTCCTGAAAATCCACAACCACGACTCACGCCCATTTCCTATTTTTTCTGAGAAATTCAAACTTAAGCCCACGATGCTTTCCAACTGCCAGTTTTGATTTTCTCTATAAATACCAGAGGTTCCAAGGAAGAAACGCAAAGTATTATTTTCAGTTTTGTCTTGCGGAAGCTCTGCCGAAATCATAACCCGTTTCCAGTTTTTGCATTTTTGTTCTTTGCATTTTATTCCTTTGTTTCAAGATCTTTCAATAGCAATTTCCAACATTAGGAAATTGTTATTTTTAGTTAAGATTTATTTAAGCCACAAACTTTGTTTGTTATTCCGGTTCCGAAGTTCCGAATTTCCGACTTGTGGAAAAAGGACGTGAGGAACATTATTGTATTTCAGGTTTTTACTGCATTTAATTTTAAGCACAATTTAATTATTTATTATAAGTCTTCATTATTTATTCAAAATGCATGCTTTACTGTTTTTTGATTATGTTTCCTGTGTATTCGATTTAGTAACTATGGCTAGCTAAGTTTCCTGTGTCGGTGTGTAGTAGTAATGACCGTAGGCACTTAATTATTCCTAAGCTAAAACCTTAATCAACTTAAATTCTGGTTATAACTTTTTGTAATTAAAAATAAACCTTGTTGTTACGAAAGTAAGGAAAGTAGAATAGATTAGGATCACGAAAGTGTGAGGTTTTAACCGATAGCTAGTTAGGCATTCGATTTAAAATATAGAGTGCTTTAAAACTAATTAGATTTAATTAAGTTTTCAAAGAATATTTTCTAAACACTTATGGGCTAGCGAGAGCAGGCATAGGGCTTTAGGAGTATAATCTGAGATAAGACCACGAAAGTGTGAGTTGAGGGTTTTTAAACTGATTATCTCTACAGAACAATTAAGTTAACCATCTTTATACGCTTAGGTTCGATTAAATCCATTTAGGTCCACTCTATTACATACCGACCGCTTTATTATTATTTCTTTAAACCAATTAATTTTTCTTTACCATACCTCCCAAAAAGCAAACGAGACATTATCCGCCTTAGCTAAATTAGCGTACTTTTATAGCACTAGAGTGATTAGGAAGTCCCTGTGGGTTCGACATCTTTTTATTACTACCACGATAGACTGTGCACTTGTAGTTAAGATATCGTTAGACACATTAGGTCGATCGCACATCACCAAGTTCAGCACCAGGCACTTCTGAACTAAATTACAACGGGTTGTTATAACATATTTTGTAGGTTCCACAATTGTTGGATTAATCAATCGGGTGAGGGTCACCTAACTTAATTAGCGCATTCCCTGTTTTCCATCTATTAAGGCATCATATTTTTGAAAATTTAAGACCATTCACTTATATTCATCGGTTCCCTACGTAGTTTGTGATTAAGACGGTGCCGACTGCTAATATAAACTACTCGGGGATGATCTAAAATAAAACTCAAGGTTTCAGCATAATAGGTACTCCAATCGGTTCACAAACTTAGGGAGTTTGGGGTGTCAAAATTCTATCGATTTTGTTGAAGCTTTCCTAGGTCTCTCTAACACAACCTAAAGTGACAACCTATATAATTTTTGAGTGTGTGTGTCATGCATTAAAAGTAAAAATTTGATTGGAGATTAAAATTTTAAAATTTTGGGGAAATTCAATAGCAACTGAAAATCACGTATAAAGACTTGATAAAAAATGCAATGACTCGACAAAATACTTAAAATAGATTAAATCCTAAAAACATCAAATAAACTATGAAATTCTGGCAACAGATACTTGATGTCAAATAGAATGTTATGACACTGGTATCTGACGAACTATTTAACAATCTTAACAATAAAGTAAAAACAGTAAAGAAGACAATCAATTGTTAACCCAATTCGGTGTGTAACTACACCTACATCTGGGGGCTACCAAGCCAGGGAGGAAATCCACTATAAGAGGTATTAATTCAGGATTAAACCACCTATTTATAATCGTCACTCAAGACCTACCCAATGCAACTTCAATCTAAGAACCACTTAGACCTGAGAACCTACTTACTCCCCCTCAATCACAACAGTGATAATAATCTAACACTTAATAGAATTGGGAAGACATCCTTCAATACACATACTTGATTTTGCTTCAAAGCTTTTAATCAAGAGATATAACACTTGTGCTTCAAAGCTTTGAGTGACAAAAACTATCCTTATAGAAACTCCTACTCCAATGCACTTATTAGACGATAATTGTTTGGCTCACAAGTAATACTAAAACCATATACAACGTTCGTTGCTTTCTTCCTTCTTCTTTTCTATCAAAAAGCGCAGCTTATTGTAATACGGTGAACTAACTTTGAGATTTTTCTTTTTCTTTTTATCGCAAATGTTGCGGATAGCAAGAGTCGCCACCGACTTTTCTTTTATCCAATTAAGGGAAGGTGAAAAGAATAGAAAAAGCCCTTCGTTAGATTCTGAGTAAGGGAGAAGGTTATGAAAAGGGAAGGTATTAGCACCACTTTTCATCCGTAGTTATCTACGGGCTCTTAGTTGCTTTTAGCTCACTTTAAAATTGCTTTCTGTGTGTTTGACAAAAATGTTTTGAAAAGGCATTTCGCTTTGACTTTGTAATGATTCATGTAGGAATGTATACAAAGTGTTCGAAAATGTTTTGTTTTTGAAAAGTGTTTGAACTTTGACAAAGGTGTGAGGTGTGAAAAGTGTTTTGATTTGAGCAAGCAACTAAAAGTCTTATTACCTACTCAGAATGGTCATTTTCGTGTTCGTTTACTTTCCTTTAGAATAGTGCTATCCATACCATTAGTTGGTAGGTAACCTTATTCGTTGGATGTAGAAGGGACATTCGAAGGGACATCAGATGGTCATAGAAGGCAACTTGTAGGAAGTATCCTAGCACATTCGAAGGGATGATCATCACTTTTCGTAGGAAACAATTGAGGGACGAGATCATGTATTCGTAGGCGACATCGTGGGTCTATGATCTTTGTATCTAAGGGACTATGATGATATGTTTCGTAGGCAACGGTGCTAGGATACCTCTACGTTCGAGGGACTTGACCATTATATTCGAAAGGCAATGAGAGAGAATTACCCTTAGGGGTGCATGTGTGAAAAGAGTGTGTTGAATTCAGATATATTATCTTGGAACTAGAAGTGATCTATGTTCGTTTTATCTTGCCATACACGCCTAGTTACTAGCAGTTTATAGGGTGCAGAAAGTAAATTGCGGAAAGTAAATGTCCTACGCTATTACATGGCTTTGGGGCAGATACATAATATAGGAGTACGGAAAAGTAAATCCTAATTAAACTATTACATCCCATGAGCAGTTACATAATATTGGAAAAGAATGCGAGAAAATAATCCAAACCATTACAACCTGTAAGCAGATACATAATAATCGGAAAATATAAGAAATTCGCATAAGAGAAAATACGTTAGTAAAAATAGGATTTTTGAATGAGGAAAAATGTTTTAGGTTAATAATGCTGATTATATGATATGGAAATTTTTTGGGAATTTTCTGGATCATTTTTGATAATAAAAAGCAATTAAAAGTCAAATTAATGGTTAATTAACAATTAATTAAAATATGCATGCAAAAATATTAATTTTAATGTCAAAAATTAAATAAGTATTTTTCTGACTAAAATGCAAAAGAAAATTTTTTTTGGTGATTTTTAAATGCATGAGAAAATTATTTGAAGATAAATTAAATTGAATAAGAAAAATAAGAAAATAAATAGAAAAGTAGTTTTTGCAAGTTGAAAGAAACCGGAGTCGTGATCAACCCCGACCTCCCAGAGAAACCCACGCACGCTACCAATCGAAAGCCACCGCCGTTGTCATTGGATTGCAAGCGTTGGATTATAAGGATCACGGTCATGTTTTGCAATTTTCAAACACATCAATACGTGGTCCCAGTTGTAATGGATGAGCTAATCAAGCGTGTTATTGTGCCATGCATGCCTCGCCTCGAGTCGGGAGGTTAACCACGCCGAGCTAGGCTCCTATTGCCTCTCCTCCGGCCTCCTCACCTGAAACCTGCAAAATAGCCAAAACAAAGAGCAAAGAGGGACCCTAGATGTTCTTGGACTTTCTAGAAAGCTCTAGATGTCCTCTAAACAACCTCTTTGGTTTCATCTCAATTGGGGTTTCCATGCTCAATAACACTTCTTTACAAAAAGTTGACTTTTTGTTGACTTTGAAAAGGACCTGTAATGTTTTGATCCATATCTTCCAAATGAAGCATTTTCTGACCTAGCTTGTGAGACATGAAGTTGTAGAGAATTGAATTCTCTTCAAAATGAGAGGTGGTGGAAAAATTTCTGATAAAGTATGAGAAAGCTATGCCTAGTCAAAGCTCAGTTGACTTTTCCTTCAAAAACCCTAATTTTGGAAAGTTTGAGTTTTGATCAAATCTTGAGTTTTCTTGATGAATCATGGTCAACCCTTGATCAAATGATGAATGTTACTTCAAAATATGGATGTTGACCAAAAATTATGAAGTTTGACTCTATGTTGACCACAGTTGACTTTTTGTCCAATACAACTGATTTTCAACCATCTGAGCAATTGTCTGAGGAAACTTGACTTGTAAGGATTGAAACTTGACATGGAGATTATTTGAAGCATATGATGAGGCATAATGACCACTGGAAGATGTTGGAGGCTCACCCTGGCTTGAGGATAGCCAAACCCTAGTTTGGGTTGATTGATTAGGAGAGGGTTTGTCTGGTCAACCCTTGAGAAATCCTTGAGTATGGATATGAGAAATGTCTTGAAGAATAGGAGGGCAAATTTTGGGGTATGACAGATGCCCCTATTCAATCTTCTTGTACTGGAAGGGTTAGATTGGCATGCTTGCCTTTCGTGACCTGAAGGTAGAAGATGATTGAACACTCAAGTACACCTGAAAATTTTCACTCACTGTTGATTAATGATGCGCGGGAATGGGCTTACAGATGCCATTTGGAGAAATTGTCAATTTTACTAGGGAATGAGTCATACGTTAGACTCAAGAACGTCGCTTCGAATAGGGGAGTCGTCGGAGATGGGGTTAAGATGCCATCTGGAGAGACGGATGTTGGGGAATGAACCGTACGTTAGGCTCTACAGATATTCCCGAATGTAGGAGGGAGCGCAGAGATGGGCTTAAGATGCCATCCGAGAAGAGTCGTACGTTAGACTTGGCGCTCGTCTTTAAATGAAGTTATTGGTTTGTATTGGTTTTTTTAAACCAAATATGCAGCATTTTGAAAGTGGAGAGATGTCGACAGATAGTCGGAGATGGGCTTAAGATGCCATCTAGGGCAACTGAGTCATACGCCAGACTCTGTAGTTGCTGTTGATAATAAGAGATAGTCAGAATAAACCTTCGTCCTGGTTGCTTCTGAAGTAGATAGTTGGCATAATGCGGATAGCTTCCCTATCTCGTTTCGGGTGTTGATCCAATGCCTGTTGTCGGAGGACAACTCGGGTAGTCGTTCGGATAGGGTTTCCCGTCTTGCTTCGAGTATTAATCCTAGACCTTCCGTTTGGAAATGATTTGTATGATCTTTCGGATAGGGTTTCCCGTCTTGTTTCGGGTATTAATCCTTGACCTTCTGTCTGAAAGTAGTTTTTACCTGCTAGGGAAAATAAAAACTTTGACAGGATATAGTTAGACTTATGCAGATTATGATGAATGTGAGCATATGGCCATGTACATGAATGATATATGCACATGTTATGATTTTTATGAAGGATGTATGAATGTAGATGTTGGTATTTCAAAACATATCCATCTTGAAGAAGATGTGAACATTCCGCTGGAGATTTCTGACTTCCGCTTGGGGGTGAAATCGTTAAAAACCCTGACTCGGAAGAGGAAGGGGTGCTTTTGATTCCTCCGATGCACTATCTGACCAAGTTTCGAGCCTACATGTTAGTGCTGCTGGGAATAATAAAAGTTGGAAAAGGCTCCGCTGGGGATCTCGTGCGTAGACCCTACTGAGGACGGTAGAAGCTGGGAGGCACTCTGCTAGGAAAATCTCGTGCATGGATCTTGCTGGGGAGTATCTGATTGTTGCTGGGAGGCAGGGCTCGAGGGACCCGAAGTTGGTCGAAGCCTCCGGTTGGGGAAATAATAGATGTAAGTTTCCTCCGATGCACTATTTGACCGAGTTTCGAGTCTGAATATTGCTGCTGTCGAGAGGTATCATGTTGGGGATAAACATCTCTGTTGGAGGTAAACCGTTACTGCTTGGAGACTGATATAATCAGGTTAAACTAATTGGGATCGCTGCTTGGAGACTAACGAGACAAAGCTTAGAGTTTTTTGAACACCAGTGGAGGGAAATTTGTAACGAGCGACAAATCTGTGGAGATTGTACTCTGCAGCGGAACATATCGGTCACTTTCGTCGTCATCTCAATTCCTAGATCCGGTAGTAATTACTTTCGTATGTCCGCTTTTTGTATGTTTGTGAAGAAATGTTTATTGTCAAAGGCATATAATCATTCAAAGCAAACATTGGACTTTATGCAAAAAACAACAATAGCGAACATTGTAAAAGAAAGAACTTTGTATTATTTTGAAAAGTGGCGTATGTCCAAGCAGTTTGTACATAAAGAAAGTAAAAGCTATGCGGAAATAATCTCGTCGTGTTTCAGCTATGCTAATGCTCATATTTCGACTATCTCATCTCCTTGCTGTCAGTAGAAAGTGAGTAAATTGATTTTCGCCATTTGAATCTTGAATGTTGATAGTAGTCTGTAGGTAGGTGATCTGGACGAGAGATAGTCGTACGCTTAAATCCCTAACTTTTGCCTAGACCGCCCTTTTAGGTTTTCAGTCTACCGAGATACCCTTTTTTGCTCAAGCCGCCTTTGCAGGTTTTCGATTTGCCGGGTGTACATGTTTTGTATATATCCTTAACTTTTGCCCGAACCTCTTTGGTTCGCCAGGATGCCCTTATTTTTGCCTAAGTCAGTTGACCTAGCGGGTCTCGTTTATGCATAGTATTTTTTGACTATGTCTGCATTCACAGGGTGTGGGAAGTCTTCGCCATCCATGGTGCTAAGTATCATAGCTCCGCCAGATAATACTATCTTGACTACAAACGGTCCCTCGTAAGTGGGAGTCCATTTTCCCCTGGGATCACCTTGTGGAAGAATGATGCGCTTGACTACTAGATCACCGACTTGTGAGACTTGGTGCTTGACTTTCTTGTTAAATGCTCTGATCATTCGCTCCTGATAATTCTGTCTATGGCAGAGGGATGCGAGTTGTTTCTCATCAATCAGATTGATCTGGTCGAGGCGAGTCTGGATCCAATCGTCTTCGTCTAACTCTGCGTCTTGAAGGACTCTGGTTGAGGGTATCTGAACCTCGATGGGTAAGACTGCTTCCATACCGTATACGAGAGAGAAGGGGTTGCCCCTGTAGATGTTCGTACTGTAGTGCGATAGCCATGAAGAGCAAATGGCAACATCTCATGCCAATCCTTGTAAGTCACTGTCATCTTCTGTATAATCTTCTTGATATTCTTGTTGGCGGCTTCCACTGCGCCATTCATCTTAGGCCGATATGGAGAAGAGTTGTGATGTTTAATCTTGAACTGCGTGCAGAGTTCGGTGATCATTTTGTTGTTGAGATTAGATCCATTATCCGTGAT